>CM070771.1:206681950-207219450 GCA_036346955.1 Dipus sagitta
TCAGTGATTTAGTGAGCCCCAGGCAGGTGAAAAGGAGATTTCAGCCTGACCCTCTGCCCTGACTATTATTCTACACTTTATCATGCACGGACATGTGCACATGCCCACGTGCGTGCACACGTGCGCGCGCGCGCACACACACACACACACACACACACACACACACACACACACACACAATGCTTAGTCTAGATGAGAAGACTGAAGGGTCAGGTCCTCTACCCAGTGTCTCATAAGCCCTGTGTCTGAGACTCAGCTCTGTTTCTGTGTGTGAGGTGATCTGCTCAGTCACCCAACACCCCAAACTTGTTGTGTTGACTGTAAAGTGACAGATTATACTTTTCCATTGTCACCAGATTTGCCATTATTTTCCTAGGCAACTTGACATTTGGTCAGTTTTTGAATAGAGGATTGGCTAAACAACTCCTTGGGGTGCTTTTTTACCTTCAAACATTCCTGCAGGCCTTCCTCACTTTCTGGTTCTTTGAGGAAACAACAGCGTGGACCTGTGTTGAGGGCAGGTTTTCCTAGCATGAGGAGAAAGGCCTTTACTGACATGAACATGGCCTTTGAAGTGTTCTCCTTATGCAGTCCCTCTTCTGTCCTCAGATAAGCCATTCCCAGCTCTGATCTTTGTTAACTAAGACATGAATGGACTCATGTCATTCACAGGGCAGGTCACAGCAAGCACACACCTGTGTCACCTGCCTCAAGAGCAGCAGCAGCAGCAGCAGCAGCAGAGGAAGAGGCAGGAGGGCATTCAGTGATGGAAAGAACCGTGCTTTCTTTAAGGCAGGATGTCAAGCTAGCAAAGGCCCTTCAAAGCTCACTGCCAGGTCTGTCTGAAACCCTCCATTCCCTGGGACACACCACCTGTGGTATTTTGAATAAATGGCTCCCAGTATATCCAGTGTTTTATTAGTTTGTAGTTTGGATCTGCAGCCACCTCCCTGGAGGAAGTGTCACTGGGCGGATCTTAAGGAATGGCTGTGGGTTTGACATTCCAATCTAAAGATATGTAAAATGCCAGGACCCACCTGGAGTTCCTGAAGTGCGCTGTGTGGTGTGGCTTTTTCTCTCTGCTTGGTCCTTTAAGAGGATACCAACTTCTTCTGCCATTATGGAACTTCCCCTGGATCTGCAAGCTTCAATAAATATTTCTTCCTCCATAACTGTGCCTGGTCTGGAAGTTCATCTCAGCGAACCTCAAGCTGTCTGCTACACCACCTGAGGCGACTGGATGGCCTTCTCAACTGACCTGGAATCGAGCGCTCAGAGAAACTGCCTCACCAGTCCTCCTAATTTGACCCACTGAGGACAAAGGAGAGATCAGCTGCCCCATCTTGAGAGCACCACAGGGCACTAAGACCATCTGTCTTTCCCTTGATACACCACAGGACTTTCTCATGGTATTGCCAATATTTCCTTATAAGCAAGGCTTCTGTTCCCAAGACATCACCTGATGCACATCCCTTTATCTCTTACATTAGACTCAGAAGGAGAGAAGTGACCTGGTCATCTGGTCATTGCAAGCACACTTCAGGGTCTGGAAAGTAGTCATGGCCACCTTGATGGCCACAGATGACCAGGTAGCCCATGCCTTGTCTGAAGTGGGCACTTATCCTCAACTGGCCCCTGAAGGTCTTAGGGGCATACAAGATGGCAAGGATCCTAAAGCAAAGACCTTCATGTGAAATCCCAATTTATAGTGGCTAATGGGTTGAACAACTGTGAGACAATAAACACCTCAGCCAGCAGGCCACCTGCTCAGCCATTTTGTACATGCAAATACACTTAGAAGTGATAAACTTTGAACAAAGCCCAGAAAAATTAGATGCAAACATATTTCTGCCCTACACATTTTAAAGGCCCAGGATTCTCAGTCCTTCTGGACCCCAGCAAAGGAGTCTCGCATCTCATCCAGGCTCTCACCCAAAAACACTGGAGGGCCAATTTCACGTGGCCTCTCAGTAGCAGGTGACAAGCAGAGCCAACTTAAGAAAGGTCTGCCTCCTTCCACGGCTTCCCAGGCTTATGGGGCAAAAGCAAACCAAGGCGTTGCATGTCTGCGTGTACCAGTCAGTGACTCAATCACTTCTATCGCCTTCAACTTGGCACCTAGGGAAATGGAAGGCCCCTGGCACAGCCCTCGGCTTGGGGCAGGCAGAATAAGAAAGTCCCAGACAGAGCTGGCCCTCAAAGCCAAGGCCCCGTCCACTGCCCCTCTGCACAACGCTGTACATCCCCCACGGCAGGACAGAAGCCCAGGGAAAGAACTTCCTGCAGCAACGTGGAGCTAAGCTAAAAGGATCTTTGGCATGGTTTTTGGCATTCTCGAATTTTTCCAAGCAAAAGTCATCAAGGGGAGGCAGACAGATCGGGAGCTTGAATAACCTGTGTTGACCAAATGTACCGACTTTCGGGAGGGGATCTGAAGATGTCAAAGAACAGAACTCAGCGCTGCTCTGATACAAGGGACGCCAGTGCAGAGCCCACCACCGTGCCTGACAATCACATCTGCCTGGCATCACGAGTCTGCCAATAAACAAATCCAAGTTATGTTTACTTGTCAGGGACAGGAAAGCTGCTACAGAACGAGATATGACAGACAGACAGACAAAAGTACTTCTTGGTCTAGAGGCATGTAATACCATGCTGAGATAGGAAGGAGACTTGCCTTGTCCATCATGACAAACTCCCAGAAGGCTGCTCGTCTATCTGTTTCCACTCCCTGTATCCCCTTCCATGCACCTGAGACTCGTGCATCGTAACAGATCTCAGAGCAGCCGCTCCAAACAGGCTCTGACATTCCACACTGTGGCCAACCTGACCACTGCTGCCTGCTCGGGCAGCACATGAGAGTCAAACAGCCACATCCAGGCGGGCTTGGTCCCACATCCCTCTGGAAAACTGACACAGATCTCGTCTGCTCCACACTGGGCTTGTCCTCAAAAGGGCTTCAGCGGGAAGCCGACCTGTGACAGGAGGGAGCCCACTCCCCGGCTCGCATTGCCCCCTCACCTCTCCCTGAAGCCCGTGGCCCCTGGCATGGGCCACAGAGACAAATCAGGCCTTACCTGGCAGCAAGAAGCGCAGGGGTCCAGCGGGGGCGTTCCTCTCCGGAGCCCAGAGACGACTCCAGTGCCAGTGAGGCCCCTCCTGAGGGTCCCCTGCCAGCGGCCACCCACGTTGCCTTTAAAATCCAGCACGTCCAATCTCCAGGCAAGACTTCAGGCCAGGGGTCCAGAGGCAGAGAGAGAGAGAGGGAGCTAGTTTTCAAGCAAGTGGCTAAATTCCTGCAGTCAGAGGCTAGGCTAAAACTTAAAGAGTAGGAAATCAAGTGTGTGAGACCCTGCACAGAAGGGGCGGGCAGGGAGCAGCCGCGGCCCCCAGCCCCGGCGCCCGGAACAAAGCTGCCCCCGGCCTCCCCAGGGGCGGTGTGGCGGGCCGGGGTCCCGCGGGGAGCGCGGGGCGGGGCGGGGCGGGGCGGAGCCGGGGGGCGGGGCTCCGGGGCGGGGAGGGGACGACCTTGGCTCGGGCTAGAGACCCGGCGGAAGCAGGGGGAAAGGTGAGCAGCGTCCCTGCGAGGTCTGGGGACCAGGATGGCTTTGTGCACCAAATGGCCGAGGACCCCTGAGGAAGCCCGGGAGAGCGAGGACAACTGTCCCTTTGTGGACTTGCAGGATATTTTGGTCCCTTTACCACCAGGTCTGAAATAGCCCACCGACTTTGGAGGCAGCTGCTGGGGACCAATTTAGAACGTGTGGAGCCCGTGGGGGTACAGGGGACGGAGCACCGGGGTCCTCGCCCAGCACCAAGAGCCCGTCCTCCTGCCCTATGAAAACAGGCCACCTGCCTCTTGATGCCCTCCCACTAAAGGCGGCCCTGATTGAGGGACCCTCCCCTCCAACCTGGGGGTGTATAGGGCAAGAGTTTACCCTTCACCTTTGAGGACAGGGGTTCAGAGGATCCAAGTCACCCGCCAGGGGCCCCCAACACTGGAAGGAGAGAGCCCAGGTAGGTCTGTCTGATGAGGACGTTCCCCACGAATAGCTCAGTGAGAGAGCAGGTGCTGGCCTGGATGCCCTTCTACTTTTTGCGTTCTGAGTAGAGCGCCTAAAAATGGGCCAGGCGGGGTATTTTGGACGGGAAGAGGATGAGAGCATGGCTTAATTTGTAGGCGCTCCCCCGCCCCGCCCCACTCAGTCAGGCTCCTCAGCCCTGGGGTGTGGTTACTTGGCTGTCTGCACCACAGCACCCATTGATAGACAATCCGGGTCCTCTGTGACCCCCGTGGCAGTTCATTCCAGATGAGTTTACAAAGCACTCCACGGGGGGCTGGAGAGATGGCTTAGTGGTTAAGTCATTTGCCTGCAAAGTCAAAGGATCCCCCTTTGATTCTCCAGAACCCATGTAAGCCAGATGCACAAGGGGGCACACGGAGTTACTTTGCAGTGGCTGGAGGCCCTGGCGAGACCATTCTCTCCTGTCCCTCTCTGTATCTCTCTGTCTCTCTCTCTCTCCCTCTTTATTAAATAAATAAATAAATACAAACAGCACCCCTGGGTGTAGGCAGTGACCAGTGCTGGCTAAGCAGAGTAGAGGTGGCTGAGACAGCCCGCCCTGCCCTTGCAATGGACTCAGGCTGAGATGAGTGTCTGTCCAGCTTATCACAGTGGCAGGAGGAGAGGGGACAGAGAAGAGGTGCACCTGTCCAAGAAGGGCTCCTGGGTCAGTCCCCGCGCAGACAGGATGTGCCCAGTGAGGCAGCCTGAGCAGGAAGCCCAGGGGTGTATCCTGCACCTGCCAGCCCCGATCCAGTCAGTGTACACTGAGAGAGACTTCCGTGATCAGTCCCTGAGCTTCACAGAGCTCCACCAAGGAGGGGAACAGAGCGATGGGCCAGACACCATCTGAGGGCAGCTCCCTGGAGACTGCAAGGAGCACAGGCCTCTGTGGAGATTGGGGCCCAGCGAATGGGCAAAGGTGCCATGCTGCAGAGAAGAGCCCCAGTGAGAGTGTGGAGGGCGAGTGGCGTCCCCCCTGAAGAAAGAACTCAGGGTGGGGTTGAGAGCCCCTGTTGCCTGGGTCTTGTGAAGGCTGACATGATTTGGAGGACAAAGACCTACAGGGGAGGGTGACACACCCTGAGGGCCTGGGAGGCCCTAGAGAGTTTCTGAGGGCAAGGGACCGGACAGCCAGAGTGGGCTTGATAAAGCCACTGGCAGCCATGGGGCGGGTGAGGCAGGCAGGTGAATTGAGAAACTACCCAGTTGAATATAGTAGGAAAGTTTACAAACAGGAGACAGCAGAAGAGAAGGGGGAAGAGAGGGAGAGGGGCAGGAGGGAGGAGGAGGAGGGAGGGGAACACTAGGTGAGCTTATCTTGACTATTGTCAACCACCCTGATATCCACAGATAACAAGGTCACTAGGGAGACAAGAGAACAGATGGAATCCAGCTATTGATGACTCCAGGTGAGTCGCTGTCCATGGGACTCCACATTTATTTGAGCGCCCACCAATGTCAGATGTTGGGAATGCAAGGGTGGATAAAACATAATCCAGACCCTGGAGGAAATAGAAATCTACAGGGATAAACGTGTCAGCGGAGGCTTATGAATAATGAAACCTCCAGGGCTTCTAGCTACCTCCCCCCAAAACACTAATCCCACTTTTATCTGCAGAAGCTCCTGCCTGGGGGGCTTTAGGGCTCCCTGGCTGCTGCTGAGGTAGGGTTGGCTGCCGTAGTCCAGATGAGTTCTTCTGGGGCCTCTGCACACAGAAGCTGTCCTTTGTGACACAAGTTGCCTTCATTTTATCCAGGTCAGAAGACATAAGTTTGCTAGTTGCCCTCAAATCCCACGTCACCATGGTGACCCATCCTGTCTTCACAATGAGAGGATGAGGCTGGTTTTATGGCCCAGGTGAGGTCCTAAACCAAGAGTATGAGTCCTTCATTTTCTAATGTTCCTGCAACGAAGTCCCTACGTCGAGTTCATGTGCCTAAAATAACATTAATTTCTTACCATAGAGTCTGGAAGGTGGTAATGGCAAGTGTAAAAATCAAGGTCATGGCAGGATGGTTCCTTCTGGAGGCTCCAGGGTAGGAGTTATGCCTCACCTCTTCCACTTGTAGAACTTTCTTGTGTTCCTTGCCTTATGGCCGCGTCCTTACATCCCTCCAAATTCTTGACTCCGTGTTAGGGCTCCCATCACCGCAGTCAACACTCCTTCCATCTCCTCTTATACAAACCTTTGTGAAACCATGGGGTCCAGTTTACACGGGTGGCCCAGCATGGTCTCCCATCTCAGGATCACTACCTCAGTCACATCTGCAAAGTCACTTTTACTCTGTCAGGAAGGAAACATACTCACAGGTTCAGGACTTTAAACAGAGATAATCTTTGGTGGCATAGCCAGGCTTCCATAGACCCCAGCACACCACAACCTGATATGGGGTTCTTGCACTTCTCCCTTGACTCTCTTCTCCAGGACTCACACATACCACGATGATACTCAACAACGTGTGCCACGTGCTGGGGATAGAACAATGTCAAGATGAGCCAAGGTGACTCTGTGGGCTTATGTACCCTCATCAGGTCATACTTACACAAGCCACAGTGCCATCCATGCAGGGAGTAGCAAGGAAGAATGGAAAACGTGGAGTGTGGGTCCTGCTTCAGATAAGATGGGGTCATAGGCAAGAGGAGGGAGGACCAGGAAGAGTGTGCTGGGCTGATGAAACAACCAGGACAAAGATTATCGAAACCCAAATGTCCCACACTTGCTGGACAGCCACAAAGGGCCCCCAAACCCACGAACAAGTAGTTTCACAAGCAGGAGAACCTGCATAGATGGTGGGCTCCCAGTGGCCCCTTTCCTGGGGGGCACTCCAAGGGAGAGGCCGGACTGTCACACATATTAGCCAGGTCCCAGCCCCTTCTCCCTGCCGTCACGTTCCAAGACCAGGCGTGGAGGTGGATCGTGGCTTTGATGACCATCTGCTCAGCCACTACGAAGAGAAGAGGTGGGCTCAAGGGCATCCGCCCCGTTCTCCTGAAAGACCAGAGGCAGTGAGCAGGGGTCTGGAAAGACAATTCCGGAAAGCGGTCCATCTCACTTCCTGCCCCTTTTGACCACTTCTGTGCCAAAATGACAAAGCATGCAGACATCTGAGATGGATTACACAGGAATAGGAAATCTTTAATGGGTCAGTACACACACAGACATGGATATGCACATACCAGACTAAGAAAATGTGCCATGTGGGTTAACTTGTTATTTCTGTCGTTTGGTCACTGCAATAATTAACATGAAATGTAAATATAACAGACATCTTTCAGGCATTACCAGCCAAAATCCTTGTTTTTCTCTGAAATACTTCATGTTTCATAGTCATACAGATGCCTGCCTGTATTTACCTATTGCGATTGTGTGAATCAGGTTTTCCCATGGCTGTAGTGAGGTGTTGTCTAAACATGTGTCCTTCTGATGTCCCCGTGAAAGAATCTTCTGCCAGACTTACTGGGGCTACTGGCAGCTGTTGCCCAGCCTCTCATCACTGTAGGCCCCATCCCTATTTTCACTCCACCTGTCAGCCAGGGGGCTCTTGGGCTGGAAAAGCCCACCGCTCACTTTCTCCTCCACAGTAGGTAAGGGCACCTATACGGGTGCAGGTGATTAAGATCACCACACCCCACTCTGATGCCTAGGTCTCCGGTACCATGTCACATGGGTTAACTAGAAAGCTCACATTTAGCAGGACAGTTCTTAAGACAAACATTTTTTTTTTTTTTTTGGCTTTCTGAGGTAGGGTCTCTCTAGCTCAGGCTGACCTGGAATTCACTATGTATTCTCAGGGTGGCCTCAAACTCATGGAGACCCTCCTACCTCCCTCTGCCTTCCAAGTGTTGGGATTAAAGGCGTGCGCCACCATGCCCGGCTAAGGCAAACATTTTAAATACTTCTCACTTCTAGACATTAGTGACTTGTTTTTCCTCTTTCTGAAAAAAATAAGAAGACATTGTGCGAATTTCTTTTTGTATAGAATTTATTTTCATTTATTTATTTATTAGAGAGAGAGAGAGGAGAATGGACATACCTGGGCCTCCATCCACTACAAACAAACTCCAGATGCATATGCCACCTTGTACATCTGGCTTATGTGGATACTGAGGAATTGAACCTGGGTCCTTAGGCTTCCCAGGCATGCACCTTAACCACTAAGCCATCTCTCCAGCCCCACTGTGTGATTTTCTATTTGACTTGCTTCTATGAAAATGGTAAATACCTGTCTTTTCTGGTTGGAGTGGGGATTGAACCTGGGAACCTCACACATGTTAAGCAAGCACTCTTCCACTGAGCTACGTGCTCAGCAATCACTAACTCATGTTCTTTGTAAGTTTCCACATCTAGCCTGGTTCTTGGTATAGGTAAAACCTTAACAATACATGTGAAATGTGTGAACAAATTAGCCAGAATGAATGATTGGTGGAGAGGAGAGAAAGCAGCCTGTGAGTTTTCAGGTAGGACATTGACATGTTACATGAGATATCACATGATCCACGACCAAGAGGTTAGGAAGCATTAAAAACCCAGGAAAACAGCACAACCCAAGGGTAAGTCCACAAAGGCTCCTCCTGGGGAGAATGGGGTTCCTAACTGCAGACATTCCTGAGCTGTCCACTGGGGAGCTGTGGGGCAGAGGAGACCAGAGAAGAGCTCTTTGTTGGAAACTCTGTCCTGACTTGAGTTAGCTTGAAGGCATTGAGAAGGTTTTTGTTTCAATGTGTGTACACATGTGTGTTGGACATGGTCATGTGTGTGGGGTCATATGTGCATGTGCGTGTGAATGCTAGAGGACAGCCGTTTCTTTTCTGAGATACAGTTTCTCACTGGCTTGGAGTTTACCAGCTAAGCTGGACGAGCTGGTCAGTGAACCACAGAGATCCGCCTGTCTCCTCCTCCCTAGCACTAGAATTACAAAGGTATGGTGCCATCACACATGACGGTTTAAGACTTCTTCTTTTACATTGGGGGTGAAGCACAGGCCCTCATGTGTGCTTGGAAAGCAAGCACATTATCCACTGAGCTACCTTCCTAGCCCCCCACCCCCATATTCTCTTAACTACTCCATGACCTGGTTTTCTCATCTTCCAGTGCAGACTATGGCCTCCCACTCCTCAGGATGTGGCCCAGCAGGGAGATGACATCACTTGTGTTACAAGGCCAGCAAAGAGTGAATGCTCATTGAATGGTGCTCACACAGATCTACCAAGTACACAAGGAGGCAAATGGGGTGTCTCTGGTCCTCAGGGTTCGTGATCTACTTGGAGAAATAGATATAAAGCAGAATGGGACAGACGTTCAAGACTGCATGTAATCGGGAGACTGCATTAGCTGCTTGCTGGCTCCTAGGCCACCGGTGTTAGGCACTCCCCTCACCACTATGACAGTAGCAAGATCAGTTCCAGAGCCTCCAGGTTCAGAGCGTTCAGGCCACGTCCTTGGCTTCATGCACTGGAGCATGACATCATGGCAGTGGGGAAGAAGCCAGAAGAGAGCTGTTTCACATCGTGGCTGACTAGTTTGCTCATAGGAAACGGAATGCTGAAGTTCTCTGGCCTTCTCTTCTTTCCCCTTTCATTCTCTCTGGGCCTCCAGTCCATGGAACGGTACTGCTCACATCTAGGATGGGTCGATCCCCTCAGCGAATCTTCTCTTGAAACGCCCTCACAGACATACCCAGACATGTACATCACCAACCTCCTAGGGGGGTTTTCATCCACTCACTGTGACAATGGAGGTTAACCATCACAGCTTCATTTAAAAAAATAGCAAAGAGAAAAAGGCAAAAGCTGGCCCAGATAATGGTGCAAACTGGCTAGGAGCACATGGCTTTTGTTTTAATTCAAAATGAGAATGGAGTCATTGGGAAAAAATATGAAAAGCAAAGATAAGACATGTGCTGGGCCGATGGCTCAGTGCATACACTGCTTGCCGCATAAACATGAGATCTGAGTTCGGATCTGCAGCACCTACAGAAAATGCCAGGTGTAGTGGTGCCCGCCTGTGATCTCCGTGCTGGCAAGGCAGATGGAGGAGCTTCTGGGCCTCGGTAACCAGCTATTCTGGCTGAAATGCTGAGTTTTAGGTTCAGCAAGAGACCTGGTCTCAAAGAACTGTATGCTAATAGGAAGAAAGAAAAAAAACAGTATGGTGGAGAGAGATTGAGAAAGACAACACATGCACGCCCACACACATAAATATGCATACGTTCACACTGACGCCACATATGCAAAAACAAGGAGAGAGAAAACAAGACACACACATTCCTGCTACCAAGAATAAAACATTATTTAGCACCTATTCTCCAAGATTGCTTTCTATGAATAAATAAGTAATTAAATAAAGCTCATCCTTTTCGGTATCTCCCCAAGCCTCTTCTCATGTGTGGCTTATTTTCGCCAGGTATGGACATGTGGATGTTATTCAAACAATTTTGGGGAGCTGACACCCACTTTAATCACTAACTGACACCTTATAAGAAAGTAACTCTAGGAAGGGTTGAGGAAACTTGACAGAATCCAAGAGAAGGGAGTTGAGGAGGCTCACACTGTAGACAGGTTTGCGGAGACCACAGGGGCTCTGCTGACACCCTGACACCGAGCAAGGCAGAGAGACAGGCTGGAGGACCGCGGAGGGGGCTGCAAGCCAGGGAGTGCTGCGGAAGGCGGGCCTTGAAATGGAGGAGATGCAGACTTCCTGGAGAGCCAGAGACTGTCCAGCCGGAGAGGAGCTTAGAAGTCACTGTTTCCACTTTTACATGGAAGAACACGGAACACATAGCGGGTGGAGAGCTTTCCATCGCTCTTCTCAGGATGAATGCTGACACGGTCACAAGAACATGTGTTCTCTGCTGCCTTCCCAAGCTCCACTGGGGTGGGACGAGAAGTGTGGATGGAGCAGCCTCCATGTGGATCCAGCTTCCAGCTGCTCACACCGAGGGTGTCTTCCTCTCTGTGGGTCTCACCCCCCACATCTGGCATCATAGTTCCCCTAAGTAGCCATACCCTTTTCTTCATTGAGGCCTGTTCACTCCCCTTATGATCACCTCTTCGCTAATCACTGGATCCTTTATTTTAGCAAGGCCACACGCGAATGAGCCATGTCATCTGCCTCTGTGAACAAGTCTGTGAGCGTGTAGAATGCATGCGCTGTCTGATCCATGTGGACCTCCTGCATGGGACACAACCTTACACAGGAGCAATATTCTCTGTAAGATGGCAGGCTGTTGCTCCTAACACATTTTTTTTTCTCTTTTTAATTATCTGACAATCTCCCTAACTTCTGTTTCTCCACTTAGCATGAAATGGAAGCTCGCCAAGGGAGGGAAAGAAGTACGAACTGCTTTGTGGGGGTACTGGGTGTGCACCCCTATAAATATATGTAAGGTTAATGAATGAATGAGTAAATGACTAACTCTCACACACTCTCTCTCTCTGCCTGTCACTGGGATTTGCTGCTCCTCAAGCCCCCTCACAGCTGTGCAAAGTGGATTTGATGCTTATGTGCACTAACTTCTTTTCCTCCTCAGCCAGAAGCAAAATTCAGGGCAGGAGATTTTGTCACTGTTGAGTGGCCAAACAGGGCCTGGCCCAGAGCAGAGGAGAACTGTGGAAGGACAAAAGTTAACCATGAACCTGACGTCCTTCTAGGGCTACCTAACATTCCCCAGAGAAAAGCCAAGTACTGTGTCAACATGAATAGATACTGGTCAGGTACCCATGGCCAAAGACACTTCCAGACTTCCCAGGAGTGTCTTATTATTTCGCGTGTGTTCCACACCTGGTGGATGATGGGAGCACCTCGGCTCAGAAATATGGCTTTGGGGGCTTGGCTCTGGTAAGGAGCAATCTCCAGCTGCCCAGATGGAGGGGCAGAATCTGGCTTCCATCCTGCATCTGACTTCTTCCAGAGATTTGCGGATATTTCCGTATGCCGGCCTGAAATACCACGTAAAGTTCCCTTTGCAGCACTAAGATTCTTCGATTTCAGCATAGTTATTTGTCACTCTGTACTCAGATATTCTGATTTCTGGTTTCCTAGCAACTCAGAATTGCTTTCCTGTGGAGTCTTCCTCCATGTTCCTATCAGCGTAACTAAAGCAAGAGGATGGAGCCTCCTGCTGAACTTGCTGCTGTGGCCCTGACAAAGCCACGTCCCTCAGCCTTGGTCAGAGCTTCCTGTCTAGGATGTCCAGTCAGGTCACCCACACTGACAGCTCCTCTCTACCATCATTCCTAGATACCCCAAAGTGGTTCAGCCACACACCTGCACGGATCTGCCCATCATCTCTCATCATCTCTGCTGGCAGCACCACAACTGATAACCTTCCACTTTGTAGGAGAAGAAAGTGAGCTACGGAGGTTAATTTAACCTGTCTTAGCTAAGAGAAAGAAAAGCCTTTTCCCTGAGTTTGCAATCAAATGACATGCTGTGACGATCAAAGAGAGACAGAGCAGCATCAATAAAAATGACAATTATTCTTCCAGAGATGCATTATTCATGAGCAAAGTAATATTCCCAGGCATGACTAGCTGCACACTGCTGATGAGAGAAAGGATGTGACAATAGCCAAAATGGTCAACATTAAGGGGATCGCTTGAATGAGTGATGGAAAATCCTTTAAATGGTGAGATCAGGGTTATATTGATGTTGAGGTGGCCATTCTATCTTGTTAAGCAGGAAAAAGGTAGAGCAAATTAGGAAGGGAAGATTTTCCAAGAATCGCCGCTGTGGTGTTTCTCTGTGACTTTCCTGGCATTCTTGTTGCATTCAAGATGTCCAGCGTGGTTCACAGACACACCCTGCTTCTGACCACATTCTACAAACCCACTCTGTAGGCACATCTCCCCGCCTAACAGTGTATCTTGGGCAAGTGCTAACGTCAGTCTATCAAGACCCACCTCCTCTGGTAATGGTTACCTTGCATGTTATTTTTTTATTTTTTAATATTTTATTTATTCATTTATTTGAGAGAGAGAGAGGCACACAAAGAGAACAAGAGTGTCAGGGCCGCCAGTCACTGCAAATGAACTCCAGTTACATGCGCCACCTTGTGCATCTGGCTTACGTGGGTCCTGGGAAATCAAACCTGGGTCCTTAGGCTACGCAGGCAAAAGCACCTTAACTTTACCTTGCAATTTATTTGTTTGTACATTCATTCACTCAACTGATGTGTAACTTTTATCACATGCCAGGTTCTCTGCCAGCTACACCTCTGCTCAGCTTTGTGGACTACAGTTTCCTCCACAATTACTCAGCACACAGTTGTTATCTCTGGCTCTTTGATTCTTCACTCAAAACACGCTGCAGTAAACAGATTTGCATATGCACTTGGTCCAGTGAATCCACGGGTCCAGCCTCAGTCGGTTCAGCCAACTGTGCATTGAGAATAGAAAAGAGTCATGTCTGCACTGAACCTGCAGAGTTCTTTCTGGTTGTTATTCCCTAAGTGATATGGTTTGACAACTATTTTCACAGCATGTCCATTGTGTTGGGGATTATAAGTAATCTACAGATGGTTTATAGGAACTATGGGCAAACACTCCACCTTTTTTTTTGCATTTTATTTGTTATTGATCTGAGAGACAGACAGGAACAGAGAGAGGCCTACAGAGAAAAAGAGCATGGGCACACCAGGGCTTCCAACCACTGCAAATGAACTCCAGATGCATGCACCACGTAGGGTACCTGGCTTACGTGCGTAATGGGGAATCAAGCCTGGTTGTTAGGCCTTGGAAGCAAGCATCTTAACCTCTGAGCCACAGCCATCTCTCCAGCCTCACTTCACCGTTTTATATGAGGGGTCTGGGCAGTGAAACTTGGTATCTACAGGAGATTCTAGAGGACCACATAGCTCACTCTGCCCAAACGGCAAAGAATATGCACAACTGTTGATAGATTTTTCTAGATTATCTTGAATACTAAACCCCAGCAAAGAAAGATGAGTTTTATCCTGGACAGGACAAAAAGACACAGGAATTCTTTGGAGCTCTGATGCTGACTTTGAAGCTGGAAAATAAGATAAGTCACACGTATACTTCCGTCAGCTTTTATGGACAGCTGACCTTGCTTGGAGGATGTGTAATGGATGCGCCCTTGAACACGCTGGAAATAAATGAGTGAAGGCAGGTTGCTGCAAGGGGACAGAACAGGTGAGGAAACTGAAGCCCAGGGCAGAGAAAGGCTCTCTTGAAGTCTCACAGGCAGTGTGCACTGAGCCCAGGGGTCGTCTCGTTTCCATAAACATCATATTGGAGGGTGAAGAGATGCTGTATGGAAAATTCCTCCGTATTGAAAGGTGTACTTGTTAGCCTAGAAGAGGAATTACAATGAGAAAAAGCCAGGATGCTAGCTTTGGATTTGACAGGTAAACTGGATAAAAGCCCCAGAGCATCACTGTTATTACTACTGCTGTCAGCTTTGGTTGGAGGAGAACTTCTTGCAGTCGACAGCTGGTGCTGATGGAAAGATGCAACAGGCCAAGATCCCAACTAGTGACTATTGCTGTGGCACAGTGCTCCAATGCTTAGTGCTCCAATGCTTAATGCTCCAATGCTTAGTGCTCCAATGCTTAGTGCTCCAATGCTTAGCTGTAGATGGACATTGCTCTTGCCCTCTCTGAGGCTCGGGGAAAATCGCAGAAGAGGAGGTGGCCAGAACGTAGAGCCTGGGAAGAGGGTGGCGTGTCCCATGGCGAAGTTCCTCTGCATTGGAAGGTGTAAACAACGACTGTGGACTTTATCAAAGGCAGCTGTGTCAGCTCACCAGCGAAGGTGTGGGGAGGGTCATCACACCCCACCTGAGGTTTCGGTGCCCAGCTGCACCAGCTGTATACAGCAAATCACAAGATCTCGTGACCTGCGTGCGTGGCGAGATAGAGGACATAGAGAGGAAAAAAGTCTAGCAACAAAGAGCTCCACATAGTGGTTTCTTTGGGGTCTCATGCTCTATAAGTAAGCCCTCACCCTGAGGCTGAGGGAGGAGCATCTGTGGGGGAACCCCAATACAATGAGCCCCACTGAAGGCCTGCTCTGTGGTCTCATGCTCTTGGACAGGGACAAGGAGCTTCTAAAAACAACCACTGGGAAGTTGTCATGCAGGGCGGAGTGAGACTTCTCCGTGGTGCGGCTGCTCTGGGGTCCGATGCTCTGTGAGTAAGTAAGCCCTCATCCTGAGGCTGAGGGAGGAGCAGCCAACGAGCAATTCTGACACAGGGGTCTCTGCCAAAGTGGCTGTATTGGGGTCCCCACGTTCCTATACACAACCCCTCTTTATGCTCTGGAAGTGACCTCCAATAAACTCTTTGGTTCGCTGAACTGATATTGGTGTAATTGTACTTTGATCTGCCATCTGAGCCCTATTTGGGGAGAAGAGGTATGTCTGCATCTCCCCAGGGGAAAAGTTTCCCATGACAGACCAACAAGGGCACAAGGCATGCAGGATTGCCAGCCTGTGGTATACACTTCTGGAGAAAGAGTTTAGAAATGCAGGCAGAGAAATGAAAATGTCTGAAGTTTCGAGAGACAGCCCTGGCTAAGTGGAGTGGCATTATCCATTCACGTTGCTCAAGAAAAGTAAGTCCACCTTCCTAAATTACATGCCTCTGCTGTATTATAGGGATTACACATCCGCCCCATCTGCTCCCACAAGCATGCATTGTGGCGGGCCCTCTGGCTTAGCAGTATCAATTATTTTGACAAACTGCCTGTGCTCGCATGCCCAGCCTGGCTTGGGGCTCGCCCACCTTTCTCTGGGAGGGGGGATGACTCGCAGCAAATATTTACAGAGTGAAAGTAAACCGGGGTGGGAGGCTGTGACTGAGCATGGCTGAGCTCAGGCCTGGGGCAAGCTAGGCAAAGAAAGACATAGAAGGGGCCTCGCTCTGTTTCAAAACAGTGCAGAGGTCCAGAGGCCTCCCTTTGGTGCTCTGCTGCCATCACTTTCTTGACTGTGTGGCTTTGACAGCATCCTGCCATCTCCGGTCCTACCCACAAACCCGTAGTGTGAACGCAAGGATGCCTATCCTGCAGTGTACTGTCCTACGGTAAATGACAACCACAGTTTGACATGAGACACAAATTCTGACATTTCAGTCAGTGCTCAAAATCATTAGCTATAGCTTGCATAGGAAGCCCTGGAGTCTTAGAAGGGTACTCCCAGCCCAGGAAGCATGAGTGGGCACAGACAGAAAAGAAGGTAGTTCGCAGTGAACACCAGTGCAAGATGACTTGCTGGGTGGTTGGCAACCTTTCCAGACCCTTACTGTCTGATGCAGCTCATATTAAGTCCTGCCCTCCCAGGGCTGGGGTCAGGTATGCACTAGGTCAACCATCTGCCCGAGGAGGGCACACATTGGGCTCTGCTGTACCGACTCAGTGCCCATGTTGATTTCACTGTCTCACTTTGGAATGAGTGACATTTGGGACCAAACAGTTTTTCTTTAACTTTGCTTCCACATGATCCCAGATTGCACTTGATAAAATTTGACAACCCTTTCTTATCTTCTTTTCAGAATTGCATTTGATTTGGGTTTGCATCTTGTAATAATGTGCTAGCTAGCTGTCTCATTCCTGTGACAAAACACCTGACAGAAACACAGTAAGAGAAGAAAGGTTCACTTTGGCTCGTGGTTTCCGAGGGTTTTCAGGCTATCCTGGTAGGGAAGGCAGAGCAGCTCTGTCTGTGATGGTGGGAGTGAGTTCAGGGAATCCTCACATCATAGCAAGTAAGACAATCCTTTCTAAAGACAGCAGGCAGCACTGCTGCTGATGTGGATCTTAGAGCCCCTCCCAGGCTGGTGGATCTCTCAACATCCCCACTGTCCTGCCCCCCCCCATCCCAACCCTACCTTCAGCTCAGCTTTCCAGACCCCTAATCTAGCCCATCTCCTTGCTTGCAAAGCCAGGAAGCCTAGGGCACAGGCCTGAAGCAGAAGCAAGTGTTACCTTCAAAGGTCCACCCCTCGTGACCTACTTCTGCCAGCCCTAAAGGTGACACAGCATTCGGAACAGTGCACAGGCAGAGGGCAGAACACTCAAAGCGTGCGCTGTGGGGACATTTCAGAGCCAAACTAAAATAGCTCCATACATTTCATTTGTAAGTATGTCTAATGATATACAGACATGTAATCAAAGACACTGTCATGCGTGCTACAAAGCAAGCATCTTTGCCAGGGATGTAGTCCACACTTGGCCTGCACAACACGTCTTGCCTTTTGGAAAGTGTCATCTTGGGGCCTCGCAGCTGGACGGGACGTTAGCAGCTTTAGGTCCCTTGCTTTCTGGTTTTAACAGGTCTTCAGCTTGCCTGAGACACAACATTGGCTTGGACTCAGAGGCCTTGGGGGAGAGCCCAGCCCTCTCTATTTGACAGCGGCCCTTCATCATCCTGACGCATTGCCCCAGACCACACTTGGCGGGAGCAGCTCTAGTTTATCCTTCTCCCTCAGACATGAGTCAGCTGACGCGGTGAGTGAAGGGGCCTGTCACAGTTCTCATGGCTCCGACGTAGCAGCTGACGCGGTGACCTGGGCCTGGGCGAGGCGGTGCAGAGCGGTTCAGGTGTCTTCCTTTCCCTGGGCTCAGTGGTCCTGAGCATCTCTCAGGCTGCCTGCTTGTGCAACCTCTGCTCTGGGCCCTCTGACTTACAGCCCTGGAGGCTCAGGGAGGCTCAGATGCCTTTCCCTCCTCTGGCCTTTTACAGAAGGTCCGTTAGATCACTAGAGGCCTGAGCCTACATAGCTCTGCCTTTCTCTGTCCTTGACCCTTACCTGAGAATCCCTTACCCTGCTGGCTCCAGAATTGTGCTTGTGTGGCTCGAACATCTGGGAGCAATTTCAAGCCACCAGCCCTGGAAATGCAGGGTGAGGGGGCCTCATCGTCCCCACAGCTTTAAGGATTTTAAGAAGTTAGAGGTTCAGAGAGATCGAGGGACTCGCTCACTGCTGAACCTGCAAGTCCAGAATGCGAGTCTAGACCTTGGTGCTGTCACATTTCAGGTCACCTCTCATAGCGAGGACAGGGGCACAGTGAGGAAAGGGCTCATATGGAGGCTGGGGTGGTTGCTCGGTGGTTAAAGACACTTGCTTGCTCAGACTGCTAGCCCGGGTTCAACTCCTCAGGCACCCACAGAAAGCCAAACAGGCATTTCATTGCAGAAGCAAGAGGACCTGCATGCATGCACTCCCCCCCCCCCCCCGCCACATACACAAGGGTTAGCACCCCAGGACCAAGTTCCATCCTAGGGCAAGTGCTGCGACTGCTTGGATGTTGATGTCACTCCTGTGTCATCAACATCAGACTTAGGTCTGCGTGAAGCTGGACTCACGTAGGGTCAGGGACTGGGGACATCCAGCTGAGCCCAGTGAGCCGGGCACGAGGCCAGAGCCCTTTCTTGATGCAAAACAGAGGCCCGTTTACATGGGGAGTAGAGAAGGCAGTTTTGAGGAGTGACAAACAGATTGGGGTATAGCAACAATATGGTTCCAATCTGAGTCAAGACACGCAATGGGGAAAGAGCTCTCATAAGGGAAGAAGGCAGTACTGCCTGCAAACCTGGCCCTCCAGAGCCCCTCTCAGCCTGGTCGCTCCCTTAACATCCCCACCGTGCTGCCCTGCCGCCGCTCCCAGACCTCATCCCCAGTGCAGCTTCCCACAGAGCAGTCCAGCCCCTCTCCTACTAAGGGCCTTTTTTTACCCCATGCAAAATGCTCCAAGCAAGTTAACCTTGGAAATGACCTTCAGATTCAAGACCAGTAGAATGAGGCCAAATCCAGAGGGGAGAAGAGAAACATGAGGGGCCCCAGCAAACCAGGGGTAGACACAGTCTGCTATGCACCACACAACAAAGGCTCCCCCCTACTTCCCCTGCACGTAAACTTGACCTTCTTGTTCCCGGCCCGGGGCAGTGCGCACAGCCAGGATTCCAGGCCGGGCGGGACATTCTTGCCTTGTGTGGGCCACGATGAGGGGTTTTCCGTGGACCTCGGTCTCTCTCACAGCAGGGGAGTGCACGTGGGTACAGAAACTCGGGTTGAGAGGGCAGGGGCTCCAGGCTTTTCCACAAAACAAGTTCCACAGGCTGGCTCTGTCCTCAAAGCAGGCTCTCAGAGAATGCCCAGCTGACCAGGCCCATGACCCAGGCCACTTCTGAGCCAAACCTCTGCCCCAGCAGGCTTATGAACTCTAAGAAGGCCAATGTGGGGCTGGGGGTCAAAGGCTGAGACAGGGTCATCGGCAGCAGGCTCACTTTCCCACCGGCTCATCTGGGGCCTCAGTTTGCACATCTGTCCCGTGAAAGGGCTTCGGCACTCCATGTTCTCCTTACTCCATAGAAGCCCTGACTGGGCCTGGCTTCAAACTACGCATTGGCTTGTGCAAAGTGCAGATGCAGGAGTTTTGTTGGAACAGCAGGAAGTAATCCTGTCAAAGTTACTGAAATTCAAAGTTCTTTTCCTCTGTTTGGCAATCTCTGCTGACATATTGTAGTTTTTTATTTGCTATTTGATGTTCTAAGGGAAGAAAAACCATAAATTAAACTCTTGCGCTTCTGGCAGGTGGGTGGCCGTCCATCTTCCTCCTGTGAACTGCCGGCTGTAAATGCAAATACTAGCGAGTTGCACTCATATGTGGCGACACCAACATCACACCATTTCTGCTGGGGGGTTCGCCGCATGCATTTCAGTCTGATCAGATTAGGATGAACTGCACCAGGCTACCTCATCACGGATGGTGGCCAATCTCAGGGAGACCCAGACTCACCTGGCCCCTCGGACAGAGCTCCCCCATGCCAACTCCTCACAGAGGCCAGGCCAGTGCAGAGGGGAGTCAGAGAAAATTCTTGCCCACAGGCCTGTGTGGCCCAAGCCTGCTGCCCGCTGTTCTGCCAGATTTCTGGTGACAGAGCGCCCTCTGGTGAGCTTCAGGAAAGATGGTCCCTGCCCAGGCCCAAGACCTATCATTTCTGGGCTGGTGTGGAAATATTTGTGGTATCCCCGAAGCAGTGCTTTATGGGGAGTAGCGGGGAAGGGCGCATTCACCGGTGCACCGCGGAAGTGGAGGTTAGTGAGCTTTACCTTGGGACCCAGTAGACTCACACCGGAAGTTGGTCCCACCTCCACGCCTCCCTTCAGGTGCTCCTGCAGAGGTCCCACTCTGGGATGTGGTTCCTGGAGATGGAAGTGATGAGGGGTGGGCTCAGGAACGTACCCGGGCCCTGTAGACTCCCTCACTTCCCCATGAGTCTATAGCCGAATATTCCAGAATGTTTCTAATGATGGACAAGTCGTTTCCAAAGCTGAGGCAGTTGGGGATATATGCCTTTAGGAGGGCCCAGCTATGTTCTCTCTGGGCATTTCAGCCCTAGTTACTGCTGAGTTAAAGGCCATTTCTCCCCATTATCCGTGCTGAGAGGGTCATCCCAGGCCAGTCACTGAAAGCAGTGACGCCCCCCCAAAAAACCACAGTTCAGTTGTCATGAGGCCACCTGGCATGCATGTGGTTACTTGGAAGAGAAGGCCACCTATGGTTGAGAGTGACACTGGAGGTAAGTTACCCAGTGGACTTCTCTGGCTTAGGAACGCACAGTGATGGGATATTCACACAACTCTGAAGATCACTGGAAAGATCAGTTGCATAGCTTATACTCAAGGCACAAGGGTAGTAAGATGGGATTGGTTACACTTTTGGCTTTTAAAACCCTTTTTTTTTCAAGGTAGGGCCTCACTCTAGCCCAGGCTGACCTGCAGTTTACCATGTAGTCTCAGACTGGCCTCGAACTCACAGTGATCCTCCTGCCTCAGCCTCTTGAGTGCTGGGATTAAAGGTGTGTGCTACCAGGCTAGCTTAAAAAATCATTTCCGCGGCTGGACAGATGGCTTAGTGGTTAAGCGCTTGCCTGTGAAGCCTAAGGACCCCAAGGAGGCTCGATTCCCTAGGACCCACATAAGCCAGATGCACAAGGGGGTGCACACATCTGGAGTTCGTTTGCAGTGGTTGGAGGCCCTGGCATGTCCATTCTCTCTATGTGCCTCTTTCTCTCTCTGTTTGTTGCTCTCAAATAAATAAATAAATGAACAAAAGAATTTGTGGTGGTTTGAATAGAATAGATGGACCCCAATATATTCAGTTGTTTATTTGTTTGTTTGTTTGTTTGTAGTTTGCATCTCTAGCCATCTGGCTGGAGGCAATGCCATTGTGTGGATCTTAAAGTGTGGTGGTGGGTTTGAGATTTCAACCTAAAGATATGCAAAGTGTGCCTGGCTGGAGTTCCTGAAGTGTGCTGTGGCTTTTGACCTTTAGGCTTGTGCTTCTCTCTCTCTGTTTGGGCCTGTGAAGGCAGGCCAGTTTCTTCTGCTTTTATGGAACTTCCCCTGGATCTGTAAGCTTCAATAAATATCCCTTCCTCCATAACTGTGCCTGGTCTGAAGTTCATCTCAGCGAACCTGAAGCTGACTGATACAGAATTTTTAAAAAATCATTCCCGGAGGAAGAAGAGAGTACTTTGGGACACTGTCTTCCAGATACAAAGTGGTCACCAAATTATGACCTCACAGAGGTTGTGAACTCCTCCACAAGACCCCCATGGAGTTGAGCTCATCAACAGTTAACATGGTTCATGGAGGAAGGTGAGAAAAAAAGTCATCAAAACAGAAGAGGGTCTGCTTTCATGGTTCATGGTACATGTCTGCTTGGCTGGGACACGGCTCAGAGACATGCAGTCAAACACAATTCTGGAACTATCCCTGGGTGTGTTCTCAGAGGACATTTGCATTTACATCAGTGTACCTTGTGTGACCCATTCTGCGCTCCCTAATGTGGGTGGCCTCATGTCTGCTGAGTACAACAGAAGACTGACTGTCCCTGAGCATAGGCTGTCTCCAATCTGACAGCCTCTGGACTTGACCATTGCTCTCTTCTAAGTCTCCATCCTGATGCTCCACTTCACACACACACACACACACACACACACACACACACACACACACCTCGCTGTGGTTCTCTTTCTCTCGTAGCTTCACTGGATCTCTTCTGTTTCTGTACTAAAACTGGGGAAAACAATATCTCGTTGTCTCCATCCTATCTGCCGGCAGTCTGCTTTGCTCAACAGATCCGTTCTTCTGCCAGGAACATCAGTTTAGAGTTTGCATAGGCTCATGGAGGCTGTTCTGGTCAAAGCACAGCCACTATTTCTCATTATTTCGTTAGCAGCCTGGTTAGGTGAGGAGTGCGTGACCACTGTGCTTGAGGCTTCAGGCCAATAGTGGTGAGACTTGTTCTCTACACGTGCCCTGGAACATTTCAGTTCTTCCTCCTCATCTACCTGACTCTGAGCTTTCAGTAATATGTTCACGTGATTTTGTGTTTGATGGTATTTTCTCTTGTCTGCACCTAGAGTGACAGTCTGTGGGTGTGCATATGCATGCCGATGTATGTGTGTAGATATTTATGCTGGTACATATGTGATGTGGTGTGTTCATTTGTCCAGAGATACCATTAAAACTCGGACTGAAATTCATCAGTGAAGCAATGAATCTGATGGTTGTCACCTGACTGGCTCACAGCTTGACATCTTAACCACCTCATGCTGAAGTGTTTGGGGTTGTATCTGGATCTTCATCTCCAGCATTGAATACCAGAGCTGGGCCCAGTGGGGGTGATGAGGAGCATCTATGATCTGCTAAGTAACAGTCTCACTGGATTTGCCTTGTAGATGGCAGAAGTCACTGGAAAGAAAACTCATCAATAGGGTAGTTTTTATCTGGGTGCTTGCACTTGAAGAAAAGAAAAGAGCAAAGGGTTTTGTGAGGTTGGGCAGTCAGGTCAGTGAAGGCCTCCTGGGAAGATGGCACTGCCCGTCATCCTTGGATGGTGTCAGATTCACAGGGTAAATTTTCCTGGGGTAATCACTTCTTGTGCATTTATGTGGTCTGAGTGTGAAATGTTCCTTGCAGGCAGGTATTTGGTCACAGCACTGAGTAAAGTAACCAATACAATATCCAATGTGATCACAGAGCCCCCGGCATGAATAAAAAGAAAAGATGCCAAGGCAGCGTGCCCTGGGGTGCCCATGGAGTAAGGATGTTGCCACCAAAACTGTCTCAGTTTCCACAGCAGCCAGCCAGCACTGTCGGTGTCTAAAGTCATAGTCTATGGTTCTTCCATATTTATACTTCTGTTTGATTCCCCTTGAGGAATTAATTATTTAATTTAACTTACATTCATAATTATATTTGGAACTATCTGTAACATCTCCTGCGGAAATCTAGGTGAAGGGAATATAATAGCTTCTAGCTTCTTATCTAGAGGCATTTTTGTTTTCTTTGCTCTCACAAAATCGATGCTATAAAACATGTGAGGATGACTGAAAAGGTTAAATATTGAGATAGAATCTTTACACAGCTTAAACATCATAGACATCCACTCTGAACAATTTCAAGTGTTACTTTTCCTAGGATTGTTTTACATGAAGGAAAACCTACCCAGGACATTGTTGAGAATATACAGTAAATATAAAAAATATGCCATTATTTGAATTAATTTTTGTAAGTATCTGCCAATATTCTTAGAAACCTGTCCCACATACTATTTTCTTTTCAATATAAAATCCACTTCATGTAAATAATATCAGACTGGCAAATCATTCCTCACTCAGTGAAATTTTGGTTGAGTTTATTCTTTGTTGTTATGGAAAACTACTGGAAAATCACCACAGCATTTGACTTCTTCCCAAGGTTCAAGCAATGCATGCTTTCCAAAGAGCTTGGCAGTGGTAGTCTAGGAACTAGTTCTATGGTTTGTGGGCCAGGCAGGCTCTTGGGCATCACCACCAGAGCTGTAGGATGGGTTCCGAAGGCTGTGTCACCTCCTCAGAAGAGATGTGAAGGAAGAGAAAACCGTGCACCATGCCCACAGCCCCCTTGGTTGTCCAGATGCCCCACCTAGGCTAAGCAGACCCATCCTCAGACCTTGGTGGAAAAGCTAGGCTAGATGCCTCTCCAAAGCTGCAGGGGGAGCTGGGAAGGGCGAGTCCACCTGAATTCACGAAACCTGCCAGAGAAGACAACTGCTTGGGAGATCACCAACACTCTCCTAAAATCATCCGTGGTCATATTTTTCTCTACAAGACTTTTTCACTCCTTAAACACTGATCCCAGTGGGCCAGTAGTCTGAACTCTAAACAGCATTAGGGGTCCTGTGCATATCAGCAATTGTATTCAAAGATGGTGTGTTGGAGTGTTTTTAGTAAATGATTACCACTGAGAAATACCATGGTATATTTGATAATTCAGCAATATGGAGATTACTCACACCAGGCAGTGTTTTGAAGTGTTTGAAGATAGGAAGCAGAAGTGTTTGTGAGACTCTGGCATGAAAACAGCCTGGGAGAGTGTGTGTGCATGTGTGAGGAGTGTGTGCTTGTATGTGTACCTGTGTATGTGTGCGTGAGTGTGTGTATCTGTGTCCATGTGGGCACGTGTACATGCGAATGCACATGTGCACACATGTGAATATGTGTTCATGTGTGTACTTCTGCTATGTCATTGGAAGGAAAGGGCATGTGGCTTAGCAGAAAACTTGATCTCCAGGCTTCTGCACAGACATGCCAATCTCTGTTCACTCATCCTAACTGGACTTCCTCAGCAGCAGATAAACTGTGGGAGCTTGACAGCGTGTTCTCTTCTGTAAACCCCCTCATCCTTATACTACTCTCATACTCATGAGAGTAGTTTTGCTGCATCTTGGGAGACACAGGGAGAGACCTGATAGAGAATACAGCCATCCCCATGCAGGTGCATCATACAGGAGGGAGGCTGGTGGCCCTGAGAGAAGCAGCTTCAGAGAAAGTCCGGTGGCTGGTATGGGCGGCAGTGACAAGGGTGAGGCTGACTGAGTGGCGATGAGCTCAAGGACATGACTGCAGAGAGCCCTGGAGATGATCTGGTCCTTGGGTTCTGGTCATGTGTCCATCAGGAGGTCACCGAGCTCCCTCTGCCGGGAAGAAAGGGAATCTTCCTCTTCTGATTTTGGGCTGCCCTTGCCCGGTGGAGGGGGAGGGCGCTGCTGACCTCTTCCTCTCCAAAGCTTGAGAAGCCTTCTTCTCCCCATGTGAGCTTGTTGCAGATGTAGGAAGGGACCCTGTGTCCAGGTTCCTCATCTCTGCTCTCCAGAAGATTAGGGTTGAGATAAGGATCAACATGGGTAGGTGGGAGACTGAAGCAAAGCAGAAGAGAATGATGATTGTCTGTGAGAACCATCAGGTGGCATCTACATTGGAACACTTCCATTTAGAAATAAGCATTTCTAGTGTACCTGCTAGGGTCTGCAAGGAATAGTTAAAGGGAGACTTTAGTGGTGCCCCAGGGTCTCAGAAGGTGACACAGGAATGGAAGAGGATGCAGAGAGAGGGAGACGCATGCAGTCCTAAGACCCCTGTCAAGGCAGCTCTGGTTGGGGTAGTCACCCGCCCGTGGTTTGCCTCACGATGCTGTGCTCGCAGAGTTCCCTAAGGGTCTGCAAGCAGACCTCAGCCCCGCTGACCTTGTACAACAGGAGAAAGAATGTCAGGGTTTGTCTTCCCAGTGTAGTGACCCACAGCATGAACATGAAATGACCTTTCATGAAATCTGCATGGGTGCTCAGTTCCCATAATGCATCTCGTGTAGAAGCAGCACAGGGACCACACATGCCGTCCTCACTGAGCGGAAAGATGCAGGACTTTTAGACATATGAAGGAAGCCGGCGCTTCATATGAAGATGTGTGCATGGTCTTAAACTTACGTCTAGATTACCTATTATGTTAACTATACAGGTGAATGATCAATGTAAAACTTTGTGTGTTCATGTGCATACATGCACACACATGACACGTATGTGTATTTTAATTAAACATGCATATCTTCCTATGTATATAATTGTCCCTTGGGATCTGCAAGGGGTTGGTCCCAGGACCTCCCACAGATAACAAATTCTGCACCTCACCTCTCACGCTCTGTCTCTTCACCTGGGATGGTGTATGATTGTCCCTTCCTAATGGCACACTTTGGAGATGCGTGGTGATGGAAAGAAGAGTGGGACAATGGCTAATGTAGGGCAGGTGGTTTAACTGCAAACCACCTGTAAACCTGAAAACGGGGGCATCCCAGCCCTTAGTGCACCCCTGTTCTGCGGGGGAAACATGTGAAAATAGATACTCAGGATAGTAGGATTATGCAGGCCTGGGCAGTGGCAGGGGTCAAATGCACCTGCAGATACTAAAAGCTGGGATGTCAGAAGCCCTCACAGGGCAGGTGGAATGAGGTAGAAATGGCACTGGTCCTGGTGCAGGTTGGAATCCAGTGAGACTGGGCTGGGAGTGATGCTAAGAGGCTCTGAGCAGGACTTGGGTATGTAGGCTGGGGGAAGGCTGGGAACTTGACTGTGGTAGATGTGATGGTTAACCCTGGTTATCAACTTGACAGGACCTAGAATCACCATGGAAACAAATCTCTGCCTGTGAGGAATTTTCTAGATTGGCTTCATTGAGGGGGGAGGAACCACCCACCCTCTATGTGGGCAGCATCATTTACTGGCCGGGGCCCTGAACTACACAACAAGGAGAAAGCTAGCTGAACCCCCGCCTCAATCACTGTCTGCTTCCTGACAGAGGACTCAGTATGACCAGCCAGTCTCCCGCTCCTTGCCGTGGTGCACTGCATACCCTGAGCTGTAAGTCAAAGCAAATCCACAACCTGATAAACCTGAGCTGCTTCTGTCGGGTATTTTGTCACAGCACTGAGAGAAGTAACTAACACGGTGGGGGAACTTGCTGCGGAAAATTCTTAGCTCCATTATCTGATAGGCTACAGAGAGGATTCCATTCCAGGCCTGGTTTTTCTACACTCTTGGTGATTTTTCTTTTCATCTAAAAAAAAAAAAAAGTAAATAATCAAAACTCCTCTCCAGGCTCTGGTGTCTCTCCACTTTAAAATGAAGAAATTGAATCAAACAGCTTCAAGGCTCTGCTTGCTCCTATGAGGTCGCAAACTACAAATCAATAATGTCATGAGAGGCTCTGAAGGAGGTACGGAACCCCTGATGGTGCCCTTTAAAGGTCACCTCATCAAGATGTCCTCAGTCATTATTTTAATGGTTCTCTTCTCTGCTTGCTTAATAAAAAAAAAGGACATTAAATCTAACCTCAACCCCCAAGATAAGCAATTTGTTAAAGCAATTTGGGAGAATGACTCAGCAGCCTGTCCAGCACTGATGCCTGGGGTCCTTGATGGCTTTACCTTGAGCTGTAACGCTGAAGCTCCAGCTCATGCTGAGCACCTACTGTGTGTCAGCATGTTCTGGGCCCTGAGAGCACTCAGAAGAAGGAGCATGACTGGTGTACCAAAGAGCTCACTGTTGGGGGAGACAGAGAAGTAAAGGGATCAGTCAGATGGGGGATCTTAGGAGAATGGGTTAAAAGAGACCTCGGGTAGTAGGGAGACACGCGGGGCTGGAGAACCTGCCCATTCTGGCAGACAGTGCATGTTGCGGGGTTTGAATGTGATAGTTTGTGTGACCTCATAGACAGGCATTTTTATTTTAAATTTTTGTTCATTTTTATTTATTTATTTGAGAGTGACAGACAGAGAGAGAAAGAGTCAGATGATGAGAGAGAGAGAGAGAGAGAGAGAGAGAGAGAATGGGCACACCAGGGCCTTCAGCCACTGCAAATGAACTCCAGACGTGTGTGACCCCTTGTGCATCTGGCTAACGTGGGTCCTGGGGAATCGAGCCTAGAACCAGGGTCCTTAGGCTTCACAGGCAAGTGCTTACCTGCTAAGCCATCTCTCCAGCCCGACAGGCATTTTTCCTTGAGCCCCTGGAGCAGGGAGATCCCTGCTATGGCAAGGGGGATACCACATGCATGGGGGCAGATCTTACTGTCTAGTCCTAAGGGGTCTTTGGGGCAGATCTGAGTTTCCAGCCCACAGGTGTGCAGAGAGCAGACTGAGCTCTGGGGGCTTGTGCTTGCTTGCGGTGCTGGGTTTGGTGGTGTCTGTGCACTTGGATCTATGATTGGAACCAGTTTCTTTTTCTGTCATTGATGGTCTACCCCTGGACTTTATAAGCCTGAAAGAAATCCTTGCTCCCACAGACTGTGTTTGGTTGAACGTGTGTCCTAGCAACGTGGACGTGACTACAACACATGTAAAGCAAACAGCCTTCAGTGAGGAGAGCAGAGTGGGACGACGCCACCAAAGGGAGAAAGCCGGGCAGGAAACCCAGCACCTCTTCAGAAGGGCCCTGGCTGTGGGAGGGCATTGGCTGCAGTGCTGCTGCTGCCGGTGTGGAGGCAGACCAGTGACCCGAGGTGTGGGCACTCAGGGGAGACACTGGAAGGAGAGGAATTAAAAGATGGGCCTAGGAAAGATGGCCTTATTTCACCCGCTGCACCATCAGACGAGCCAACTAAACCTCCTTACTTTCAGTATCCTCACCTGGGGCAGGGTGTTATTGTCCTTCCTGGTGGAGCCCTGTGGAAATGAGGAGTGACGAAAGTAATATGAGGAAGTGCACACACGCGTGTGTGTGCACGTGCACATACACACACACACACACAGCACACACCACACAGAATGAGAGTGAGAGAAGGAGGGAGAGGGAGAACCGAAATTGGTTGCAACTAGGTTGCAATGCACAAAAGGATTTCTAGATTTTTCAGGCCCAGACAAAGTCAAGGAAACCTCTTCATAGTTCTTCTGAAATTACCAAAAGCAGCTGGCACCAAATCCCCCTGCAGGGCCATGTGCCATCTGCACGCTGGTCAGCTCCCTCCCCCACTTGCAGTCTGTCAGGAAGTGTGCTGGCATCTGCAGGTGAGTAGGATTTGGTTATATCTCTTTCACTCATTCACACAAAATGTTTAAGAGATTATAAAGTAAACAAAATGTCCAAAGAAGTGAGAAACCATTACCCATGATCAAAAGAGGAAACAATTAATAGAACCTGTCCTTGCCCACATGTGGGGCTTTTAAAATTATAATTATAAAAAGTTATAAGATGGAGACAAAAAATAAATATGGAAATTGTTTAAATGGCATAACATGGCTGAATAGTTGGAGTTTTGTGGAGAAATAGAAAGTGTTGAGACACTAATTAGAAATTCTAGAAATGAAAACTATAAAATTAGGAAAGAAAAATCCATTTGAAAGGCTTAACAGGAACACAACAGCAATAGGAGCCATGAGCCTAAGTAAATGTGAACTGCAAACCCCACAGAGACCCACCAGGAAGAGTGCTCGACGGAGAGCAGCCGAAAGCCTGACAACCAGAATGTCAAGCAACCCAACTCAGCTGTGATTAGAATAGATCTGAAGCAACCTCTGAAGAGACAGTGGATGGGACAGTCTGAAATTACGGAAAGCTATCAAATCCCCAAAACAAGATCACCATAGGGATAGCTGCACTGGAAAAAAAAAAAAAAAAAAAAAAACATACCTTAGCTGAATATATTCATTATGCCAAAACCAGAAGATAGTTTTTTTTTCATTAATTGAGAATTTTACTGCATGAACACATTTCATATTGGCCATATTCCATTGGGTTACACTCTTACGTTCTCTCTTCCCAGCCCCAGCCCACCGAGGGCCCTCCTCAGCGGGGTTCCTTGTATGCACTTCTGAGTAAATGTACCAGTCAGTCTCTATGGGAAGAACGATGCCTCGGGACACGCCTTCCCACCCTGTGACTCTTACAGACTTTCTGCCTCCCTCTTCTGCAATGTTCCCTGAGCCTTGGAGGGTGAGTTATAAGTCTCCTTTACTGTTGAGCTCTCAGCAGCCTCTGATTTTTCCCTTTGATGAATTTTGAGTCTCTTCAGTGTCTGCCGCCGTTTCCCCGAGGGAGCTTCTCAGGCCAGCACTGAGAGCAGCACTCATGTTTATTCTGCCACTTCCTCGGTAATGTTTCCAGGCCCCGGCGTGTGTGATAGAGATGACTTTTCTCATACTGTGCAGTTGTGTTTTTCTTTTTTTATTGTCATGCCGATGGAGCTTGGGTTTCCCTGGTATTCACTGCCATCTGTAAAAAGCAGATTCTCTAACCAAGAGTGAGTACATCATGGGTTGAAGGGGATACTCATTGACATTTAAAGACATTTTGATGGACATAGCCTCTCCTTTTAGCTAAAGAACAGAGGGAGCATCTCTCCAGATTGAATGACTTTCTAAGCCATAGGCTTCTGACTTGGTTCTCAGTATCAAGTATGAATTCCCTTCCACTGAGTAGGCCTCATATCCAGGAAGAAAGCAGTTGATTACTTCCATAGCCCATGTGCAACTATTGAGCTGATATTTCCACCTTGCCTGGCTGGTTGGTTTTGTAGCTTGCAGGCCCCACTGCCTGTTGAAGCTGTTGGTGACCATTATTCCCCAGCAGCCCACAGAGCACTTTCCCGCCCTGTGTGGGCTAGCCAGGAGGGAGCCAACTTCCATCTCCGCATAATCTCCCGTGTCTTGTGACTGTCTCAGACAAGCACAGGGTAAAAGAGACTTGTTCTCAGTTTATTAAAGATCCATCAGACTTGGAGAAGAAAGGCCAGCTGTGGAGAGGACATTATCAGGTAAAACCTCTGCCTCTCAGCGCAGCTTGGTGCTTTTATTAAAAAGAATATAAGCAAATTGTTAACAAGCTTGCATGTGAAAGGTACATTAAGATAAAATAACTTCTTTGCCTGTGTCTTGTGTTAGTACACATTGGGGATTTAGTAAGAACTTAAACAAGAGCAAAAAACAAGCATATTATGACCTACAAACAAGAGCACTGTGACTTACACTTAGCAAACAGAAACCAGTTGTGAAAAACAGTGTGACTTGTGTGGGAGAAGCATTGAGAAACTTTTGGACTTCGTCCATTGCATGGGGTCAGCAGTTCACCTGAGAACACTTGGAACATGTTCACTTGAAAATGCCCCCCCTTCCTCCTGCTATGCGGGACAAAAGGGTGCCGTTTGGGTGGCCACTGAACTCCTACTATGGAATCACATGTGACCGCAGCCTGTGGTGTCTTTGCAATGGCCGTGGGGCGGGGGCCGAGGGAGGGCGGGAAACAAATCTTTGAGTAAGGCAGAGGGAAGACACATTGCATGGAAGGGAACAATAGCACAGATAAAGGGAGATTCCGCTGTGTCTAGAAACAGTGGAAACCAAAAGACAGAATGACATTTTTAAAGTGCTGGAGAGAAAGCATAAGTACAACTTGAGAATACATGCCGAATTCATCAGACTGAAGTCATGTCTTTGTATGTTACCTAAAATTTTATTTAAAAAGAATTATACAAAGAAATGACTTCTAGATAGAGGCATGTAAAAGACATTTTCAGGGCTGGAGAGATGGCTTAGCGGTTAAGCACTTGCCTGTGAAGCCTAAGGACCTCGGTTCAAGGCTCAATTCCCCAAGACCCATGTAAGCCAGATGCACAAGGGGGCGCTCGCATCTGGAGTTCGTTTGCAGTGACTAGAAGCCCTGACGTGCCCACTCTCCTCTTTCTCTCTCTGCCTCTTTCTCTCTCTGTCTGTCGCCCCCAAATAAATAAATAAAAATAAACAAAAAAATTTAAAAGACATTTTCAGATATATAAAATCTGAAAGAGTTCATATTCAGGATTTTGCACTCTAAGAAATGGTGATACGAGCTCTCGGGTTTAAAGGAGAGCAGAAAGGAACCTCGCTCTAAAGTTGGCAGGGAAGAATTGACAGCAAGAAATACATGATCAAGTTAGACTCGCCTTCTATTAACTGCTCATCCAGGCATGCATAAGCACACACACAGGGGATGGACTGTTAAATGTGAAAATAATGACAATGCACTATGGTTTCAAATACTAATAAAAATTATGACGACAACAAAAACACAATGAATAAGAGATAGTCCAAATATATTAAACCCTTGGAAGGCTGTTATGTCAGTCTAAAAATGTATTATGTTAGCCAGATGTGGTGGTGCATGCCTTTAATCCCAGCACTTGGGGGGCAGAGGTAGAAGAATTGTCAAGAATTCAAGGCCACCCTGAGACTACATAGTGGATTACAGGTCAGCATGGGCTAGAGTGAGAACCTACCTCAAAAAACCAAAAAACAACAATAAAACAGTACATATCTCTGTAAAAACATATGATTTTATTTGAAGGTAGAAATTGATATGTCAAAGATATAAATTTTAATCATTAATGCCACCACTACAGAATAACATAAGGAACTACATTTTTTAATATTTTTATTTGACAGAGAAAGAGGTGGAGAGAGAGAGAGAGAAAGAGAGGATGGGCACACCAGGGCCTCCAGCCACTGCAAACAAACTCCTGATGTGTGTGCCCCCTTGTGCATCTGGCTAATGTGGGTCCTGGGGAATCAAACCTGAGTCCTTTGGCTTTGCAGGCAAATGCCTTAACTGCTAAGCCATCCCTCCAGCCCTGGAACTATATTTTAAGTCAATATGAAGTAAATTTATTTATTTATTTATTATTTTTCAAGGCAGGGTCTCACTCTAACTCAGGCTGACCTTGAATTTCTGGTGATCCTCCTAACTCAGCCTCCCTAGTGCTAGGACTACCTGTGTGAGCCACTGTGCCCAGCACATTTACTTTTTATTTATTTATTTAGTCTTTGGTTTTTTGAGGTAGGGTCTTACTCTAGCTCAGGCTGACCTGGAATTCACTGTGTGGTCTCCTTTCCCGCCCCTCTGAGCTCCCTCTTGCTGATCATTTACCGTCAGCCTTCCCACTCCTCTCCCAGACTCCAGCAACCACTGATGTGTCTTACACCTTATGACTTTGCCTTTTCCTGGACTGGTTTTTCTGTGTATAGAAGGTAGCTCACTGACTTTATATCCTGTACTATTGCATGACATTTAATGATCCATACTTGAGAACATACGGTCCGTGGCATAAGTGCACGTGCTTTTCAGTGAATATGTAAAATTTTTCTGTTACATAAGAATCCCCTGGCATAACCAAGGTAGGGAAGGTTTTATAAAAGCAAATATATGAGATAAAATAGGTTTATATGAAAAGCGGTAGGAAATATGGGAATATAAGATTTTTTTTTGAGGTAGGGTCTCACTCTGGTCCAGGCTGACCTGGAATTAACTATGTAGTCTCAGAGTGGCCTCGAAATCACAGTGATCTTCCTACCTCTGCCTCCGAGTGTTGAGATTAAAGGCATGTGCCACCCATGCCCAGCTTCCAAGATTTTTTTTTTTTTTGAATACAGGATAAGACAAATTTCAAGAGGATGAATTTTAACCCAACTATACTAATAATCACATTAAATGTAAGTGGTTGAAAGATTCAAAAAACAAGAGGATGGTTTTCCAACTAAATAGAGAATGGATGCCTTACTACTTTGTCTTTCACCATGCAGGCTTTTAAATACAGACCCATCAAGCTGGAAGTGAAAGAGAAGGAAGAGGCATGATGCGAACGTGAGCCTAAGAAATATGCGAGTCACACTAGCATTGGGGAAGGTAGTCACAGGTAAAGAGGGGCATCCTGTAACGGTGAGTCATTTTGCCAAGGACACATAGCTCTCTAATGTTTGTGTGCACTCAAGAAGAAAGCTTTGTAACACATGGAGCAAAGCTAGCAGGACTAAAGGCAGTTGCATCTGGACAGGTAGTGGTCCCCTAAATGATCAAGAAAGCAAGCAGATGTAAACTGGTAAGGGCTGCTGAAATGAACCACTATGCCCAGTGCTTCCCCGCACCATAGTGTGAACATCTGCAGTGGGATGGGCACTTTCCTTGGTGGTAATGTGGAGGTCCTGCCCCCAACCCACTGCAGCATGTAAGCAGCCTGCCTCTACCCACTAGATGTCACTAGCATCACTGACAGGTTGTGACAAACAAAAGAATGGCCAGACATAATCAAAGGTCTGGGAAGGTGGGTGACAGATGAGGGGCCAGGTAAACTTCCTGGAGAGAGAACTATTGACAGGACAGAGAGAAGTCCAGGCAAGTCCAGTTAAGGTTCAAAAGTGTTGAATACTTAAACAGTACATTCTCTGAGAAAAGTGCAATTCAGTTATTAATCAATTACAATACAGTTTTGCTATCTAACTATTCCCAAAGATTTGTAAATTAAGAATGCTTGTGTATGAGTAAAAAAAAAAAATCATTTAGAAAATAGTTTACACTGGACATTGAGGGAATGAAAAACCACAGGAAACTAATGAAGCAATACTTACAGAGAAATTTTCAGCTTTAATGCAAATACTACAAATCCTATAACCTAAGCTTCCATGTTAAGAAACTCAGACCTCAGAATGAAGTGAATGAGAATAATACAGTAAAAATAATAAATCCAGGCTTGGTGGTGCATGGAATCCCATCATGTACCATGCATCATGTTGTTGGTGGCCTGCAATCCCATCACTTGGAAGGAGGAGGCAGGACGATTAGGTGTTTTGAGGCCATTCTCAGATACATAGTGAGTTCAAGGCAAGTCTGAGATATAAGAGACCTTGTCTTCTACATATATATATGTATGTAAAACAGGGCTGGAGATATGGCTTAGTGGTTAAGATGCTTGCCAATGAAAACTAAAAACTCATGCTTGAATCTCCAGGTCCCATTTAAGCCAAACGCACAGTAATGCAAGCATGCAACATCACACATGTGCACCAGGGGTGCAAACATCTGGAGGTCTTTCACAGTGGCTAAAGGCCCTGGCACACGCCCATTCTCTCTCAAATTACATATATATATATATATATATATATATATATATATATATATATATATATACACACACACACACACACATACACGTGTGTGTGTGTGTGTGTGTGTGTGTGTAAAACAAAAAACACAAAATGTAAGAGCAAATCAGTGAGCAGGAAAAAGGGGACCTGCAAGGGGATACAAGTACCCCAGGTGCAGTATCCTCCTGTTCTAGTCCTCCACCGGCTGTTCCTGAGTCATCTGGGAGAGAAGCCAAGGTTGGGGGGCTCAGTCCTGGGGGGCCGCAGTGAAGAGCAGCCATGTTGGTTCCTTGCTGGGCTCTGGTTTTCTCCTCCGCAAGCGGGGCCACAGCAATGCCTCTCCTGCAGAGCGATTGGACAGATTAATTCAAACCGCGGAGGTGAAGGGCCCAATAGCAACAGCTCATCCTGTGCGGAGTGTGTGCAGCTAGGGCTGCTGTTGTGGATCCTGAAGCCCAGAAAAGTGTACACCCTTCTCCTCCCAACTGGCAGCGCCGAGATGCCTGGTGGGCCTGGGCCCAGGACTAGCTGGAGACTGGTCCAGCATCACAGTGGTTGAAAGTGCTTTCCTCAGGTTGAAGTGAATGATTAGAATATGCGATAGCAATGAGCATGGCTGAGCAGGTACCTCTGAAATAGGCTTGGGAGTCCTCTGTGTACTTGTCAAGGAGTGGAATTGTTGGGTCCTATGGGAGTTCAGTTTTTCAAAACAAAAAAAGACTATTCAGAATAGGGGTGGACAGCTGGTTAAGAGCACTTCCTGTGCAAACACGGGGACTGAGGAAGCTCAAAAGACTGTCTATATTTGATACCCGGGACCCACATAAACAGCTGAGTATGGCTACCCATGCCTGTAACTCCAGTCCTGAAGGGGGCAAAGATCAGAGAATCGCTGGGGGTTGTGAAAACAAGAAACAAACAAACAAAACAATCATCAGGCTGCAGGAGCAGTAAGAGACTCCAGTTAAGTAAGAATTGGTGGAATAGCAATGGAGCACACCCAATATTCCCCCTCCAACCACTTCAGACAAGTGCACCCTGCCACAGACGAGCACGTGAGACACAACATGGGGACCTGCACATGGACATACTCCGTACACACCATATGTGGTTCTCTCTCTCTCTCTCTCTGTCTTTCTCTGTCTCTCTCACACACACTAAGCAGAATATTGTTTATTTTTATTTATTTATTTGAGAGCGATAGACATAGAGACAAAGGGGCAGATAGAGAGAGAGACACACACAGAAAGAATGGGCACACCAGGGCCTCCAGCCACTGCAAAGGAACTCCAGACGCGTGCGCCCCCTTGTGCATCTGGCTAACGTGGGTCCTGGGGAATTGAGCCTCGAACCAGGGTCCTTAGGCTTCACAGGCAAGTGCTTAACTGCTAAGCCATCTCTCCATCCCTAAGCAGAATATTGTAAACAGCTTGTTAGCAAAGAGCCAGATATCCCCTGGGCCAAGCCAGGTATCAGTAAAATAGTCAGCTCTTAGCAGTTTCTCTCTCTCTCTCAAGTTAAATAACAGAACATGAACCAGGCCATCCCCGAAGCACAGCGTCTAGATGAGACCTCGTGTCAGGTTCTTGGAAGAAGCAGGGAACCGCCAGTGACCTGCAAGTCAAATCAGCCTTTAAGATTACCATGACTATTATTATTATTATTATTATTATTACTGCCTGTGTGGCATTTACAGCATCTGAGTTAATTACCATCATTTAAATATTGAGAAGTTTCACTTTCAAGCTGACCTGTGTAGCATCTCATGAAGACCCTTCTGGGCTGGAGCCCCCCAACCCACAATAACATGGAGCTGCAGCTGAAGAGGTCCGCCCCCCACTTCAGCAAGGTCAGGGGCATCAGATTGCTCCGGGTACTGGCACTCCTGCTGTAAGTCCTTGGGTCTCCATGCCGTCTCCCCTTTTCCAGTCCTGACCTGGTCTGTCTGTCTGTCCTGTGTATAGCTTAAGCTTTTGACACATCCCTGATTCAGTAGATGAGGAAGATGGACCCTGGAAGCGACAGTTAGGAAGGGACTTGCTGAGACATCCTCAAACCTGGCAAGAATGCAGCCTCACAAGCCCAAGATGCCCTTCCTGATGCCATGCCCTGCTCCAGCCTCCTACTCTGCCCCAAGGAGCGGCCTTGGCTCAGCACAGTACTCTCTCTTCTCTGAATTCCAAGCCACCCACTGCCTGTGCTACTCAATGGGTACTGACTCTTCCCCTGCCATTTACGTTTCAGTGAACATCTACTGATCTCTAATACATGCTAGACACTATGTTAGGTCCCAGGAAGGGATAGAAGTGTGAGTTGCTAACGACAGTCACTCAGCGGGCTGCTTTGTGTAGGAGAAAGAGCACGGGCTCCAGAGAGCAGGACGGGAGCTGGGATTCTGCTCTAACGCAGCCTGGACTGAAACAAGGCTTAAAGAGTTCAACAGTTCTAAGCCTTGGTGGTGCCAGGGAAGGGGCCAAGCTTGTAGGGCACTTGCTGCCTGGTAGAGTTCCAGCTTCTTGTGTCCCAGGACAAAAAAGTGTATCATAGTACTGGAGAGATGGCTTGGTGGTTAAGGTACTTGCCTGCAAAGCCTAAGGATCCGGGTTTGATTCCCCAGAACCCATAGACAACAGATTCCCAAGGTGGTATATGTGTCTGGAATTCGTTTGCAGTGGCTGGAGTCCTTGGCACATCCATTCTCTCTTTCTCTCTCTCCCTCCTTCTCTATCTGTCTCAAATAAATAAATAAGTTAAAAAAGAATTGTGCCAGAGATGCACAGTGATATGATCGAAATAGAGACAGTTTATTAAAAAGAAGAGAGGCACTACTGAGAATGGGAGTAGGGTAGTGAGTTGGAATAGACATATATGTAAAAAGTACTGGACTATGAGCTGCATGGTCCTTCATACATCCTTTATATAGAACCTCTCTCTCTCTCCTTTTCTCTCTCCACCCCCCAACACACATGTTACATGTAGGCAACACTGGCAAGGTTTCTAGTTTTCTATTGTCATCACCTCCTTTTATATGTTGACCATGATGTTACCCTCCCCAAGCCTCTGTGCTCCTGACACAGTGGTTTCCTTGTGCAGTAAGGACTGATCTTTTCCGCCATGTGCTTATCAGGAAGGGCAATGACAGCAGGCAGGTAAAACATGGCTTCGACTGAGTCTGTTTGTCCTTCCCTCCTACTCTCAGGGGCATAGTTGAGGAGTGTGTCTCTCACCTCCGGGTTCCTGGCTTTCCAGTGGGAAAGGTGAGCATGGGTCAAGAGCGGGGAGGGCAGCTGGAGAAAAGAAGCCAGGCCATTCCTCTCCCTTCTTACAGTAGCACTTTCTGGCCACAGTTGGGTCTCTCCTTGGTCCTAGCTGCTTGGGACCCACCATGGTTCCAGCTGCTGCTGGAAAACCCTAATATTCATGACTGGCTGACAGATTCTGCCCCGTCTCTGCCCAGTCAAGGGCAGCAGGCTCTGCCCACTCTGGCTGATCTCTCCCTTCGCTGGATTCTGCAGCCCCATTTCCTATATGATAAATGACCCTTGGTGAGAGGTGAATTGCACCCCCCCCCCCCAGTTATAAAAACCAGAGAACCGCAGAGTATGAACTTGCTGGAAGCAGGGTTCTTGCAGGTGTTCTTACTCAAGAGGAGGCTGGACAGGAACCAGGAAGACTCCGACAGACACGCAGGAAAATGCCCTGCAAAGATGAAAGCAGGGCGTGGGGTGACACGTCTGTGAGCCAAGGAGCACCCAGAGGACCAGGGCACCCTCAAGGGCTGGGGGAGGCATTGCTCACAGCCTCAGAGACATCATCCTCACTGGCACCTTGTGGGAGTTTGAGTGCAAAGCATCCCTTGGAGGAGGAGTGTCAGGGGGGCGGGCCTTGAGGTTGATTAGCACAGCTCCCAGACCAGTACTTAGACTCCTTCCACCCAAGTGTGTGGGCCAGCTCACCTTCTCTACCTCCCGGTTGATGTGGCAAGATGCGATGCCCAGCCTCTGCCTCTCTATACCATGAAGAAACTTGCCCTCGAAACTGTAAGCTGAATAAACACCTGACTTCTAGGAGCTGCTTCCGGTTGGGTGCTTTGTGCCAGTGTTAAGAAGCCACTGCGCGTGCGCCTCGACCCTGACCTCTGCCCTCCAGGGTTGCTAGGGACATAGCTCTGTTGTTTAGCCAGCTGATAGCGGCCCTTGTGATGGCACCTCTAGAGAGCAAATGGGCCTGTTTTAAACACCTTCTGTTTACCTTACGTAGCATTTCTGTTCCCTGATGCAGCCTAAGGGAGCCAGATGAGTCCCGCACACGGCACGTGGCCAGGAGCTTACTGGGGATGGAGGGTGGAGGAAGGAGGAAACACTTTGATATCAAACAGAATGAATCCAGAGCCTAAGTAAATCTCACACCAAATGCATTTGGAATTCACTGAGTTAGATTATGTGCAGGGACAAGACGGGGTGTGTGTGTGTGTGTGTGTGTGTGTGTGTGCGTGCGTGTGTGTGTGTGTGTGTGTGTGTGTGTGTATTCACATATGCACACACCATCGGGTAAGCCCGCAGGATAAGCACCATTTTCCCCTTCCTGTTTTGGTAGTCGTACCAAGCAAGGGCTCTACCACTGAGCTATATCCTGAGCCTTCTTTTCACTTTCAAAAATTTCGGTGATAAGGAATTTCAACATAGCCTGGGTTAGCCTTGAACTTTATAGCCCAGGCTGCAGAGTACAAGCTACAGAGTTGCCTTGAGGTTGAAATCCTCTTGCCTCAGCCTCCCATGTAGCTGAGATCACAGGTTTGTGTCATGAGACCTGGCTCATTATCTCCATTTCATAGAAAGCCAAAAGGTGTTCAGCAAAGGTAAGTAACTTACCCAATAGGCACACTTTTAGTAGGAAACTCAGGGCTTGGCCTGATAATTTTCACCCTGTGTCCTTCCCGTAACTCTTCCAATGAAGACATAGTCTGGTGCCTCTCCCTGGCCCTGCCAGGGCTGGCCGTGGCACAGGTTCATTGACTTGAAATGCTCAACAGAAAACAGCTGACTAATGCAGAAGTCAGGACCCTGGAGAGATGTCCCCAGGGATAACATAGGCCAACGGCATTGCCAGATCCCTTCCCCAGGCCCTCACTCGCTCCCTCTGCAGTGGTCATGTAGAAGACCAGGAACCCTGAACCTGTGCAATTCAGTGCTTTCACCCCATAGAGGCCTCCGGGGCCCAGCATCCAAGGTTAGGGAAAGCCCAGGCAGATGAGCAGATAGGGGATTGGAGTGAGGGGCCAGGGGCCCTTAGGGAAGCGTCTCAAGCTGAGCAGATGGAAAGTTCTTCAGGGAGACTAAATAACAGACTCCAGTGCATCAAGCAGTGCTCGCAATGTGTGGTTGTGAGTGAATTAGGAAAGCCCTGTAGACTCTGCTTGCTCGCCTGCAGAATGGGCTTGCTGCCCTCACTTGTGGGGTTGTTCCTAGCATTAGAGGAGGCAGGGCACACCCTGTGTTTAGCACAGTGACCTCTGGTGGTCAGTGGCCCTGGCAGCCCATTACCACTGCCATTTGTGGCATGGGGTGGCAGATGCTGGTGATCTAATGTTTGTTTTCATTATATGATCTAATGTTTGTTTTCATTATAATTTGTTTTCTCCAGAGCTCTAGCATTAAATCACTCCTCAGTCCCCCTAAGGGAGCCACCTACAGGCCATTGTGAAAGTTCACTGTGGATAACAGTTCCAGCACAGTGGTGAAGTGGATTCCAGAGGGTGGCCAAGTTCAGCCCAGTGGGAACACAGAGCAGCTAGCGTCTGTTCTCCTGTGGCCACTTTCTGTGCGTGAGCCTGGCTGTCCTTGGCCTCCTGGGCTGCTCCACCACTTAGAAGGAGCCACGGCCTGGGGCGGAGTGCACGGCCACGTGACTGATCTCCCTCCCTGCTGCCTGCACGTGGGCCACACTGTGTCCAGAAACCGCCCAACCCACACTGGCTCATCGGCCCCTGTCCCTCACAGTTCTCACAGGGTTAAAATCAAGGCACAAATCTAGGGGGCAAATCTGTCCCTTGTCTTTGCCAGTCTCTGGTTCCACATGCACACCTTTTCTCATGCCCCTTCTGCCATCTCCAAAGCCAGCAGAACACTGACCAGAGAGACTTCCTGCTATGCTCCCCTTGGACTGTAGTCGGGATAGTGCCACACTTTAAGATCTGCAGGATCACATTGGGTCCCCATGAAGAATTGACCCTCTCCCTTCCTCAGGAGCCTTGACTTTTGTCACATCTGTAAGGCCTCAGTCAGTCACAGATCCTAGAGATGAGGACATGGTAATATTTGACGGGACATCACTCTACCCACTAAAGTGACTTCTACCAATAAGCCAGGAAGAGACTGAGACCCTCAGACTAACAACCCACAAGGAAACAGATGCTACCAATAACTAGTCCTGCCCCCCCAGCTAAGCCTCAAGTGAGGCTGCGACTCTGGATCTCACCCTTATGTAATCTAACATGGCTCGACTTCTGACCACAGCATCTGTGAGAATAAATACGGACTGTGCTGTTTTCAGCAGCTAAGACTACAGGGCTATCACCATGCAGCCTTAGGTAGGTGATATGCCAAGATCCATATGGTTTTTCTCTTCTGTTCCTCCAAACCCAAGTGCATTGCCTTCCTTTTAGCTTGTCCATGTGCATATTCTCTCTCCCTCTCTGTCTCTCTCTCTCTCTCTCTCACACACACACACAGCACCTGCACTGAGTATGCATTTTTATTTCTTTATACAACACACGTGATGTCTGTGCTCATGCACCGAGAAAATAAATGAATGCCACCCCAGTGCGAAGCAGCAAAGCCTCCGCAGTGTGGGCTATAAAGAAGTAACCACCGTAACAGACAGCTGGCAGATACGGAGACGGGCGAAGGTTGCAGAAGCTATAGAAAGGAAGAAGGTGGCTTTGGATGCGCTGCATTGAAGGCTGCTGGCCTGGGGAAGCTGGAGGCGGGCCAGCTAAGAAGAACATCCCCTGTGACTGCTTGAGGCCACTCACTGTAGGGGCCGCTGCTAACCGACTGACTGGCTTGGCTGGTGGGGATGACAGTTTGACTTTCAAATTGTTTAGCCCAGGTAGATAGATACCTGGGTGACTTCCCAGACTGGCTGCTCATATTGTGGGCCAGATCTCTACCTTCACGTCTGCCCTGGCATCACGCTTGTGCACCCTCAAGCACCCAGCGCTCTACAAGAGCCTTCCTGTTTATCTTCACAGGCTGCAAGCTTGCGTTTTTAACCGTCTGGGCTACACTTAGGTAACTTCCGTCAAGCTGGCTGCTGTCACTCAGCCCCTCCCTTGACCCGGTGGTTAGCACGTTCACATCAGCATCAAAGGTGGACTAGGGGTTATTTGCCTGTGTCCATCTTCCTGGCCCACGGGTGACTTTCTCTGTTTCCGCTGTGTCTAGCCCAATGCCAGGTAACTAAATGCTGTGTCGGTGGCTACAGGACAGAATCGAATAGTCCCATGTTCTCTATCCAAAACAATGGTAGGCCGAAGCCTTGGAATGCTGTGATCTGGCAGCGGATAGGTGCGTGTGGAGCCCACCATGCTCTCCTGCTAAGGAAGAGAGAAGAACAGCAGACGGTTTTGCCTAATTCCCACAGAAACAAAGAGTCCAAGTGAAAATCTAAGGGCACACCCTTGGCGCCTGTGTCCTGGACACTGTGAGCGGGGAGATCCTGGAGATAAAAATAAAAATAAAAATAACCAAGAGTCATCCAGGGCTTCCATCCGTGAATGTGAATAAACCCCACACAGGCACAGGGAGGCTGTTTGCTGTTTGCATAGGCAGTGCACTCATGAATAATGGAGGATTACACATCACCTAGCAACTATTGTGATTCAAACATTCAGAGGCATTAAGAGAGTGATCCCACAGGGCAGAGGAAGGAAGGCTGGTGCCGCAGAACTGTGTGAGGCCTGCCGCTGCGGCCATATTCTCCTCTTCCCCTGTCACGAAGACACAACTATAAATATGCAAGGGGGTGTATGGAATGCTGCTGTCATGTGACGAGCTTGAGAGAAAACAGAAGCCCAAAGCTCTGCTGGTTCCCAGGCTGCTTCAGTCACTAAGCCAGGTACACGGGCCTGGCGGGAGCTTTCTTTCTCGACGCATCCATTCAAGTCCCAGGATGGTTAATTAGAGCAGTGGCAGTCTCTGCTGTGGTGAAACAGTCCCATTTCGACAATCCATCATGCTAATTAGCAAGCTGACAAGGGATTCGTCTGTTTCCATGTTGTCCACTCTAATGCTCACAAGAATTTAGAAGAGATGAGTCAGGCAAAATTCTACACGTGAAATTAATTTTGTTTAGAAAAATGAAGCTCTGTGAATTTTAATGTGCAGTTTTGGTTTATGTAGGCCCAGACCTCTTGTACTGTCATGGCTTCTGGGGAGTAATAATTAATACCCCAGCAATAACTAGACTTGCAGGAATAGTACTAGCGACAACTGACCTATCACAATGGCAGCTAGCATCTTTGAATATTGATTTTGATCTACAGTGTCATTTTCCCCAAGGTTATTCACAGAACACTAGACTTTGGTCATGGGAAAATGCTTCTGTGAGTCACACATGTACCTGAAAACCAAACACCCTATTTACCCTTGGAGAATTATAATGTTTACTTTTGGGGAAAATTCACTCTTCTTTTCAGTTTTCTATTTTTTACAGAACTATTATTTATTTTATTATTTATTTATTTATTTATTTAGTGTGGAGTGGGTGAGTGCCACAGCGCATGTGGTGCTCAGAGAACAACTTCAAGACACTGTGCTCCACCTCCTTTGAGACAGGGTCCCTTGCCACTGCAATTGAATTTCCAGAGGGAAACGGAGGCCAGACTAGGCTGCCCTTGAGCTTCAGGCCCTCCTGGCCCCACCCCCGTTGCTGTAGAAGCATTGGGGCCAAAGACGTACATACAGCTTTTCACCCCGTTTTAAGTGGTGCTAGGCAATTGAACCTGGGCTAGCAGGCTTTGCAAGCAAATGCCATTAACTGCTGAGCTATCTCCTAGTCCCTACTTGTCTTCTTTCTGTTTCTTTCTCACTCTAGCCCAGGTTGATCTGGAACTCACTCTGTAGTCTCAGGCTGACCTCAATCTCAGAGCTATCCTCGTCCTCTGCCTTCCGAGTGCTGGGGTTAAAGGAGTGTTCCACCATGCCAGGCTATTCTTCTATTTCTAATAGTTTTGAAGTTCATGCTGGAAAGCACTAAGGGAGCCACTTGGGGACAACAGTCATCTATAGCATGAATGAGCAAGGGACCCTGCAAGCCACAAAATCAACCAGCTGGGCAAGAAGTACACGTGTGTGCAGTAGTGGCACACAGCATTTGCAGGTAACCAACTGGCGTCTGACTGGGCGTGGGGCCAGCGCAGAACTCTGGTACTGGGAACCACATCAGAATCCCATGGGCAGGAAGCTTATAGACTGTACAGAGAATCCCTCACTGTTCTTTGGACAAGATGAATGGGCTTGCACACCAAAATGTCTCTCAAATCACTATGCATATTCCCTTTATTCCAAGCTGTTCTTACTCTTGGGTAGAGAATCTGTTTCATTTTACAGATGGCAGAGAAAATGGAGGAGATCCAAGATCCATCCACACAACAAGCAAAAGACCCAGCTGCCCATTACGAGGCATGCCATCTCGACCCTTCCGCCGGGGCCCAGGAGACGTTCCAGAGGCAGCAGCCACATGAGCCCCTCCTTCACAGCTGGCTTGACAACCAGCTCCAGGGAGATGGCAGCAGACACTGTGGCCAGTCAAGACCCATCAAAGCAGAAATCCAGAGGCTACAGAGAACTCAACCCTAAATCAGACTGCTAACAGGCCTGCTCTGGCTCTGGGAACACTGTAGAAGGGGGAATGGAAATCTGGTAAGAGCCACAGAGTGGGTGGGAACACCCTGAGGCATGGTTTCCCTCCTCCAAGGCTGACCAAGGCCTTCAGGACCCCACAGTGAACAACTGTGAGCAACCCCTGCTGAGGAGGCCCCAGGCAAAGGGGAGCAAGGGCAAGGGGATAAACGAGTTTAACCTTTTACAAAATAAAAGAAAAAAGAGCTTTGAAGTTCAAAGAATTAATATGTTCAGAACCATCTAAAGACCCGGGGTTTGATTCCCCAGTATCCATGAAGGGTGCATGGATCTCGAGTTTGTTTGCAGTGACTAGAGGCCCTGGCACACCCACTCTCATTCTCTCCTTGCAAATGAATGAATAAATAAGTATCTCTGATAAGAGAGCTGCTTCCATACGGGATGTGTGCTAGCACGTGAGCACTGGTCGCTCATGGAGTAGATTTTGGTGCTTTTTAAATTTTTATATATTTATTTTAGAGAAAGAGGAGGGAGGGAGGAAGGGAGGGAGGGGAGAGAGAGAGAGGCAGAGGGAGAGAATGGGCACTTCCAGGGCCTGCAGCCACTGCAAATGAACTCCAGATGCATGTGCGACCTTGTGCATCTGGCTTACATGGGTCCTGGGGAATCGAACCTGGATCCTTTGACTTTGCAGACAAAGGCCTTAACTGTTAATCCATCTCTCCAGCCCAGATTTTGGTGTTTTAATTTGTATAAACAACCTACCATATAGTGATCCTGTTACATATATATATAAAAAATTGGGACTGCATGGGGACTTGATTTACTTGAAGCTAATAAGCAAATTACATCTCTGAAATTGGAGACCACATCTGTCTGGCTACAAAGTCCCAGATCCCTAGATTAATGCACCACATGGATGTGGGCTTGAGCATGAAATTGGCCATGTCAGCTAACTCCTCCATTTGAGGGGTTCATTCTGTACATCAGCAAAGCAAAGGGGAATTACATGCATGTAAAAGCCCGATCTGTAGGCTGCTACAATAAATTCTTGCACAAGGCCACCTGATGAAGGAAGAGACAGGAACAGGGAGAAAACAAGCTCTTGCTGAGGGCGATGCCCATGCTCCAGGCTGGGCCTGGGATCCAGGGCGACACAGAGAGTGTGTGTCACATGTGCTTTCCCAGAGGATGTTCTTCAAGGCTTTTGGATAACATTGGCTCCTGGCCCACAGTTAGTTTCCTAAGATCTAACTTGCCACATTTTTCTTTTCAAGTTTGTCCCTTGCAACCTGTTTAAGTCATCTTTGCCTGCAGCAAGGCCATGCCACGCGTTGTAGGCCAGGGCCAAATATTTTAGGGCTAGGCTTCCTCTCACCCTCTCCAGGGCCCTTCTTACCAGATGATCTCTCCATGATCCGATTGAAGGTTAGACCTTATAGGCTGTGTTATAGGAGGAAGGTTTCTATTGTACCAATTCATTTTGGATTTGGCTCTGTGTATATGTCCCCTGGTCCTCCCATTCCCCTACCCTAAACCCTTCCATTCCTTTTGCCTGTCACTAGAGTTGCTTGTCAGATATGCCTGCAACTCAAGCTGTTCCAGTTTAGGAACCACAGATGAGGGGAACATGTGGCATTTGTCTTGCTGTCCTTGTGTGCATTCGCTTAGTATAATCTGTTCCAAGTCACTTCATTTTCCTACAAATTTCATTATATCATTTTCTCTTACTGCTGAGTAGAATTCCATTGTGTAAATGTACCGCATCTTCATTATCCATTCTTCAAACATTGGACATCTGGGTTGATTCCAGATTTTAGCTATTGTGAATTGAGAGCTATAAACATGGTTGAGCAAATGTCTCTGCAGTGAAGCGTAGAGCCTTTCGGTAGATGCCCAGTGGAGGAATGGCTGCGTCAGTTGGTGGCTCTACTTTCGTCTTTTTCAGGAGTTTCCACATTGACTTTCATAGTGGTTGAACAAGTTTGCACTGCCACCAGCAGTGAAGGAGGGTTCCTCTTTCCCTGTCTCCCCACCAGTATTTATTGTTGTTTGAATTTTTTTGTTTGTTTTGAGGTAGGGTCTTGCTCTAGCCCAGACTGACCTGGAATTCACTATGTAGTCTGAGGGTGACCTCAAACTCATGATGATCCTTCTACTTCTGCCTCCCAAGTTCTGGGATTAAAGGCGTGAACCACCATGCATGGCTCATTTGAATTTTTAATGATTGGAATTAAAAATAGTTGTTTCAGTTTGCATTTCCCCGATGGTTATGATTGTTGAACATTTGATTTTTCTGTTGTAAACCAACTTTGACTTTGCTGTTTATTCTCATGGTTCATTTGTTTCCTGATTCGCATATTTATCATTGTACTTGCTGCTATCCCTTCCTTCTACTTTCTTTGTACTAAATTTGATGTAAGGCATTTGGAAGATTAAATGGCTAATTTACAGTGTTTCCTCATTTATTACATACATGTTGGAAATCAAGCACTGCCAGCTTGGCCCTTCTTCATGTGAGTGACATGAGCTTTGGATTCACATTTTAAAAGACTGTCACATACTTTACATTATTTTCCATTTGTATGGCTACCACTGTCATAAATTATTTTTGATTGTCTTGCTAAATTTTCACATTCAAAAAAAAAATCCAGCTGGACATGGTGGCACATGCCTTGAATCCCAGCACTTGGGAGGCTGAGGTAAGAGGATTACTGTGAATTCAAGGCCACCCTGAGAGTGAAGTCTCTGGGCAAGAGTGAAACCCTATATCAAAAACTGACAATAGTAATAATTCCTCACCATCTCTGCTTTTTGGATTGCAATTTCATTTACATATTTTACAAAACAGATATTTCATATTTTATGTATCACTTAATTAGCATATAAACAAATAGGTCTCAGGCATTTGCAAACATTCTTTGTTTTGGTTGATTCTCCTCTCCTGTTCCTCTCTTTCATATCACGTGTTCTATTACCCTCCCCACCTCTCCTTGAGGCTCTTTTCTCCCTCTTATGTCTTCTTTTTAGTTTCTTGGCCTCTGCCTTCCACATGAACACATGCACACACACACACACACACACACACACACACACACACACACACAGTAGAAGTAGGATCCATATTTGTCTCCCTGAGTTGATATCACCTAGGGGTATTGGGTTTATTTTCTTAGCCACTTAACAGAATGGAGAGGAAAGAACAGGTTTAAAAGAATAAAGTTTATTTCAGAGTGAGAGGGACAGAAGGCAGGCAGAACAGACTCCTCCGTGAGGAGGGGATTCCAGACCTGGAAAACCCAGAGCTCCAGTGGGAACTGGACTTATATCGAACGAATGAAGCTCCTTCATTCAGAGTGCATGATTGGTCAGCTTAAATGAAGGTGCAGCTGCTGGTTGGTCCATGATGCATCCCATTCTGCTCAGGTTTACTGAGGCAATGGTAAGAAAAGTCACCCAAGCTAGGAAAGAGGAAGTGAAGTTGTTCTCTTCACCATCTTGGGATAGAATGTAGTCATTATGCAGGTCCCCTTTTCCCCTATCTGGCTGCCTAGCCAAGGAAACTGCCTATCCTATAGTGTTTCAGCCTGAGATTCCTTGATAATTTTCAGATCTGTTCAGTTTTTTTTTTTTACAAATTTTATTTTTCTTTATGGCTGCATAAAATTCTATTATTCCTATTAGCTACATTTTCATTATCATTCATTCACCTCTTTTTACAAACATATTTTTAACTTTTTATTTATTTGAGAGACAGAGAGAGAAAGAGGGAGAGAGAGAGAGAGAGAGAGAGAGAGAGAGAGAGAGGGAGTGTGTGCCAGGGCCTTTGGCCACTGCAAACAACTCCAGATGCATGCACCACTCTATGCATCTGGCTAATGTGGGTCCTGGGGAATCAATCCTGGTTCCTTTGGCTTTGCAGGCAAGTGCCTTAACCACTAAGCCATCTCTCCAGCCCAATTTTATATATTATTATTATTTCAATCTCTATCTCAGTAATTCTGCCATAATCTTTATTATTTCCTGTTATCTACTGTCCTGGGTTTGGCTTCTTTGTGTGTTCCAGAACTGTGAAGTACACCATTAGGTTATTTACTGGAGTACTCTCTGATTTTTTAAAATATGAGCACTCACAGCTGTAAACTTTCCTCTTAGGATGAACATTGCCTTTCTCATTCCTTTGAAATCCATGCAAATTTACTTCAAGTCTGCAATACTGTTTGCAAAACAGTGTCATCTTTGGCAGATATCCTGTAGGACTGTCAGGTTAGTTGCATTTTTGAGATCCTCTCTGGATCGATTGATCTTTTATTCTGTTAGACTCCACAGCTGTAGTGGCAGATTTGTCTCTCTCCTCTTATGCTTTATCTAGTTGAAGGTATAAAGTCAGATGCATATAAGTTATTTATTGTAATTCTAGATGTACTGTGTCTAGCCTGCTGAATATACCCTTTAACCATTGAGAAAGATTACTCTAAGACTTTTGGTCTTAAAATTCTCTTTGTCTAGCGTTAATGTGTGTATCTGGTATTTTTTTTTCTTTTGGGTAGCATTTGCATGCTTATTTTGTGAATTATCTTATTTCCAATCCACTTATATTTTTATATTAAAGTATGTTTGTTACAAAGAGCACATAGTCAGGCTTTGCATATGTTCAATTAGATTAGATTCATTAAAAATATTTTTTATGGGCTGGAGAGATGGCTTAGTGGTTAAGGCACTTTCCTGTGAAGCCTAAGAACCTAGGCTCGATTCCCAAGTACCAAAATAAGCCAGATGGACAAAGTGGTGCATGTGTCTGGAGTTGTTTTGCAATGGCTAGCGACCTTGGCACATGCATTGTCTCTCTCTCTCTCTCCCTCTTTCTCTTTCAAATAAATAATAAAGAAACTTTTATTAGAACAACATATATGGGGACTGGGAAAATGGCTTAGTGGTGAAAGCATTTGCCTGTGAAGCCTCAGGACCTGGGTTTGATTCCCCAGGACTCACGCAAGCCAGATGCACAAGGGGTCACATGTGTCTGCAGTTCCTATGCAGTGGCTAAAGGCACTGGCATGCCCATTCTCTCTGTCTCTTTCTCTCTCATAAATAAGTAAATAAAATATTTAAAAAATATTTTATTTATTTGCTTATTTGAGGGAAAGAGAGGCAGACAGAAAGAGAGAAGATTCATTTTTATTTGGAATGTTTAGTCTCGGTATTTAATTTCAGTGCTGATATAATTCATTTTAAATCATGTGTATTACTATTTATTTTCTATGCTTAACACATGTTCTTTCTTTTATTCCTTATTTTTACTTTTAAAATTTATTTATCTATCTATTTAACAGAGAAAGAGAGAGAGAGAGAGAGAGAGAGAGACAGAGGGAGAGAGTTGACATGCCAGGGCCTCTTGCCACTGCAAATGAACTCCAGACACATGTGCCATCATGTGCACCTGGTTTACATGGGCACTGGGGAATTAAACCTGGGTCCATAGGCTTTGCAGGGTAAGTGCCTTAACCACTAAGCAACCTCTTCAGCTCCTCATTTTATTTTTAATAACTTTTCTAAGCACAGTTTAGACAGACAAAAATAACAACCTTTTCAAATGTACAATTTCATGTGTTTTCTCAGTTTGGTATAGCCTCAAAAGCATGCCCCAAACCAGGACAAAGGACATTCCAATCAACTTTCAAAGATTTGCCAGAAGATATTTGCTTTGTCCTAGTTTTATTTGGTACTAGTTCCAGCCATTACAAGTAACTACTAATATCTGTTTGGCCCTCTAGATGAATCTGCATTTTCTAGAATGATATATACATGGAACCACATAGATTTAACCCTTTTGTCTTGATTTAGTCATTAGGCACAGCAGTTGTGAGAATTCCCCATGTTATATGGATGAAAAGTTGTTAGTTATATTGTATAGGAAATACTGTGAAATCATAAAGTGATGCTAAATCTTCATGTTAAAAAATATAAGTAATTTAAATGTTGAGAATAATTCAGTTCAAGAAGCAGAAGACATAAGACATATAAAACAATAGTGTACAAAATCCCTGACAGCACTGCTATCTTATTATTAGTTAGGGACATACTCAGTGTGTGAATAGCACATGTTGGGACCAACCTTTCCCTCATCCCTGCCCCCTCAACAGACCCTCCTCATTGGGGATGAAGATCAACCCCATGGGGATTGTGGGTCATGCTTTGTGGGGGTAGCCATCAGTTATGGGGAAGAGGCAATGTCTCTGTGCATAATGTCCCAACTTGTGGCTCTGACCATCTTCCCACTCCTCTTCTTCAAATTTCCCTGAGCCATGTTGGGTTCGTTTTAGGTCTATTTCAGTGATGAGGTCTTGGGAGCCTCTGTTTCTCTGATCTCTGGTTTGGTAGGTGTTGAGTGTTCTCTGTGTCTCTCTCCTTCACCCTTGTGCTTTTACCAGGTTTACTGAGAAAGCAGCCATCTTCCTCATTTTCCCAGTTCCTCTATGGCTTCAGCTGGGGCTCTGCTGAGGTGCGATGGGCTGATTCTCTCCTCAGGTCCTGCATCCATCTGACAAAGAGAAGCATTGCCATCTTCTTCCATCATTATTCTGAGTGTGCTGTCTCTGGTATGACTGAGTGAGTGACTGAGACCGAGGGGAGGAAACAGATATGTTCTGATTACACATTTGACAAGCTGGGCAAAGTGGAGCCCCAGAAATCCAAGAGATGGCACCACTGCCAACACCACCAAAATCAACAAGAACAAGAGCAAAGTCTTCAGTTTTTCCTAGTCCACTCAGCGTAGGGAGGCTTGTTTAGTGGCAATGGATAACTAAATCACCCAACACACACAAGCCTGCTCAAAGCTCCAGGTCAGAAGCTTATTTTATATGAAAAGGGCTACCACTACTCTAGGAAGTAGCCATATTGTCTTCCAGTTTTATAGCTAGTCCTAAGACTTTTGTTCATCACATTCTATCCTCTTCTGGCTCAAAAAAAAAAAAAAAACTTGCCCCATTGCCCCCTGTACAACAATCATTGGCACCGTTCTGTCTCAAGGGGCCCTGAGATGGTGATGAGAGACAGATACATAGATAGGCTCTTTGAGGGCAAAGTGGAAAGAATGATGGTCAAGGCAGGGGTGGCAGAGCACTCTGGAGACACAAAGGAAACAGACTGAGGAGTAGTCACAGAAAAGCTTCCTGAAGATGGGGGTTGGCACAGCAAACCAGGAAAACCAGGAAGGGTTACACTGAGTTCAAAAGGAAGATTTCCCAAAAGGATGACAGACTACGTGTAGTTAGAGTTCAGTGAGTGAAAGCTCAAATACCCCAGCATGTGTCCTTGGTCTTTCAGGCCAGGCATGGTAGAAGATATGGGGTTGGCAGCCTCATAAGATGCCCTAGAGGTGTCACCATGCCACCTTTAGGATTTGGACGACAGAAGAGATGGCCCTGTGTAGGAAATACAGTTTGATCTATATACATGTTAACTAAGGACACTCAGCTTCCCAAGCCCAATATTAGCATCTAGTATATTCAGTCTGTGATTTTTGTTGTGACCTTGGAGTTCTGATTACAAAGAAGACAGTAAATAGCCTCATCCAGGGGTTCTGAATGCAGCCATACTGAGGAGAACTGTGTGAAACAAAAGAATTCCATGAGGGATTGATGGCAAAAGGTGATGGACCATTCTGATTATTCAACCGTTGGTTTCAGAGCAGGGCGCAGGAGGACACTGGACACCAGTCAGGAGTCTGCTTCCATGGACAGTGCTGGGGAGGGCTGAGAAGGACACACCAGGCAACCATGGTGAGGATGGGAGGAGATGGAGTTAACCCAGGCAGACTTGCATGTGGCAGGTTGGTGAACGGTGGTAGGTGGGAAGAGGAGAAAGCCGTCAAGGATGATAAGCAGGTTTTGACTCAGATGAGACTGAGACGCTGCACATTGGGGCTGTCAAACAAGACGACCAATGACAGATAAGACACAACAGAAAGCCCTGGGCTCAGGGGAAGCAAAGACTGCTTTTGCTACATGAAAAATAATGATTCCTATCTTAAAAATCATAGAACTCAAATTAGTGACAAGCCAGCAAAAGATTCTTTCTGCTTCTGAAACTGACACATGATTTATATCAGTAATGAAAAATAAAACTCTTGAAAATAAACAGAAAAGACACTAAATGATGTAGAAATATGAGCTGAAGCTAAAAATAGCCTACTGACAGATGGGGAAATCTAAATTGCTAGCATGGTTATTAAAAAGGCTCAAACTTGGTAATTTAAAAATGCTAATTTAAACAACTAAAGGTATAACTTTACCCCACGACATGAAAAGACAGTGAAGTGCCTTCACTAACCATCCATTCTACAAGTCCTTTGGCTTCACTGAGCTATATGAACTGGCCATGCTTCTTTACCTGCTGGAGTCCAAGTAAGGAGACTGTAGAGTTTTGAGTCCTTGGGGAAATAGTGCTGAAATTTTTAACACTTGTTATATGCAGAGAAATGCTCTGCTGATTTGTGGTTATTTTGTTTCATGACCAGCCATTCTGTGTTCCCCATTTAAAGACCAAGGAATGGGTTTGGAATTGAACCATGATGCCTTGAGCCACACATTAGGCAGAGGTAGTCAGGATTTCAAACAAGTTGAGCCCAAAGATTGAACTCTGGAAAGTCACAATGAGTGACACCTCACTGTCTGAGCTAAGAAGGATGCTAATGAACTATCAAGCTCACCAGGAGTCCAATCCCCCAAATTTCTATCAATCCAAGATGAGTAGGGGAGATAGTTGCTTTCTGAGGCAAGAGCCCCCCCCACCCACCCACCCAGTGATTTCTTTTCTACCTACGAAGCTAGCTTCCCAGTCCTAAGATAGCTGATTTTTAGTGTACATTTAGATGTTGAGAATATACACTTCCAAATGATGAACTCAAGGAAAAGACCCAGGAGACATGCCATCATTGTAACTTAATTTGAGTACAGCTACCGTACCTCTTCCTCTGGGTCCATGACAAGAACTATCCTGGTAAACACAGAAAATTCCATCACTTCAACAAAGAGATAGCATTACACATGCATCTATTTAAAAGGTTTGGTAGCATACTTTATAAGTGCCATTCTCTCCTCCTGAAATCATTTAGGCACATGTCTTAACTGCAGAGCAGTGTGAAGTACTGCAGCGTTGTCATAGGCCCAGCAACTCAGTCCACAGTGATGCCAGTAGGAAGACATCACCAACCAGGGGACCATCTGTGGCCTTCTGTGGTCTCTGAATGCATGTAACATCCAAAGCAACCCTGAATCTGAATTCATGGTTCGAGGATGCATGGGTGGACAGGTTTTTCTGCAGAGGCATGGTCTGGCAAGGTAAACCTTTTAGATCATGATGGAAAGCCGCTGATGGATTCACTCTTCCTGCCCGCCTCCTCCAGTGTCAGGGACTGTTGACAGTAGTGAGAAGAAGCAGTTGTGTGTGCAGTCCTCGGGTCATGAAACATGGGCCTGATAAATGGTATGACTCATTAGGAGCTCGTGATAGGTATACTGGGGGAAGGAGGTTAGAAGGCTCTAGAAGGGGGAGCTACACAAATCAAGGCTAGAAAATAAGCATTGGGTCTGATTCAGCAGGTCTTACTGCAGGGATGGGTGTGGCTGTGATAAGATGTATATGGTCTGGCATTGTGAGATAAACCCAGCTCAGATGGCCTGGGGAGATATGCCTATGTCGCCAATGGAAGATGCTGAAAATGCTGGTTAGATAGACCTGGGACCACGTGCAGATTCTTAAGAACTGTGCAGCAGGAAATCACAGCCACTGCGTTCCACTCTGCTTCCATTTCCTTGACCAGTTTTAGGACTTCCATAGCCATCAGAAATCCCAAATCAATGTGGGGTTGGGGTTTTGCTTCCTTCTCACGTGCCTCTTCTTTCCATGGGGTCGTTAAGGATGGCCAAATTCTAAGCCTTGTGTTTGCGGACCATGAGCACAGAAAATAAGGACCCTGATTCTCTCCCTAGGAGTCCTGAGTTCATGAGAGGTGTGTGTCTGGAATGGGAGGTATCACTTTGTCTAGATCAACCAACAGTGGGAAAGCAGATTAACATTTCAGGCTCACATAACCACATACCTTGGGGCAGATTTGTAAACCACCTTTAAATCATCTAGAACAAAAACATCTTCTTTAGTGTTCTGGGGTGTGGTCATGCCTATTCCAGAAGGAAGGGCTCTTCTCCTTTCTTGGGGACAGTGTGGCCAAGAACAAGTGACCTCCAGGCAGTGCTGTTGAGGGTTATCAAATTATCAGATGGAAGTTGGAACAAGTTATCTCCTTGTTGCTTTGAATCTGCAACTCTGGTGTCACTTACTTATTCCCCTTCCTCTGTTGAGGGTGCCCTTTCTGAGATCAGCATTTCTCAATAGTGTCTGCTGGGAAAGAGTTGGCAGCATTTCAGAGTTCAGACGCAGTCAGTGCTAATACTTTTTCCATAATGTATCAGATTTTGTAGTCAGTAGAAAGATACAAGAGCGAAAAGACTTCTTAGAGATGGGGAGCCTGATGTCCCGAGAGGGGCAGGAGCTTACCTGGGAGCACACAGGAAGTTAGAGGCCAACAAAAAACAGTCAGGTGTGCTGTGTGACAGGTGATGCATTTTCCTCTGCAGCACAACTTCACAGGACTCAATGACAAGGCCTGTCCCTGACTTCAGTGTACCCCGTCTCGAGCTCTGCCCTGGTCAGTGCTCCCTGGGTATGTCTTTTCCTCTGTGTGTGAACACTCACTCATCTTTGGGCCTCCATCAAGGGTTATGACACTAACCCACAGTATTCTGAGACTTGATTCTTTCCTATACTGGATGCCTTTCCCATGCTACATAAATTCCTTTCTGTCTTGTTGGTCCTTGATGGGATGTGGCTGTGTACAACTGACCTTCTTGTTGTTTTCTGCTACTTCCGAACATTACATTACATTTCCCTTACATTACATTTCTATAGATGGGTAGTGTTGAGTCAGTGAAAAAGCAAAACCAAACACCACAGCTCAGAGGAATGCCTGTGGGCCGCTGATTGAGACAGTGAATGGTTTCAATAACTTAAGTGAACAAGTGATACCCACTTATGTTGACCTTCCTCTTCGAGAACGGACTACAAAGGGAGTAGTGCTGTTGGGCTGGGTGTGTTCTAGACAAGCACAGAACGGCCGGCACTTAGCATTTAAGAGAAAAGTGTGTCCAAAGAGGGTATGTGTAGGAAACTTCTAGTTTGAGACAACATGGCACTTGATCTTCAATAAAACATACTTATATGAACGAGCACATAAAATCTATGCATGTATATGCATCATATGAATGTGCCATCTACATTTAACTACATCTTAAATTATGAATAGACTAAAATGTTCACTCTGAACTCTGCAATTCCTCTAATGTGTGCTGGGAAGACATCTGCACTCGTGAGCAGATGCTCTGTGGGATGCAAGCAGTCTGGCTGTCCCCCACATCTCATGCCTCACTCTTTCTGCACCTTTGGGCCACATTCTGGGGGAGAAGGGGCAGCATGCTCTCCCACTGGTTCAAGTCATGACCTTTGTGCTTCCTCATCTGCTTACTCTCACCTTGCATTTGAGTTCCCGAGCCAAGCAGAGCAGTATGCACTTAAAATCCCAACACTCTAGAGGTGGAAATGCCATAAGATCATGGAGTTTAAGGCCAGACTGGGCTCCTTAGTGAGAGTCTAACTCAACAAACCAAAAATGAATGAATGAATGAATTGACTGTGCTTGAATCTTTTGTACTGTTAGAGTTTCAGTTTCTGAAAAAGATGCATTTTCTGAAGGAGGCCTCTCCAGGCCACGTTTCCTGTGGAGTGACACTGACCACTCACTTGTTTACTTCTCATCTGTCCCCATCAGTGGTGGGAACAGGCTGTAAGAGCAGAGGCCTTGCCTGCCAGTTATTCCTGTACCCTGCTATCTTGGCAGAGTGTCCTTGTACACAGCAGGAAGTCAGTAAATACATGTCGAAGAAATACAAACACAGATAAATGGCAGCCTGTAACAATGATGTGGATGTGTATGCCAGCCATCTCTGGGAGTAAGATAAGGAGGAAATTAGTGTTTTTTCCACACCCGGCAATTCCTATTGAATATTTTACAAGAGTAAATTGCGATTTGGAAGGGATAATTTTTTAAATTTGTTTCAGTTTGGCTATTTTTTATAATGATATACTTTTATTTTACCCCCCTGGAATTGTGACGGGAACCTGATGTACCATTAAGCATAATCAAAAACATCTCTGGTGATGTAACATGGACTGTGTCCTTGTCATCCTTGAAAGCTTTAGTAAACACAAGGAAAAGAAAAAAAAAAATAGGATCACGAAGCTGGAAGGGGTCAGCCCATTTATCTAATCAACTTGTTTCTTCTGCTAAAGTGGGGACTGCAGCTCTGGGAGCCTGTGGTCCAAGAGGGGAAAGATTAAGTGTGTTTAGTGAGGGTGTGAATGCTGTCTCCTGGCCACCTGGTGGGCTTGAAGAAGTCTCTTGGCTCTCTGGAAACTAGATTTCTATGGGCTTGTCTCCATGACCCCAAAAGTTGGTTCAATTCCACCAACTCATATGGCCGGGGAGAGGTAGGGATCAATCCCAGTGCAAATGCAAACCATTCACTTACAAATGAGAATGTGACTAAGATCAGCCTTCTGTGATACTGGTTCTTGTGATTGGAATATAAAATGTCTTCCATAGGCTCAGGTGTTTGAACACTTGGTCCCTAAATGGTCACATTGCTTTTGAAGGTTGTGGAATCTTTAGGAGGGGGAACCTTGCTGGAGGAAGTGGGTCACTAAGGTTGGGACTTAGGGATTTATATCCTGACCCCACTTCTTATCTGCTTTTCCTGACTTCAGATACAATATCACCAACTGCCTCATGTTCCCACTAATATGCCATCCCTTCCACTCAAACTGGAAGCCAAAACAAATCATTCCTCTCAATTATTAGGGCACAGCAACAAAAACATAATTAATACATTGACTAAGAACATGGCCACCTTACCTCAGAGTTTAAGGAAGAGAAGAAACAAAGTAAGGCACACATCTCCTGGTCAAGACATAGAACGTCTCTGGATATGGTCCCCACTACCCTAAAACCAAAAACAAACCGAATAAACTAAATTATCATACAAACAAGCCAGAATGAAATTCATGAAAATTTCCTAGAACAGTCCCACCCATGGTCTTCCTGGGTTCTAGAACAGTCCCACACATGGTCTCCTGGATCTTATAACAGTCCCACACATGGTCTCCTTCCTAGATTCTAGAACAGTCCTACATGTGGTCTCCTTTCTGGATTCTATAATAGTACCACACATGGTCTTCTTCCTGGGTTCTAGAATAGTCCCACACATGGTCTTCTTCCTGGGTTCTAGAATAGTCCCACACACAGTCTCCTTCCTACGTTCTAGAACAGTACCACACATAGTCTCGTTCCTGGGTTCAAGAACAGTCCTTCATGTGGTCTCCTTCCTGGATTCTAGAACACTCCCACACATGGTCTCCTTCCTGGGTTATAGAACATTCCCACACGTGGTGTCCTTCCTGAGTTCATGGTAGAAGTGTGCCTGATGCAGAAGAGTAAAGGGGAAGCTGGCATACATGCCATTAGATCTTTAATGGCCACATGTGTGCTAAGAATGGCGATGCCATGGCTAAGTCCCCCTAACACATTATCAGCATTTCCCCACAGTTCCCGCATGTCCAGTGGCTTGCTGAAAGCTAAAATAGGCAAAAGGCAAGAAGGGAACAGAGGCATAACACAGATGGGAAATAGATGGATAATAAAACAGACAAATAGACGCTAAATATATACCCAAGTGGAAGGCATAACCTTAAACATAGTGACCATGACATTCAATACCAATAGATAAACAGGCCATGTAAAATGTTAAGATTATTTAAAAAGAGAGCTAAGTGTAGGCCAACTACAATAATAGAATTTAAATCTAAAGATGCAGTTTGAGAAGAGACTGAATTTGGCATAAGACATAGTGACGTAGTATGTATGTATGTATGTATGTATCTGAGCATCTTATTCACTGATGTAAATGATGGAAGATCTCAAGAGAGGACAGATAGCTTTCCATCACCACTGGAAGCACCTTGGATGGTATCAGAGTCTATGAGGAAGGGGGTGTCATGCAATAAGCTGGCTCCTGGAACCCAAAAGTAGAGATGGAGAGAGGTAAGAGTGGAGGTAGGGTGGCATGTCTCTAACTACTGCTGACCCTAGGAGCCTAATTTGGGTGAAGTCAGCTACAGCATGGCCTGGCATCAAGCTGACAAATGACCTGGCCAAGGTCTGGACACATGGCTAAAATTTGCACAGCTGTAGAAAGTCTATAGAGTTTATAAGCCTTGGATGTGTTCAGCCACTGGTAACGGATGATCTAATCCTCGGGGGCTGATGGAAAAGCAAGCTTAATGTCTTGCCACACAGTAAGTGTTGACTGAATCAGGCAACATCTACCTTGTCCCAGCAGTTCAGCTGCCTCAGGGCTCAGGTTGTCTGCCATGCTCCTGTCCCCTCAATGTTGCAGGAAGGCTCTGAGCCTCCTGCTCTTATGCCAGAGCCTCTCCAGAGAGAAAGAAGTGGCTGCAAAGAAAAGGTGGCTCTACTTTGGTAGTGAACAAAACCCTGTAACCGAGAGCACAACTTTCAGCGTCCCTAACACCCATGAGCAGAACCCGGACAGCGGTGCTTTCAAAGCACTGTTCTAGACTGGCCAAAGGCAGAGGGAGGAAGTAGTTTCTGGTGAGGGCGAAGCAGAGGCCGGAGGAGGGGCTGCATCTCCACTCCCCCCACTTGAGATTGTGAGCCGGAAGGAAAGGCATGGAGGATGAGTACTAGCTAGCCAAAGCCCATGTCTCAGGCCAGGGCGCTTTAGAAAGGTGCTTCTGTGCAAATGGAACCCTGTTGAAGGCTCGATGAAGTGAAGACTGTGAAACCTACCCTAAGCCACAGACTTGGGAGCTTTGAGCGCAGTCTTGGACTCCGGAATCCCCTGGTGTTCCACAGAGATGCTTATGTCACTGAGGTGGGAACATGGAAATACATTTCAAACTTTGAGATGATGGAGTTGCTACAAAGTAAGCATGTGGGCTGGCTTCCACAGACAGGTGGCTCAGGAGGGCCACACGGGATGGTTAGCATCTATAGTTCCTATGGTCCAGGCTACCTTGTCTAATGGCAAAGTCATATGTCCCACGGGGAGATTTTTCAATTTTTATTAGTGCCCTATTAAAAGTACAAAGAAAGTGGTGAAATTAATTTTAATAAAATATTTTGTTGAACCTAGTTAAACATGCCACTAGTATAAAGTTATTAATAATATGGTCTAATTTTAAATTGTCTTTAAAAAGTCTGATGTATATTTTATGGAATGCCTCAGTTCCTGTGGCCACATCTGGACTACTCCAAGTCAGAAGTAGCCAGCAGCTGCATTTCTGAACAGTGGAGTTATGGGTAGGTGTTCTTTGCCTCTGTAGCTGGAGGAGCCCCATCACCCCTACCCCAGAGACCAGAGGAGGGGAGAGCAGCAGGGACCTGAGCAACAGTGCTGGAGCCAGCATATGGTGTACGACCTGCTGCAAGAGAAGAACTCCTGCCATTTCCGTCCTCTCTCACATCTGTTCTTTGGTTACTTTGGACCTGTTAAACAAGTTCTTTATCTCAAATATTCAGGAACAAACAAAAATCACCCAATGAGAACAGAAGCTATTTATTCTGGATTCGCTATAAAAACAAAAAGAAACTAGATAATATCATCTGCATTTGGCATTCCTGTGACATTGAGGGAGAGGCCAGGAGGATTGTAAGGAGGTTCCAGAGCTCTGAGGTGGCTGAGCTACAGGGACAGGCTGGGCAGAGGTGTGAGAATGCTGTATAGTAAAATACTGGGTTGTGGGCTAGACAGATGGCTTAGTGGCTTAAGGCACTTATCTGAAAAGCCTAAGAACTTATGTCCAAATCTCCAGGTCCCACATAGCCAGACACACAGTGATGCAAGTATGCAATATCACACAAAGGGACACACACATCTGGAGTTTGTTCACAGCATGCTAAGGTCCTAGTGTGCCCATTTTCTCTCACTCTCTCTCTGCCTCTTTCTCTATCTCAAAATAAAAATAATAAATACTGGTTTGTGCAGACATGGCCTGCATGGAGGAAGAAGGTCCAGGTCCCGTAAGCCAGAGTTACATGTGTCAGTGGTCTGGGAATGTGTGCAGGTTCACCTGCCTGATTCTGAGCTGAGAGTAAGGTGTGGGAAATCGGCAGCTGTTGACTGGGTCCTTACCATGCTGGATGGTTTTCTTCAAAAGTGGCAGTTGAGCTTCTCAGCTGACAGTAGCAGAAACTGTGGGTCAGAGTTCAATGTCATTTATGGGCTGGACATTTCCCACTCATACATCTCATCTCTCTCCTGAAGAACAAAACCTTGGTTCTATTGCAGCTATCTGGCTGTAATATCAAAGGCCAACTAGTAGAAATCATCCTTCTGAAAGCTTTGTGGCTTTGGACTTTCCCACTACCTGGGTGTTATAGTAGTGATGATGATGATGGTGGTGGTGGACATGAGGTGACAGTGTTAACAGTATGATGATAGTGATGATATACATGGAGATAATGGTTGTGTTGTTGGTGGGGATAGTGGTGATAATGACAGATATGGGATGATGGTAGTATGGTGGTATGGATGGCAATGATGCGGATAGTCATGAAATGGTCATAGTTTTTGTGGTGTGGTTGGTGGTGATGATGGACATGGGATGATATAGTTTTGATGCTGTGTTTGGTGGTGATGATGGACATGGGATGATCATAGTTTTGGTGCTGTGCTTGGTGGTGATGATGGACATGGGATGATCATAGTTTTGGTGCTGCGGCTGGTGGTGATGATGATGGACATGGGATGATCATAGTTTTTGTGGTGTGGTTGGTGGTGATGATGGACATGGGATGATATAGTTTTGGTGGTGTGTGTGATGATGGACATGGGATGATCATAGTTTTGGTGGTGTGCTTGGTTATGATGGTGGACATGGGATGGTCATAGTTTTGGTGCTGTGCTTGGTTATGATGATGGACATGGGATGATCATAGTTTTGGTGGTGTGTGTGATGATGGACATGGTATGATCATAGTTTTGGTGGTGTGGTTAGTGGTGATGATAGACATGGGATGATCATAATTTTGGTGGTGTGCTTGGTTATGATGATGGACATGGGATGATCATAGTTTTGGTGCTGCGGCTGGTGGTGATGATGATGGACATGAGATGATCATAGTTTTGGTGGTGTGGTTGGTGGTGATGATGGACATGGGATGATCATAGTTTTGGTGGTGTGGTTGGTAGTGATGGTGGACATGGGATGATCATAGTTTTGGTGGTGTGGTTGGTGGTGATGATGATGGACATGAGATGATCATAGTTTTGGTGGTGTGGTTGGTGGTGATGATGGTGGACATGGGATGATCATAGTTTTGGTGGTGTGGTTGGTGGTGATGATGGACATGGGATGATCATACTTTTGGTGGTGTGGTTGGTGGTGGTGATGGTGGACATGGGATGATCATAGTTTTGGTGGTGTGGTTGGTGATGATGGTGGACATGGGATGATCATAGTTTTGGTGCTGTGGTTGGTGCTGATGATGGACATGGAATGATCATAGTTTTGGTGTTGTGGTTGGTGGTGATGATGATGGACATGGACATAATGGTACTGTTGGTGTGGATGGTGGTGATGATGAATACACAGGGATGGTGATAGTGTTGGTGTGGACCTTAATGATGGCACTGGGGCTACCCTATGGTGGTGGATGGTGAGTGTAGCATGATGATATACTGATACAGTGCCAATGTGGTGATGGTGGTGGTGAGATGGACTGGAGCCCAGCTACTGGGCTGAGGTAGTTACATGATTTTCTCAGATTACTCTTGATACCTCTTTGAGCATCTGCTGTGATTATCTGTAAGCATATGAAAAGGAACTAGAGGATCAGACAAAGAACATTTAGCTGGGCATGTGATCTACTTGTCAGTATTTTAGCTCTAGACTAGCTTCTATTGGCCACATTCCTCACCTGCCTCCCCAAGTTGGGCTATTTTCCAAAGAGGCAGTGCTATTGGAGAGGTATGTGGGACAATAGGAAGTTGCAATCCTGTAGAGCTGGATGCCACTGAGAAATATATACAGAGATGTGGACGTCATTCACCCTCCTTAGAGCCAGAAATTGGAGGTGGGTGCTCAGAACATGACCAACAGAACTCCCCTTCTCACTGTGCAGCCTGAAGTGTGTTCTGTTGGTGGTGGGAAACAGAGCCGAGAGTGTGAGTGGGGCTCATAATTAAAACCTCTGACTTCTGCATAGGGAGATTAAGAGCCCATTGTTCCTGTGATTTGTTAGGCTGGGGTCAGGGCAAAGCAATAGCGTGATCAAAATTAAGAATGCCTTGATTAATAACCCCAGACATAAACTGGCTGCAGATCTGCCCCTGACAAGAAGGGGCTGTACTCACTGCGCTGTGCACAGTCCCCTCCCCTCCACTTTCTCTTCCCGTGTGAGGAGAATCTTAAATGTCTTGTCTTTTCTACAGGGATTCTAAGGATCCCACCTCACCTGTGTTGTTGTGGGAAGTCACACAACTGCAAAAGAACAAAAATAATGAGGCCTGTGTTCAACTTCACACAGAGAAAAAAGCCATTTGTTCAATAGCCACAGCACCTGAGGAAATTCTTACTCTACAACCAATTAATTGTCCTAACTATGTGGAACATATCCTTTCACATTTGTCTCACAAAATTAATTTCGGCTACTTTACCAAATTGCTTCCTCAAGATGTGAGGCTAAAATTACCTTACATGTGCACCAAACAGTCTTCCCTGGGAAATTGCCAATTTGGTCTACCCTTAGGGTACAGAGCATACAACTTTTAAAGGTCAGAGTTTCTCATCTTCAAACTTCTAGAATGTTGTTGAAGCTTGTTCTAGCCTGTTACATTAATGACCTTGGGAAGGTACTGGAAAAGCACAGTTTGTATTTCAGGTTGGGGTGGTGCGCTTTGCATGTCAGGGTCCTAGCTGGGGGTGGGACAAATGCCCCGGTACTGCTGTGTGGCTCGCAGTGGCCAAGTCACACTTATCGTGAAGCAGGGACGTGGGTTATTGAGGATGATCAGATTTCCCTTCCTGTTTTATTCCGTCCTGACCCTGTGGTTTAAGGTCCTTGAGGAGCAGACCCATCTCGGTGCCTTGTGTAGCCTCATCCTCTGCCTGGCTGCGTGGTTGGCTGTCTATAAAAGGAGGCAGAAGAGACAAAATGTGGGAGGGGAAAGAGAAAAAGAAGTGGAGAAGAGGGATGGAAATAAGTGGGGGAAGAAACTTGAGGAGCAGAGTCAACAGCAGCCTGGACCCCAGCACAGGACTTGAGGCTCTTCAAAGTCTGAGTCCAAAGATCAGCAGACCCCTTAGGTCAGTTAAGTTCACTTGTGTAACTTTAAGAGTAGACACTCTCACCATGCGGCTGGGGAGATGGCTCGGTGGTTGAAGGTGCTTGCTTGCCAAGTCTGCTGGCTGCGTGTTCAGTTCCCTAGTACCCACAACCAAGCCACATGCACAGAGCAGTACATGTGTCTGGAGTTCATTTGAAGTGGCAAGAGGCCCTATTGTGCCATGTCCTTCCTCCCTCTCTCTGTATAAATGTATTTAAAATTTTTTTTTAAAAATCACTGTCTTCTAAACATCATTGTGCAAATGGACCCAAGAGTGTTAATAATAATAACATAGTTAATATCCAGTAGATGCACAAACTGACGTGTTTCACTGTTGTTTTCAGAGAACGTTCACATCAAACATTCAAAAGTCTATTTTCCCATGGAAACATGGGTCTAGTTTAACTTCTCCCTAAAGGTATCTTCAAATATCAATGCTAGTATTTTTTTTGTTTTGAAAATGTTAAGGTAAGCAAACTGAGATGAGAGGTTCACTGATTTACCTAGAGTCACAGAGCTGATAAGAGCAGACCTGCGACCTCAGCCTGAGTTCCTGTCACAGTAAATGTTGACATCCAAGGTGCAGGGCATCTACAGGAATCTTCTCCTCATGCCAGCCTTGAACTCTGTGTGAACCCTCGCAGCTTATGCACTGTGGTACTGACATTGTGTAACTAGATCCTGGTGACACGTGTGTGTTCAATGATAACTATATTGAACAAGGAGCATGGCAGCAGCCAGACATAGAAAGAACCCAGTGGTGACTCACAGGGCCTCACCTTCCATGCCACAGATGGGAAGAGAGCAGAGTGGCCACAGCTGCCAGTGAGCACCAGTTGTCAGAGCCCGGCATGTCCAGGAGCCTGGGGATTAGGCAAGCAACCCCCCCAGTGGAAACCTCTCTAAGTCATTCTTTAAAAGTCTGCTTGGCAGGGCTGGAGAGGTGGCTTAGCGGTTAAGCGCTTGCCCATGAAGCTTAAGGACCCTGGTTCGAGGCTTGATTCCCCAGGACCCACGTAAGCCAGATGTACAAGGTGGTACATGCATCTGGAGTTTGTTTGCAGTGGCTAGAGGCCCTGGTGTGTCCATTCTCTCTCTCTCTTTCTCTCTCTCTCTCTCTATCTGCTTGTTTCTCTCTCTGTCACTCTCAAATAAATGAATAAATGAATGAATGAATAAATAAATAAAAATAAACAAAAAAATCTTCTCAGTGATCTATCACATCCTCCTGCTCAGGGCAGGGCCCGCTTCTCAGAGAGCCATGCACTGGGCACTCAGTGATGATGGCGAGAGGGAGCCATGTTCTCCACAGGGCCACATCGCAAGTGAACAGGTAGGAGGATGGTGGGGAGGCCTAAGGTTGTCACGAGGACCCGATAAGACACAGATCCCGCCTCTCTGAGCATCCGTATTCTTCTGTGAAAGGGCAAGGGGCAGCTGTTTCACTGAGTAAGTTTTTAAAGCCTTCAGAGCCACATTATGAACTCGGCCTAGATGCCCACCCGAGGCTGAGTGGACAAAGGGAATGTGGAGCACTATGAAGCTGTAAAGCATGAAACTGTGTTGCTTGCAGTAAACTGGAAGGAACTGAGGATCCTCGTGTTAAGAAAAAGATGCCAGATTGGAGAGAAGTACTGTGCACCTCTCATAGCCAGAGTCAAGATTTTAAAGAGGTGTGAGAGCAGAACAGGGACCATTTGGTAAGAGAACAGGGAATACAGTGGGAAGGAGAAGGGGAACAAGAGAGGGTAATGGGAGTGAATATGACCAAAGTATGATTATGATATACATGCGTGAAAATGTAAAATTAGGTTCACTATATTGTACAACTGATATACACTGTTAAATAAATCAATCTAGAGAGAGAGAAAAAAGAAAGGACAAGAGGAAGCCAGTGAGAACATCAGAGGAGAGAACCTTGGGCAGGTCCTGAACTTGCTCTTGCTACCCCACACTTCGGGCATGGGGAGGGCAGATCCAGTGCTGAAATGAGAGCTAGCTCCAGAGTTCTAGGGAGGGGAGGAGGCTAGGAGCGTGGCCACTGAGCCTGCTCCATCCTCATCTCACGTCGCTGGGGGCCTCGGTAGAGGTGAACCTCGTTTCTCAGTGTGGGGCTTGGATGTGAATGTGAACATAAAACTGGCCCATTTGGGGCTGGTCTGAGGAATCACAGGTGCTCCAGGGTCAGGAGACCATGAAGACAAAGAGACTCTTGTCCGGAGTCCTCGTGCCCTTGTCCACCCTGCTCACCAGGCTTCCATCCTTCGGGATGTACCCTCCTCCCCCCCACTGGAGCCCAGTGTCCGGGAACATCAGCCCTTCCACCAACAGCCTACAAAGCCCCTGGGCTGTACCGTAAAGGGCTTCTGAACAGAGGAGCTGATCTGTGTAACAGCCAGACCATTCTGAAGCTAGATACAGCTTAACAAATGAAGATGATAGCAGTCAAAAAAAAAAAAAAGTCATTTTGGCAAGCCTAAAAAACACGTTTATAATTTTATTTTCTTTGTTTTGCTATGTTTTCAGATCCTGCTTTGCATTCTCTTCTCTACACATAAAATGGGAAGCGTCGGTGGGCAAACACTCTTATTAAAACAGCACAAATCCCCCAGGTTACCTTGAACGCAGTACGCCTTTCCAATGGAGGGGAAACACTCCGAAGGATGGTCAGGGGGGTTAGAGCTGAGAGGTGAACGGCACCTGTCAGCACGCCCTCCACCACTGGCTCTTTCTCTTTTATGTGATTTCTCTACACCAAGGCGGTCACTTGAACTACGTATTTGGGGTTCTGCCTCTGGGAGTTCAGATGCAATTTTGAATAATGTCACACTAAACTAAACAGCCTCAGGAGAGCCTTGTGCAAAGTAAAATCCATGCAAACTATGGACTGAAATCCTGTGGATGAAGACCTGTTTGTCTGTTTTCTCCCTAGTAGCTCATGATGGACAGCAGGGGGCAGCAAAGAGCTTTCTGTGCATAGTGCTCACCCCTGCAGTGTGGCGGCAGTGAGTCTGTGCAGGGATCACCGCGGGAGGAACTTTCTGGAAAATATTCGCCAGTCTCACGACCTGAGGCTGGCCAGGAAGGCAGAATGCAGATGATGAAGGACAACCCTTTCCTTGCTGGGTAGATGGTTTGAGCAGGGAAAACAGCAGGTTCCGTTTGTCCCGGAAGCTCAATTTGCTGAAAATGTAGGTATCTTGCAAAGGAAACAGAAAGGGGACTTCTGAGGAAGGGTCTTCTCTTCCCATTTCCCAAGGCGTGGTCACCTCCTCTTCTGGCTGCACTCTGATGTGTAAGACTGGAGGAATGGTGCTATGACTTCACAAGGTGAAGCACATATTGTGACACTATGCAAATCCTTAGCCATTGATCAAATGCGGTCGGTAATTATCATTATCAATGCATACTTTTGTATGGCAGAGCTATCAGACAATAGGCTGGCTATGAGGTGAGCAGACTTGAAAGAAGGAGGGTAGGAGCAGGTTCTTGGGGAAAGACGGGCGGCTCCCCAGAACACCTGTGCAGGAGAGGGTGCGTGGAGTGCTACCCGTGAATAGCTGGGGCTGCAGCTGCTGAGCTACGAGGCACCACCGGTGGGGTGGCTCAGCACACAAGTGAAGAGCTTAGGACAAACTCAGAGAAGAAGTAAGACATGAGCTGTGGCCACGGGGTCATTCCAGGTATGAGGCAAGGACAGCAGTTCAGAGCCAGGCCAGGCAGCTGGCAAAGCACAGCGCCGGCAGCATAGTGATCAGGCAGGGTGGGCTGCAGAGGGGACACCGTGGTAATTTTCCCGGGGATAACTTTAGTGAGGGCACTGAGCCCTGAGGTTGGTGGAGGGAGGCAGTGGGCACTCAGAGGAGACTCCTAGGCAGGAAGGTGAGCATTGAAGGTAATCCCATATATTTAAAAAAATATTTTATTTCATATTTTGAGAGAGATAAAGATGATAGATAAATACATAGAGAGATAGATAATGGTTATCCTCCATTCTCTCTGCTTTCTGAAAAAAGAAAAACAGATTCTCCAACAGAGACTGAGATCAGATAGCTGATCCCATATTTTGAGAGATCTCAGATGCCAACTGCTGGTGTGTAGACATCAGAAACCAGCAAAGGTCATAATGCCAGCAGTTAGTGTACATGGAATATAGACCGGCAGGCGTTGTTCTAAGTACGCGGCCTGTTTACTCTCTATTTTCCCTTGCAGCAACCAGTGGAGTCACGGAACTGCAATGGTCTGGATGTGGTTTGTGACCCAAGGGTTCAAGTGCCAAGGGCCTTATCCCTAATATGTGTTACTAAGAGGTGGTGGGATCTTATAAAGGTGGGTCATACTGGGAAGCAGTTAGATCATTGCGAGTAGTTCCCTGAAAGGAACTCATGTTTTTAGAATTTAGTTCATTAGAGGCTGTTTTACATAAGTACACCCCCCCCCCCACGTGGCCACTTCTGCACATGGTGGGCTCCTTTTGTGGTCTCTGTCACACTGTGATCTAGACAAAGGGACCCTGAACCAAAGGATCAGGCAAGAAAGGACAGACACAGTGTTTCTCCGAAGGAAGCCAACCCTGACTTGCTGGACTTTGCTTGAGTATTTCAGTGGCTGAGGACCATTGTTTCGTGGTGGACATGAAGTTGGGGCGGTGCAGGCTGTGTGCTGCCAGCTGTGTAAGACCTGTGCAGCGTGGTAAGAAGCTAAGTGGCCATCCGAAGAGCAGGGAAGAGGTAGGCCCTGGGCTTGGAGGTGCAGGAAAACTCACATTTTGCCATACTCCTGTGTGCCATTTCAACATTCTTCTTTAACCTTTGCATGGATCCTTTACTTTAAAAAAATTTTAATGTATTTATTCATTTCACAGAGAAAGAGGGAGATAGATAGATAGAAAGAGAAATAGATAGGTAGAGAGAGAGAGAGAAAGAGGGAGGGAGAGGGAGAGAATGGGTGCCCCAGGGCCTCCAGCCACTGCAAACGAACTCCAGATGCATGCACCCTCTTGTGCATCTGGCTAATGTGGGACCTGGGGAATTGAACTGGAGTCCTTTGGCTTTGCAGGCAAATGCCTTAACTGCTAAGCCATCCCTGAAGCCCTGTCCTTTGCTTCTCTGTCTTAAGTATTCCAAACACGGACTGACGCAGAAAGTAGGCATAGAAGCACAAGCCTGCTCTCACAGCGCTTACAGTGCTGAGGCAAGAGGACGACTATAAATCCACCGCTAGCCTTACAGCACAGCGAGGCCCTGACACACTGCGATGGAGAGTGGAGGTTCAAAGGGGAAAGGGGGGGAGGGAGGGAATTACCATGGGCTATTGTTTACAATCATGGAAGTTGTTAATTATAAAAAATAATAATAAAAGAAACCAAAAAGTGAAAACAAACCAAAAAACCCAAACCCTTTTACTTTAATAATAATCACAGATAAAATAGTTCAATGTCTTATGTAACAAGTTGTATTAGATATTGCCTTGTCATTTCATTTCATGTTTCGTTTTGTTACTAATATGGCCAGAGAGAAAGGCCCCAGTGGAGAGATGGTAACCTCTTTGTACCCAGTTTTAAGTCCATTCTTATCTCTTTCTACCTTGAACTAAACTGTAGCCTAAGTGATTTACCATTCATATGGATATTCCTATAGCATTAAAAAAATTTTTTTTTGTTTATTTTTACTTATTTATTTGAGAGCGACAGGCAGAGAAAGAGGCAGAGAGAGGACAAAGAGAGAATTGGCACATCAGGGTCTCCAGCCACTGCAGATGAACTCCAGATGCATGTGCCACTATGTGCATCTGGCTTACGTGGGTACTGGGGAATGGAGCCTCGAACTGCAGTCCTTAGGCTTCACAGGCAAGCGCTTAACCACTAAGCCATCTCTCCAGCCCCTATAGCATTTTTTAAAGCTGGTCTGTTTTCAGACTCCTCAAATATGACCTAGTCAATTATTGCTGCATGTGTACAACTTTTACTCAAGTTAAGGAAGTTCTTTTTATTCTTATTTCAAACACATTTATTACCCATGCTTCAGGTATACAATTCTTTTCCAACTGCACAAAGATATACCCCATTTCTCTTTTGTTTTGTAAATATGTTGAATCTCATGACCAGATTCTTGGGTATTGAGCCATCTTTGCACTTTTGCAGAAATATGCTCTCTTTTCAAATGGGGCCTTCATGTGACCTTGCAATGACCTTAAAGCACACTAATGGAGCTTTGGGTTGGAGTAGTCAGGCATAGTATCCTGTAGGAACTGCCACATATCTTAAGGATAAAAGAGCATGCCTAATTACCTAATTCCCCTATTTATCAGTCTCCAGTGGCATTTGCTCTCTGAATTTCAAGTAACTCAGAGCATAAACTGTCCTTCACACTTTATGATCTCATCTTTGAAATCACTGCTCTCCTCTGGTTTCAATTTTTTTCCTGTGTGTAGAACCGCTGCTTTTATTGAAGCTTCCCTGACCCTTGTCTTCACACTCCTCTAAGTGGGCTCACGGGCGACCTCTGTGGGGCATAGATAGGACCCTGTCACTTAGCTGTCCCCGTGGAATAAAGGCCAACTACGAGCACATTTCTTTCTACTGGGCTCAGTCCCCTGAGAGGACTGTCTGCAAGGACATTTGGGCACACAGGGCCTCAGCCACTGCAAACGAACTCCAGATACATGCGCCACCCTGTGTATCTGGCTTTTTTGTGTGTACTGGGGAATTGGGCCTGGGTTCTTTGGCTTTGCAGGCAAGTACCTTAATGGCAAAATCATCTCTCCAGCCCCGAGACCCCATTTAAATCACTCAAGATTGTTTAATTTTTTTTCCTGTGTACTATTGGTGGAATGTCAAGGCTTATGTCTCCAGCTCATGCCTCATCCCATGTTCTAGGTGCTGCGGCTGCTCTTGGTGTCATCACCTTGTCTTCCTCCGGAACACTCCACAGCAGCTGTCAGGAGCTCTGCGGGCATCAGAGTTCCACATTGAAACGGTGTTCCATTTCCTCCTTGCTTAAGAGATTAGACATTCATGCGTTCAACATGTCATCAAGAACACTCCCGAACCCAATTCCGGAGCGGGTTGGCTTCCTGGGTCCACCTCTGGTAGCATGGTGCACAGGGTAGTTCCCCGGTGGAAATAATGATGCACGGTTGGAGAGTGTGGACAGCGCTATACAAGCACTATGGTCAAATAAATTTTTAAGTGAAAATAGATAACCCAGCGCTTAACAAAGTCCTTTCACATTCCCGCTAAGCAGCAGCTCCTCAAGGAAGCCTTTCCTGCTGAGTTCCTTTACAGATGCCCCTCCAGCAGCTTAAGCCCGGCCTTTGTCCGCCTCAATTCATGGATATTTGGTGACTAAATAAAAAAAAAAGATAGAAAATCATGGTTTACAATGAAGCCTAAACACAAGATACACCAACAAATTGAATATACCATTATTAAATAGTTTATGATCACTGTTACGGTTTGGATGGGAAATGTCCACAAGAAGCTCATGAGTATGAACACTGATCCTTAGCTGGTGACATTGTCTGGAAAGGTTGAGGAAACTTTAGGAGGGGGAGTCTTGCTGGAGGAAGTAGATCACTGAGGGATAAACTTGGGTCTTGCTGGGGGAAGTAGATCACTGGGGGCTTGCCTTGAGTCTTGCTGGAGGAAGTAGGTGAAGGGGGCTGGCCTTGAGTCTTACTGGAGGAAGTAGGTGTGTGTGTTGTGGGGGGGCCTGGCCTGGCTCTACTTCTTCATCCTCTGCTTCCTGGTTGTGTCTGACATGCCTTCCTGGCCATGATGGACTATATCCCCTCAAAACTGTGACCCAGAATAAGCCTCTTTTTTCCTTGAGCTGTGTCAGGCACTGCCAGGCACAGGCTGGAGCCTTCAGGAGAGGGGCCTGAGCTTCCAGGCACAGCTAAGGACCCCTGGGCTACAGGAGGCCACTCCCTCTCGGCATGGCACACATGAACTTAGGCTCTGGCCATAGCCCTGTAACCTTTGGCCAGTTACCTAGGAAACTCAATATCAGCCTTCACACAGTCCATACCCCTGAGACCCTAGATCACCAGACACCCCCCCCGCAGCCATTGCCTACGTGCTAGAATGAATGTCCCCATATGCTAATTAGGCATCAAAAATAAACTTCGTATGTCCAATCCCCTTACACTCCCCCCACCCTCAGATGCTTATAAACCCTTTTCTTTGACAATAAACTGAGAGAACTGTTCACCAGAACTGACTCCTGGGAGTGAATCATTCTTTCTCTTCTCACACGCGCACAACCTTGGTCTCCACGGTTGCCTGACACACCTTCGAAGGAAACACAGATGGCCCGAAGCAAGGAGCCCACAAGATGCTCTTGTCTAGTATTTGGTCATAGCAACTAGAAAATCAACTAACGCACACACTTAATATCTAAAGAGCATTAAAATAAGACTTTCTTTCTTCTTTTCTTTACTTTTTTAGAGAGAGAGAGAATTGGCAGGGCCTCAGCCACTACAATTGAACTCCAGATGCCTGCGCCACCTGGTGGGCATGTGTGGCCTTGCGTTTGCTTCACCTTTGTGCATCTGGCTAATGTGGATTTGGAGAGTAGAACATGGGTCCTTAGGCTTCATAGGCAAGTGCCTTAAGTGCTAAGCCATCTCTCCAGCCCTAGACTTTCTTTCATTTGAGCATAAAATCCAGTCTCAAACTGCCCACCTAAACAATGGGTGCAGCCAGGTGAATTTTCACAAAGTAAAACTGAAGGGTGTCACCACCATCCAGATGAAGGAACATGGGGAAACAGTCACAGAACCCTGAAGGCTCCTTCCAGCTCTCTCCAGTCACAACTCCCATCCCGTGATGACCATAGTCTACCAACATGATAACTCTTGGCATCAAAAATGGTTTTTTATAGGGCTGGAGAGATGGCTTAGTGGTTAAGCGCTTGCCTGTGAAGCCTAAGGACCCAGGTTCGAGGCTCAACTCCCCAGGACCCTCGTTAGCCAGATGTGCACAAGGGGGGCACACGCATCTGGAGTTTGTTTGCAGTGGCTAGAGGCCCTGGCGCGCCCATTCTCTCTGTGTCTCTCTCTCTGCCTCTTTCTCGCTCTGTCTGTCGCTCTCAAATAAATAAATAAATAAATAGTTTTTTATAGTATGTGAAGGAACAGAGACACACACTTGTAGAGGGATTTCCACAGTGATCACCTTAATATATGTCAGTTGACTCAACATTGTCTTTGGTCTGTGCTACAAGGCTTGCTGTGTTTAGCTGTTTCTCATTATCCTGTACAACTCTATGTGAATGTGCCACATTTATCTACCCATTTCACCAACTCTGAACACTGTATTGTTTCCAGCTTTATTGCAAGTGATGCAACCACAAGAATTCTTGCAGCCACCTTCAGCAGACAAACACTCTCCAGTGCTCAGGTATTAGCCATCAGTGGAGTGTCTGGTAAAGAAGGATTCATTTGCTTAGCTTATATAGCTATTGACAGCAGTCTTACAAAATAAGTGTAACAACTTGCACTCATACCATCTTTGCATCAGTATGGCAGCTGACAAATTTCCATAGCACTTAGAGTTGTCAGTCAAGTTCGTCTTGGCTCTTGGAATCATGGGGTAATCGCTAGATCTCATTGTGATTTACATTTACATTTGAATCAAGAGGTGGAACTTTTTAAAAAATATACATTCTGGTCTTTTTAATATACTCTTTTGCAAAGTGCTTTCACCATCTCCTTTCTCTCTCTCTCTCTCTCAGTTTTCTGTCAGATCTTTCTTTTTCATATTGACTTAAAAGACTAATTAATTGTGGATATGAGTCCCTTGTCAGATAATCATCCTGTCCCACCTGGAGCTTGCACCATTACTCTAGTAATGGTGTGTTTTGATGAATAGATATTCATAATTATATTTTAGATAAATCTATCTTCTTAAAGAAATATTTCATGGCTAGTGCATAATATTTTTCTATTTAAATTACTTTCCTCCACCATGGTGTGAAGCTCTTGCCCAGAACTGCTCTTGCAAATTATTACAATACTCCTTTTACACATAGATGTTAAATAGATCTGAAGTGAATTTTGTGCATACAATGAAGTAGGAATCAATATACGGGTAATATACAATTGATCCAGAGTCACTCACTTGTTTTATTGCATATGCATATGCTAGTGTGTGTTAGTTGAAATCTTGTTCTATTATATTTGAAACACCTGACCCAAAGCAGCTGATCAGAGGAAAGGGTTTGTTTTGGCTTACAGTCTTGGGGGAAACTTCATGGTGGCAGGGAAAGGATGGTAAAGCAGAAAATGGACATAACTTCTTGCCGTAGCAGCTGGCAGAAAGCAGAGGATCGTGAGCTGAGCTGGCACTGGCAAGATAATAAACCTCAAGGTCTGATTCCCACTGGCACGCCTCCTCCAGGAAGCTTCCACCTCCCCAGTTGCCGTCAGCTGGGGCAAAGCGTTCAGGACACTTGACTTTACGGAGGTCATCTGCTTCAAACCACCCCTTGATTTGCCTATTTTGCACCAACTGCTACATTGTTTTAACTATGAAACATCACATCAATCTTAATTTCCAGAGACTGAAATCTTCCATGTTTGTTCTACTTCAAGATTTTCTTGGCTATTCCCAGCAATTTTAAATTTATATAAAATGACTCACTTGAAAGAAGCAATGCTCAACTTAATCCATTTGGGGCTCACCACATACTTTTCTTTTGTTTCTAATTCTTGCTTCCAAACTCAAATTTCCTTGACAGATTATCTACACATGTGCGTGTGCGCACACACACATGTGTGCATGCACGCACTTATTTCCTGGTCCACATAAACTTTAGTAGTCTTTGTCCTCCTGAATTCTCGGCTTGACCATGTGACTACTCTGATAGTGAAGGACTAGAGACTTGGACACTGAGGTTGGTTCCCAGGAAACTCGCCCTTGGGAAGCCTACGTTCATGAACCAGGCTGTGCTGAAAACTCAACGTCATCACCCAGAGAAGAGGCGTGGAAACCTGAAGACAAGGCTGGGTGACCAACTCCAGGTGGCCAGTCTTCCTGGATATGGATCCTGGGCCACCTCAGAATTCTCCAACCTGCACTATGCGGAGGGAGGGGAAGTGTCCCCACTCAGGCCCACCTAGATTGCAGAATTATGAGAAAATGTTGATCTTTGTTGCAAGTTGCTGATATCTGGGTGATTTGTTATGCAATGATATTGAGTTAAAATAGAAATGGGCACTGGAAAAGGACTGCTGACATGACAGAAACCAAAGCCTTGGCATTGCCTTGGGGCTGGGCAGTAGAAAGCTGAGGAATTGCAAGTGGAGGTGGCATAGAAGGGTATCTGGGTTATATATCACCAGAAAAAAAATAATGAAATGGTCACATGGGCATATGTTGAAGGGGGAAAAAAGCATCATCTAATAAGCTTGCAGATCTGCCTGCAGATTTCCAGGCAGACTATTGAAAATGCCAACTGACATTTTTAACTGTCTGTGATAAAGTACAGAGGAACAAGGTGACATAGATAGGCAAACATTCAGTTTCAAGAAAAATTGAAAGAATATGAAGCTAGAAATTGTTGGCCATAAAAATAAAATTGTTTCACTTCCCTAACCTTTCCTAGCAGAAGATTTGAAAAGTAACAAGTGGCTTTTGGGTGGAAATCAAATCCAGGACGCTGTTGCAAATCAGCGTCAGTCGGGCTCAAGATGGGATCAAGAGCATTGGCCGTACAAATCATGGTGTGGCTTCCAAATCAGCCTGTGTATCTGTAGCCTCTTAAGTTCAGCTAGTCAGAAGGGATCCTAAGAACCTAGAGTCTGTCCTGTAGGCCTTTGTCTAGATAGAAAAGCATCTAAGAATCATACCAGGACTTTTCCCCAAAAGACCCAGCCTGATAGCTAAGAGATTTGAGGTTTTGTGGGGAATGGGACTTGTACCTCATGAAGTGACCTGAAGTTAGAGTCACAGAAAACCCACAGTGATTTCATGGCATGTGAATTGTTGCAAAAGTAAACCCTCCAGAATTCAGTTTGGGAAGTGAATGAAGAAGGCTGGGACACTTACTCAGCTGTGAACACAAACTACTTCTGTGGAGATGCATAAAGACTGAGGAAGCCAGAATTAAGGGCCCAAGAGCCACGGAGAACCATTCCTGAGAGCTTGACTTGAAGCAATAAGCAAGGAATGTGTGACCAGCTGAATTTTAGAGAACCAATGGATGAGTGACTGATTTGGGTACTTTTGTGTTCCCCCTTTTGATTAAAGCATCTCTCATAGTAAGCTCATGTGCCGAGATGTTTGGAAGTCCAAACAGGCACAGTTTATGGGAGGAAGGAATTTATTTGAAGCTTACAGATCCAGGGGAAGTTCCATAATGGCAAAAGAGGCAGGCCCCCTTTCATAGATCTAAGCAGAGATAGAACCCCGCTAGCAGCACCACCAAAAGCAAGCGCCCTATGGCACAATCAGCAGGGAACCCCAGACAGAGCTCAAGCACTCTGTTTACCTTTAGGCTATAAATCATATCTGCCCCTACCCCTGCCAGTGACACCTCCTCCAGCCAAGTGGCTGGAAATCTAAGTTACAATCCTTTTTTATTTTTAAACATTTTAAATTTTATTTATTTATTTGAGAGAGGCAAAGAGTAAGAGAGAGAGAGAGAGAGTGAGAGAGAGAGAGAGAGAATGGGCATGGGCATACCAGGACTTCCAGCCACTGCAAATGAATTCCAGATGCATGCACCTCCTTGTGCATATGGCTTACGTGGGTCCTGGGGAATTGAAATGAGGTCCTTTGGTTTTGCAGGCAAGTGGCTTAACTGCCGAGACATCTCTCCAGCCCTAAGTTACAATCTTTAATAGAACATCTGAGTTTATTGAGGGACATAAATTCAAACTATCACAGTGTCCATTTCAGTTTTCCTGTTTTAGCTTTGTGTTCATATTGGATGTGCTCAGTAAGAGCACAATAGGCAGAAATAGCCTTGCTCTTTTGCTAGTAAGACTTCTGATTGAGAGTCGGAGGTTGTGCTAGAAGTACCCTACCTGCATCTAAACCTGATATTGGTGATGACATCCTCAAATTCAAGGCCAAGCCCATTGCCACCATTAGGTGAGGCTTTGAGGGCATCAAGGATGACAAGCAATTTGTATGTGTCTGAGTCACTGAGGAACCAGAAAGCAGAATGTGGTCAGTGGTTAACTTGGTCAAAATGAACCTCATCACTTGTTACCATGTCCTATGGGAGACCTTCTGACTTCTAGACTTGAGTTTTGGACCTGATGTGACTAGTGTGACATTAGTCCCTGTCTGGCAAGTGAATTCACAAATGCATATGCTTCCAGTCATGCTTTGTTGGCATGATTGCTCTTGTAACACTCTCTTTAAAACCTCTGTCCTGAAATTTTGGAAAGCCTGATAACCCTTAGAAGGTCACCTAGAGACAACCAAGGTCCCAATTTAGCCCTAGTGAAATTCCCAGCTGGAATCCAATCATGATTTTCCAGCCATGGTGGGAGCCATCTTTATGGTGATTCTATTTTATTTATTTATTTATTTATTCATTTTCAAGGAGAGAGAGAGAGAGAGAATGGTTGCGCCAGGGACTTTAGCCACTGCAAACGAATTCCAGATGCAAGCACTCCTTGTGCATCTGGCTTATGTGGGTACTGGGGAATCAAGCCTAGGTCCTTTGGCTTCACAGGCAAGGGTTTTCACTGCTAACCCATCTCTCCAGCCCTTCACAGTGAATCTTTAGCCCTGGTCAGTCCCCTAGCTGATGTCTTGTGGAGCAAAGGAATCACACTGACCTTTATTTCTGCTCCGATGGATGTCTACACATTTAGCAAGTTGAGTCAAATTCCACTTACTATCCCCATGGGCCAAATGTCTTGGCAAAGCGTGGCTCAGATAGACTCTCTGCCCGGGCCCTCAAAGGGTTAAAGTCAAGGTGTTAACAGGCTCTGGCAAGAACACTACTCCAAGGGCACAGAGCTAAGTTACGAATAGAATTTGATTTCGTCTCATGTGGGTGTCTCCATCTCTGAGCTTGCAGTCCACATGTGCTTTGAAGCTCTCTTGCCTCTCTTCTATGTTCTGCTTTTGCTTTTAAAGGGTCATGTGATTTTATGATAGTACAGGAATATATCCAATCTGCATGTGCTTTAATGTAACAATATCTATGGGTCATATGATAGATCTATTTTTAGCTGCCTTAGGAACCTCCACACTGATTTCCACAATGCCTGGACCAGATTGCATAGCCACCAACAGTGTAGAAGGGTTCCTCTTTTACCACATCCTCACCAGCATTTATGGTCATTTGTTTTCATGACGGTAGACAACCTGACAGGAGTGAGATGGAATCTCAATGTAGTTTTAATCTGCATTTCCCTGATGACTAGGGATGTAGAACATTTTTTTAGATGCTTATATGCCATCCATATTTCTTCTTTTGAGAACTCTCTATTTAGTTCTATAGCCCATTTTTTCATTGGCTTGTTTGATTTCTTATTATTTAATTTTTTGAGTTTTTTTTATATCCTAGATATTAATCCTCTATCAGATAGCTGGCAAATATTTTTTCCCATTCTGTAGGTTGCCTCTTTGCTTTACTCACAGTGTCCTTTGCAGTACAAAATCTTTGTAATTTCATGAGGTCCCAGTGGTTAATCTGTGGTTTTATTGCCTGAGCAATTGGGGTTGTATTCAGAAAGTCTTTGCCAAGACCAATATGTTGAAGGGTTTCCCTATGTTTTCCTCTAGTAGTTTCAAAGTTTCAGGTCTGATGTTAAGGTCTTTAATCCATTTGGACTTATTATTGTGCATGGAGAGAGAGAAGAATCTATTTTTATCCTTCTACAGATACTTAGCACTCCTAGGCATGTATCCTAAGGACTCATCTCATTACCTTAGAGATAGATACTTGCTCAACCATGTTTATTGCAGCTCAATTCACAATACCTAGGAAATGGAACCAGCCTAGATGTCCCTCAACTCATGAATGGATAAGGAAGATATGGCACATTTATACAATGGAGTTCTACTCAGTGGTAAAAAAAAAATGAAGTTACAAAATTTGCAGGAATATGGATGGATCTGGAAAGGATTATACTAAATGAGGTAACCCAGGCCCAGAAAGCCAAGTGTCACATGTTCTCTCTCATATGTGGATCCTAGCTACAGATGATTGGACTTCTGTGTGAGTAGAAAGAAACTCAGTAGCAAAGGCCAGTAAGCTAGAAAAGAGATATAAAGGGAAGAGAAAGGAAGGGAGGGGGTACTTAATAAGATGGTATTGTATATATGTAAATAGAAGAATAGATTAATGGGGATGAAAAGGCCCAAAGTGAGGTCAGGGGAAGAGATTGAGTAAAAGAAAGGTGGAAGGAAGGCTAATCAAAATATAAGAGGATATAAATAAATCATATGGAAACCTACTTTTTTTTGGAAATAGAACACTCAGGAGCCATAGGTTGTTGCTGGAAAATTTTCAGTGCCAGGGATGGGATACCTTCCATTGAGTTGTTGGCCAAGGAGGTCCCTGATGCTGCCAAAACATTATAGGCCATTGCCAAGGTCCTTGGTTTCCCACCAGAAATAGATGGTAAGACCCTATTGCTGAAGACTCTGCATACTTGGACTACAAAGCCACTTAGAAATCCTGCTGGAACTGAACTGATAACCTCCTCCATGTAGACCAGCTGACAGAAAGCTGGAAGAAGCCGTTCTGCATGCAATTCAATGGGAGAGAGAGAAACCACCAGTGAAGATACTCAACAATGGACACTGCAAATCTTAAATTTTGCCAGCCAGGCCAAATGAGCCAACGGGTGCAATAGTGGCACATCTATCATGGTGGAAACCAACTGCCCTCTAATTGGACTGGAGGCCCACTCAATGGGAGGGAATATATCCCTGATACTGAAAACTTAAAAAAGGGGTAGTCATGAGCCCTAGGGGTATAACATCTGCTGATGTCTAGATAAATGTATATACTATGCTTATCAAACTGCCCAGTAAGCACTTCTCTTAATGTTCATACCCATATATCAATGCTACTCTCACTTTTGGTTAGAGAATCTTCTCTTTTCAGATGGCAGTGACCTTAGGATGAGTCAGAAGACATCATGGTACTGGAAAGAAGTGACAGGAGTATTCAGCACTGCAATATCTCTATCACACCTTTCAAGGCTCAGGGTCTATTGTGGAAGAGGTGGTGGAAAGAATGTAAGAGCCAAAGGAAGGGTAGGACTCCTTACTTACAACGTGCTCCCCCCAGACACAGAATGGCCAGAATATCCATGACCTCACAATGCCTAACACTACCTACACAAGACCATCACAATAGGAGGAAAAGATCATGACATCAAAATAAAAGAGAGACTGATTGAGATGGGGAGAATGGAGTTTCAAAAGGGAAAGTGGGGGTAGGGAGGGGATTACCATGGAATATTTTTTTATAATCATGGAAGTTGTTAATTAAAAAAATCTCTGGAGTTATATTTTATCATATTTGCAGGTTCTGGGCACTAGAATGGGATATCTGGGAGCAGTTATTATTTTGCCTATCCTAGGTAAGTTTCCTCCTATTTGTCCCAAGGTCAATGCTCAAGAAGATAAATTATTGGGGTTGGATTAAGACTTTAAATATGAGGTTTGTTCATATATATACATATTCATTTGGCTCATCACATGTCTATCACATGTAGCATAATATTAGACATATGTATGATATGCATACATTATATATGCATGTAGTATATATAAAGATATATATTATGATAGATGCATCCTCTAGCTCTTATACTAACTCTTGGTAGAAACGTTTGCCTGATACTATTTTCGTTCTGTCACAATCAGAGGTAAAATATAATTGGAGAAAAATTTCCCATTCCAAGTCCACAGCAGAATGATATGATAGAAGCACTCTGAGTAATTGGACACGATGCCCCATTAATCCCAGCCATTAAGTCCAGACAGGATAGAGTAGATCATATGAAAATGCATTACTGTGATGGTACTTTTTGCTGATAATACAAGGATGTGATTGCTCTGGGATGCTTATGTGATTAATGGGTAACAAAACTCCCAAACTTTGCATTGAAAATTTTGTAGATATGTGTTTGATATCTGGTTTCCTTTTTCCTGTATGAAAGTGAAATATGTGTGGATCATACTGCATATCTTTTTCAAGATTGTTTTTCTTTATGAATTGACTTGTTTGCTTTCCAGAAATATGACTTGGAGCAGAGCATATCACATATGTTCAGGCTTAATAATCTCTTCTGTAACTTCACTGATGTCCAGAGAAAATATGGTAAAGATTCAAGGATGTATTTCAAAAAATGATTTAGAAACATATCCTGAGTAATATGAGACTACCACGAGAAGGCTGATGTCAGAAAATGGTATGTTCTATAAATAGAGAAGCTCAAGGTTAGTTCTAGGAAATTCTTTATTGAATTTGGACTTCTTTTCCCATTTTAAATTACTCATTAAACTAGTATACAAAGCAATGTGCTTCACCGTGACACTTTCATGTATGTGTTACAAGGTACTTTGCTCTTGTGCATCCCTGTCCTTATTGCCTGTTCTCCATTCTGGCTGGTCCCTTTCTTTAAGTGTGTGCTATGAGCTGTCCACCTGTGCACCTCTCACCCTCTGTGCACCTCCTCCTCTTCCTCGGGACTCTAAGTGTACAGGTGTGATCTGGAGCACTATGAAGTGAAGGGCTTGGATAACCTCTGCACCCCAGGCATTGCTCTCAGGGAGTTCTGGCAGGAGATGAGAGGGAGGGGAGTGTGAAGTACAGGTCTTTTTTTCTCTCACTCTCTGTGGGAGGAGTCCTCTGCAGGGGGCTGTGCTCCTTGACCCACAATCACAGCTCCTTAGATCTCCCTGTGTCCTAGGAAAAAGCATCTGTGTCCTTTCTGCAGTGCTGATGGTCTCAGCTCACCATTTGTCATCCTCATAACTTTCCCTCCTGGACCCCTTCCTCCTGCCCACAGGTTGAAGTGGTTCTTTTATAAACTATTCCAATGTAAATTCTCCTTAAATCTATGAATGCCATCTCTTTGCTTCCAGACGTTAGCTAATAGAATTCAGGATGATTTATCTTCCAGCATTTCTTACTTACAAATTTGGATACTTCATAAGGTTGGAGTATGAACTTGACTTCATTCATCATGTGCACTATGAGAGGGCAAAGTGTTGCCATAACTGGTCTCAGAAATAAAGTTCAATAGAGAAACAATGTGGGAACTGAGAGGATAGCCAATCCTCCCCTGGAAAACCCTCATGGTTCTGGAAAGTGCTATGGAAATTATTGAGTAATAACGACCACCAACAGCAGAAATAACTACAAACCATGCATTCCCCTAGCCAGACTCATGTAATGGTGGCACTCAGCCTTTGAGGGTAACCAACTGCCTTCCAATTGGATATGAGGCCTGCTCAATGAGACAGAACTCATAATTGGTACTGTGAATCAAGTCAGCAACCCATGGCTAGGAAAAATCACAAAGCCCAGAGAGAAGCCCCAAGTGATATCAGTACAAGTGGAGTGAGAAATCCCATCAAAATGTCTCTCAAGCTCTTAATCATATCTCCTTTAATCAAAGTTGCTTTTGCCCTTGGTCACAGAATCTGTTTTACTTTACAGATGGCAGAGAATACTGGGGAGATCCAAGATCCATCAACACAAGAAAATTCAGCCAACAATTCTTCATAAGATGAACCACCTCTACCACATTATTGGGGTCCAGAAGAAATTGCAGAGGAAGAAGTAATGACACAGATATTGCTCCTGATAATATCCTGACATCCACATCCAGGAAACTAGCAACAAATGCCGAGGTGAACCAAAACACATCATAAAAGAAATACAGAGGCTTCAGAGAAGTCAACACCAACTGCTATCAACCTGACAAGGCTCAGGGACTGTTGGGGAAGAGGGGGCAGGAAGACTGTAAGAGCCACAAGGTGGGTAGCAATACCATGAGTCACAACTCCCACCAGATAGAGGCCTTAATTATCCCACAGTGAACCCCAATAACCCCACTGAGGAGGACCCACAGGGAAATGGGAACCGGAGGAGAGTAGTTAGACTACAGCCTCTCTCTCTCTCTCTCTCTCTCTCTCTGTATGTTACAAAGAAATAAAGTTAATGAAGTTGAAGCTTTGAGCTGAGTAATAAGTACTTGTCATTATGTCATGTGAATTCCAGCATTTGTCAATGTCTCCATTGGAAGAACACAGTGTTCATTCATCTCTTCGCTCCTTCCTCTGGGGAAAACTAAGCCTCAGAAAGGAAAATCCCTCTCCCAACAACACTGTGGCAGTGGGCTCAAGAGCTACTGTGAGGCTGCAGACTGTATATGCGGTGCAGAAATCTGTGAGCTGAGAGTCAGAGAGCCGTCAAGCACGTGCTAGTCCCTGTCCTGGAACTGACGCTGACCTCACTCCATCCCCATGCAACCTTCATTATGATGGGGAAAATGAGAAGTTGAGCATTGATTTAATAACTACCACCTTTCCTTTCTACTGCAAACGAGGCACATAGCTAAGAGCAAAGCCTGCTTTAGGAAGCAGTCAGGGAAGGTCTTTCTGCAGGTGTGATATTTAAATATACTTAAATGATTCATTAATCACTCAAATGTAATTATTATCTACTGTGTACCAAGTAGTGCCCTGGTAAGACTGAAGAGTGAGCCAAGCATAACACTGGGCAAGAGACAAACAACTGTAGAAACTGAGGCCATGAAGTGACCAAGTTTATGATAGTGACTGGCAGGGCTCCTCGGTAATCTGTGAAGGATGCTCAGTGCAGTTGGAGGTCAGGAAGCCTCAGGTGTAACGAAAATGCTGCCTACATCTTGGTAGCAATCTGTGTGTGGAAGAGTAGCATATAGAGCCTTCCAGAAACTGATACCCCACCCCAGCAAGACAAGCCAGTGAGGAAAGGTGTGCCAGGACCAGCAGAGAGGCCCTCCTGGACTGGAATCCAAGAGCCTGTGAGACTAGGGTATGAACCTGACGTGGTGATGGCTGTAGAGATGTGCATGGGTGTATGTGTTTACATGTATGTATATTTGTATGTTTTGTACATTTGGAGATAGATAGATAGGAAAATAGGGAGATGTATGTGTATATTTAATTTTGTGTGTTAGTATATGTGTCTATGTATGTGTGTGTTTGTATATATGAGTATGCATATGGATGTGTATTTGTACATATGTATGTGTTTTTATGTGTACATATTTGTACATGTGTTAATATGAGGACATTTTGTGCATGTATATGTAAATTTGCGTGTGTACTTGTGCATGCATTTATTTGTGTGTATTAGAACATGCTTGTGTTTATATGCTGCCAGACACAAAGATTTTTCTATGTAGCCCATGAGTGAAGAGGAGACAATGATCTGTAGAACCAGAGAGGTTGGCCAGGTCCTTACAACCACTGTGCAAAGGCCCTGAGAGCAGGGAGGCTTTGAGACAGTAGCTGGGCTGAGCATCATGACAGAGGCGCAGAGTCCTGAGATGAGAGAAGGATTATGCAGGAGCCATTGCATGCTGACCTAGGACAGGGAGAAGATCCCTGGAGCCTGCACCCCGGAGGCACCCACACTGTCTCTGGCTTACTGCTTATTTACCGTGTGGCTGTGGACAAGGGCCGGGTCCTCTCAGCCTCTCACTATCATCATCTGTCAATCAGGGTCAATACAGCTGCCAGCACAAGACCACCTGGGGAGACTAAACAAGGTGCCTCATGGGCAAAGGGCTTAGTACAGTGACAGTACAGTCAGCTTTGATTCCAGGCAGGCCCGTCATTCTGTCCCCGTGCTGCCACCGTGCTGGTGTTGCATGAGGTGAGTGACAAAAGAAGTGTGTGCATCAGAACCAACCAGGTCCTTAAGATACAGATGCCCAGCCCAAGTCTCCTGAGAGGCCTTGGCCTGACAGTGAGGAGCCAGTGGATAAGACATGCTGAAAGGGCTCCTCAGACATCCGACCTGCCATGAGTCGGTGCCCTGAGTGGCAACGTGCACAAGTGTAACCTTAGCAGTAGCCTGTGTGGATGGTTTACCCACCCAGGCCCCACAGGCTACCTCAAACACTTTCTCTCCCTTCTCCTCTGTTTCCTAATCTAATTATCACAGGGACCAGATGTGACAGGTTCCCTCTCTAACCCATTTAGCCACTTAGGAGGGCACCCTTCAGGACCAGGGTTTTAACATTTGCCAGGCCCCAACCCTAGCCTGGAAGCTATCCTTATGCTAATTAGCCCTAAATCGTCCTTTACCAAAATAATGCTATTACAGGGTGCAGGAGCAGTTGTATAGCCTGCCACAATCAAACCCACTGGGTGCATATCGAGAGGTTAGCCTCTTGAACAGCCCGGTGTCTGAACACTTCTGGGTGTCTGAACTTCTCTCTGTACTGTTGAAAGGGGATGGAAGCAAAAGTGTCTTAGGGAAAATAAATGCACATATGCAGCGTGCTTTACTCCAGTCTTCAGAGCTCTCAGACCACAGCAAGCATATTGGTGGACCCCTGTCCCAGCACACCCCTCCCAGCACCAGAGCCAACCCACACCCTGAAGTTTACTCCACACAATCCATGTATTCTTTCCCAGACCCCCCTTGCAGTGTGTCTTTCTCTGTAGTTACATGGGATTACACCATGCATATGGTCCCTCTTTTGAATGGCAGATTCAGAGAGGAAGAGCTCAGAGTTGAAGAGGCAGTACCGAGCCCATAATCCAGTTCTACCTACCATTAATTTGAATTTGGACATTCTTCTCTCTGAAAAGCAACACATCCACCCATCACCAGGGGGCTGCCAATATGGCACAGAGCTCTTTGTCTCAAGGAAGAAAGGTAGAAGGGGAGCTCCGTGTAACCTCATTGCATTTTGTACTTGCTTTTATTATTTTAATGGGTGACAGTGTTGACGGCTGTTGAATGAATACTCCATTTCTTTTTTAAAATGTTTTTTTGTGAATTTTGACTTTTTAATTTTACTTATTTATTTGAGACAGCGAGAGAGAAAGGGGCAGAGAGAGTGAGAGAGAGAGGGAGGGAGAGGGAGAAAGAGAGAGAGAATGGGTGTGCCAGGGCTTCCAGCCACTGCAAACGAACTCCAGACACATGGGCCACCTTGTGCATCTGGCTTACATGAGTCCTGGGGAATCGAACTGAGGTCCTTTGGCTTTGCAGACAGGTGCTTTGACTGCTAAGCCATCTCTCCAGCCCGCATACTCTATTTCTATTAATGGGTGACTGACTTCAGAGACATCAAAGAATACCATGGCAAAATAACTGAAAAATAGGAAATACCAAAAACATAACAAAACAAAAACCCAGGAATTTTGTAACTCATCAGTGCGGAAACCTTGCTAGAGACAGTATGGCACTATTTATAACTTTCATTCATTTTTGATGAATATTCATGTATTCTTATAAAAGCACTAATTAGTTGTGTCATAGTACCCTGCCCTTGACCCTGTGGGGGCATGTCACAAAATTTGAAACATGTACCATATTATATTGAGTTTCTATTATTGGAAAATACATCGGTTGCACAACATTTTTGGGATTAATGGTTTTTGCATACAGAATACAAACCTGCAAGAGCTGTAATTATTTTAGAGACAATGGAGCCAAGGCAAGAGATGATGTAATATTCTCCCAAGATCAGCTGATAAATATGACAGCCGAACTCTGAAGCCAGAGTATATCACACATCGAGCACTCCTAGTGCAAGGGATCCGCAGCCAAAGCGGGACCCGGACTGGCCCTTCCGCATCCTCTCTAGCACTGAGGTCTATGGAGTATAGGCTGAAACAACTCCTGTTTCTCTTTGTCCAGCATAGTTAGGCATTATCTACTTTAAAATTTAAATGTGTGAAAATTCACAATTTTCATAATGTGTTTTGATCATAATTTCCTTTCATTACCTTTTACCCGTTTCGACCCCCTTTTGCTGAATCCCTTCTCCTTCCCGAACAGTCTCTTCCATTTGAAGTCTTTCTGTTGTTGTTTTCACCTGCCTCCACCATCCATGACCAGATGTGGATGAGCCTATTATCACACAGGACTTGTGCAGGTGATGGTAGTCACCATGAGAGCACAGATGCAGCACACTCATCATGTCCAGAAGAGAGCATTCCAGAGCTCTGCTCCCCGTCCTCTGGCTCTTACATTCCCTCCCTTCTGTGACGTCTCCTGAGCCTTGGAGGGCTGATGGGAATGTCTCATTTAGTGCTGAGCACTCAACAACAGTCACTTATTCTCAGAGCTCTGAGTTTTTTTTTTTTTTTTTTTTTTTTTTTGTCTCCCTAGTAGTCTCCACCATCTGCAAAAAGAAGCTTCTTTGACCAAAGGTGAGGGCAGTACTAGTCTATGGACATAAATATTTAGGAAGGCAATTTTATGGGCACAACATATTCATTTGGTTAAGCAGCCTGTTTTTTCTTAACAAACTCATTGGCCACCCTGGGGGCAAGAACAAATGATCTTGAAGTTTTTCTAGTATGTTCTAGGTGAGGTATCTGTCACATTACACTGTATTTAGGAAACAAATGCACTTAGATGTTCCACAGAATACCCGGTGAAGTAGGAAATCTTTGCTTAATGTATCAGTTATTTTCTTGTTTCTTGGAAAAAATAACCAATCAGAAGCAGCTTAGGAAGGGAAGGTTTTATTTAATCTTACGGATTTGAAGGGGAAGTTTTATCATGGCAGGAGCAGAAGCAACAGGGAGAAAGCAGAGCAAGGTGACAGAGAGTAGAGCCTGGTTTTACAACTTCAAGTCCTGTGCCTAGTGACACTCTTCCTCCAGCAAGGCTCCATTTCCTAAAGATTCCACCCTCTTCCTCCTGAACAGCGACACCAAGTGGAGATTCAGTGTGCAGACACAGGCGTCTATGCCAGACATTTTGCATTCAAACTAACACACAGAGGAAAAGGAAATGCTGATAGAAGTGGCATAAAATATTAAGGTGCCCTGAGACCACTACCAGGGGTCAAAGGGAAAAGGGAAGACATGGGATAATCAGAGTCCAGCAGAGCTGGGGCTATGCAGGGAAGACCAGGAAGGAAGGAGTGGTGGACAGAGCAGATGCCCATTCACTGCCAGGCTGTCATACCAGTGTGGAGAAAGAAAGACCAGCCAAGAAAACCAATACACCACCTTCCTGCCCTCTGACCTTCTGCCCTCACTACCAAGAGCATAAACATGCTCCACTCTCCCTTGCTGCTCTATATGCTCTTTGGGGCCAAACCTTGAGTGAAGCCTCCTTGACCCTACACTCTTCTGAGGAAAGAGTGTAGCATGGATCCATGGCCAGCATGGATAGACAATAGCCAGTCCCAGCAAGTCAAGGGGGCCTTTGTGAGATGTGAGGTAGCGTTATCCTGGATATAGTATGCCTCATGTATCAGTCATCTCTGGTGACTATAACAAAATGCCACAGCCTGGGTGGCTTAAACAATAAAAAATTCTTTTCATAGTTCTAGAGGTTAGAAGTGCAGGAGTTGTGGTGAGGGCTCTTTCTGATTCTTGGATAACTATAATCTGACTCTGTTCTTGTACAGGAAGAAGAGGGAGATGGTGAGACAGAGAGGGAGTGAAAGAGAGGGAGAGAGAGAATCCTGTCTCTCGATCTAATGTAAACCTAACTACCTCCCAAAGACTGTGGCCTCCAAATGCAGTTGGAGTTGGACAACCCCTGCTGGTGGTGAAAGCTTCAACATGGCACTTGGAGAGTGGAACACACCTCGGTGTATAGCTCCCTCGATTGGACTTGGAATTCCTTTGGAATTCATTAATTCACTTGCTCAGAGAATTATTTTTTGGACATTTTCAGTTGCCTTCAACCTCTTTTCTTATTTCTCTCTACTATGGAACTTTCAGTGGGTGCCAGGTATTTTAATGTCATTAAGTTATGAATCATTTTATGAATAGAGAAGAAACAGGAGTTCATAATATTGTTCACTCTTTGACTTAAAAGGAAAATATTTCATTCAAGAGGATTGTTCTTACAAAGAGTATGTAGCAATTGTTCAAGAAAAATGTGTTTTGTGAAAGACATGAAGCCACAGACACACACACACACACACACACATGTGCACGCTCTCCTGAGGTCAAGCCTCCCAGGGAAGCACCCCTCTGTAATTCCATGAGCCAGTGTTTGAAGAACCCCTGCAAGGTTGGAGACGCTAAGCTGGCGGCGGTAAAGGCCAAAGGAGAGCCCGCTGCATCTGTCCTGTGTGTGTCATGGGAGACAGAGGGAAAGTGTTATGTGGCTGGAGCTTGGAAGGAAAGAGAAGTGGGTCAGGCCTGGGTCCACAGGCAGCAGGGAAGGAAGACAGAGGAAAATGAAGACAAATCAGCTCTTCAGAAGAAGTAGGGAGGGAGCTGTGGAGTGCTTTGCCATGTTTGAGAGTTGTTTGTCCTTGCCCGCCAGGGAACTTCAGGGAAGTCAGCCATGGTCACTGAGCCTTCGAGACAGAGAGAAGTCTGCTTCTGGGTTGACAGGAAGTGACAGCTGCACTGGTTTAGTGAGTGATAGGGCAGAAAACACACTTAGCCTGTGTTACGCAGGTGGCAGTGGCCGTGGCCATGGAGGAGCCACCGTGCCTCGTGGGACTCAGATCTGTCTGAGCTCCGTGGCTCAACTGTCTACACGTTGCCATGTTTCCAAAGCATTGCGATGACTGCTGTTCACATGCAGTAGGTGAGTCATGAATACTTCTTGCAGTTACTGGAAACCACTCCAGATCTACCTGAAAACCAGGGTGACAGAAAGATCACCACCCCTCCCTCCCAGGATTCCCTGGGACAAAATTTCTTCTACAGAGTAAAATGAATGCTTGAGTCCCTTTTTTAGATTTTTGACAACTTCCATACATATAAGCACTATACCATGATCAAAGTCCCCTCCCACCATCCACCCTTTTTCTCCTCCTGGGTCCCCCGTCCACAGAAACTCTTATTCTTTCCAATTATTCTCTCTTATATTTGGATGCCATTTTTTTCCTCCTATGATGAATCTTCTAGTCTAAGTTCAAATAATCAGAAAGTCTCCAGTTCATGGTAGGACAAGTCCTCACTCTCACGACCCTCCCCACAGGGCTTTTTTGTTTACTTTACTCATTGTTTTGACCATCTAGCTGGCAGGGATCTGCTTAAGAAAGTAAAGCACTTATTTTTTAATTTACAGTTTCTAGGGGTTACATTCCTGGTGGAGAAGGCCTGGCAGCAAGGACTAGATGGCCAATGGCATTGCGTTTAGTTAGGGAGCAGAGTGAACAGGAAGTGGGGTCAGGGGAACTTCAAGGCCTACCCCCAGTGACCCACTTCCTCCAACAAAGCTGTACCCCCTAAAGCTTCCATGACCTTTGCAAATATCACTTCCCTCTGGGGTGTTCAAGCACGTGACCCTATGGGGGCACATTTCACAGTCAGAACACAAGCTGAGCCATGAGAGGGTTGTGAGTGAGTATTTGCATAACAATTCCAAGTTTCTTCTCCAAAGGTTGCCTGAGTGACCACCCCTAAAGAATAGATAAGCATAATTTGAAATGAGTATATATTTTAAACCAATTTACATGCACAAGATAGCAATCACCACCAACTTGCCTTGTATAGAACCAAAAACATTTTGGGGGAGACCTGGGAGAGTTTGGAATGCCATGCTACCAAGGAGTAGAGGGAAGACCCCCATGGTAAGTGAGAAATATGGACCTGAGAGACACTTGGAGAAGGAATTCTGTGTGCACTAGGAGCAATGGTTTGGGTGCAGCACAATTAAGAGGGAAGAGGAGTCAAGTGGGGATGTTTGTCCCTAGTAAGGGCACCAGTCAGCCATTGGAAAGTGGCAGTCCCCAATGCAGCTCTGAGCTTTCTGGGGACGCTATGGATATTGGCTGGTATGTTGGGCTGGGAAGGATGACAAGAGGCATCTTTTCTCATTTCCTGGCTGTGGTCTCTTCACTGCCAAGGTCCAAGTCATACTGAATCATTGTCAAAGCATGGTTAGGTCCCTGCAAGGAGCAGAGGCAAAAACTGTTGTCAAAGACCACGTGGAAGAGAGCCAGGGACTGATGGCTGTGAAAAAGCCACTGACTGATTTCTAGAGGGTTCAATGGGGGAGCCAGAAGGCTCAACCTTGGAGTCCAGGGTCTGCTGCAAGGATCTCACATATCCAGCAGGGAGGAAGAAGCACTGAGCAATTGAAATGCCACTGAAGGACAGCGGGGCAGTGGCGGAAATTTGATTGTCAGATAGGACAGACATTGGTTGGATTAATTTCTGCTCTAGGTGTGCTTCGGCTGTCTCACTGGTATCACTACAGCATCATCTGTCAAAGACCGACAGTGAAAAGAACAAAAATACCTGTGACCAAAGTCAAAACAGACTTTTTTGATAACAGACTAAAGTTTAAAATAAACAGAGAGTTAGTCACTCCATGATCCTGAGGAGGCCTACTTGATTTTGTGATAATGATGATCTGTCCCAAATTAATTTATAACAAATGCAGTCTGAACCCAACTTTTAACACAATATTATTATTTGGGCCAAGGGGCACCAAAGTAAACCTGAAAATACAATAAACATAACGTCGTATTGAAGACGTCTTTCCAGAGGAAGGTCCTAGGAGGAAGGCCCGTGTGCTCATAAGGCACATTTGCCATGAACCTCAAACAATTTATAGCCTGCGGGGCTGCAGGAGGAGATGGAAAATGTAGCATGGGGAGACAATGTGTTATTAAACTGTGGTGCACAGAAGGGCAGCTGTTTCAACTTGAAGAGAAAATGATAAATAGTATTTTGCAACCTGGTTCAGGGAACTAGCATGTAGATATCCATCCAACATGTAAGTTCATAGTGGAGAGGAAAAACTCCTGCAGTAGATGGTACAATAATAATGTGACATATAGACCTATGTGAAAGCACATGTGAGTAAGGTTTAGAAAATGAGTGTTTAAAAATCACAAGAAAAAAGTATCTCAAGTAAAAAGATAGATGGATTTACTTATTACTTATAAATATATAAGTATAAACATATATATGCATATGTGTGCATATATGGCAATGCATGGCATTAACAAAATCACACAGTATTACTTGTAGGATATAAGGAAGATGCTCTAAGAAGTAATGATAATGATAGAGGAAGACTATGACTTTGATAAGTAATGACCATGGAAATTTCTTTATTTCGCTAGTATATATGGTGTTGGAGGATGCTATATAGCATTATTCAGTGACCCTGTAGGAAAAAGGCATGTTAGGAGAGACCCTTATTCAGTAATCTATTCAACAAGAGAGCAGGAAACAGAGCTGTGGGGCTTCAGGTCCATTAGCATGCGCTGATTGCCCACTGTGATTCAGTATTAGAAGCTGGTCTCTAAAGTCTTCCTTCAGTCAAACCACAGAATGACCAGGATATATGAAGAAACTTCTACCCTGAAGTCCCAATGGCAAAACAAAAATAAAACTTATTTTCCAGTTATTACTATATCTTGGGAAATATACCATCAAATACGCTATTTTTATAGCTTACATTGTCATTTCTGTAACTATGGTGTGTCTAACTTGTCAACCATCTTAATAGTCTATATGAAAATGTGTGTACATGAGGAAACTTATTGTTATAATTATAAAATGCAAACAAGCAGGGTTAGTAAGATTGCTGAGTGGTTAAAGGCACTTGCTTGCAAAGCTTATTGGCCTAGATTCAATTCCCAAGTACCCATGTAAAGCCAGCTACACAAAGTCACAAAATTATACATGCATCTAGAGTTCATTTGCAGCAGCAAGAGGTCCTAGTGACCCCATTCTCTCTCTTCCTCTTCCTCTAAAATGAAATGAACAAGCATTCACAATTTGATACTTGAGAATAATCATGCATTATTAGCATCAGCTAAAGGTTAGTTTTACATATCTACTGACATAAAATTTATAATTACGTTGGTTTTATATTAATAAAATATAAATAAAAAATCTCAATCCATAAGTGATGCTTATGTTTGGTGAAGAGAAACAAAGTTGTCTTAGTGGTGAGTTATGCCAACAATGTGTGTTTGCCTTTTCAATAAAAGGAATTAGGAAGGTAAGGAGGATGTGAAGTCACCAGACACAAAGAAGTAAAACACGTCTAAGTCTAAACCTTCCCAGACAGAGGTCATTGCCACAGTCGTGTAATGCTTCAAATAGGCATTGCTTTTATAGCTGCAAAACAATTCTATGTCTCATTAATATTGACTTAATGGCTTTGTTTATATTTCTGCTATAAGTCTTATTTGATTTTATAGTTTACTCAAGAAATTTATGCCCAATTTTCTGTACAAAGGATAATGCTGCTTTCATATTTTCAAATCTCTTTGCACATAGCTCAGTGGAATGATTGATGGGTTATATCTCAATGTACCCAGAATGTAATCCTGTGCTCATGCCTGATATCTGCAGTCAGTTCTTGCCATTAGAGGGGCCTCATCTTTTCTTGCATAATAAAACCAGAGGTCTGAAGATCAACAGCAACTCTTAAGCTATATGGAACCATACTGTCACTGGGGAGGTTGTGGAGACGTCTTAGAGTCACTAGGGAGATCATGGAGACATGTTCATTCAGGGCCTCGACCTTCAGAAAGTTGCTTTAGTAGTTCAGGAGTCCAGAACCTCCCTTGCTTGAGCATCCAGAGAAGGCAAGACAGATGCATTTTGGCCTCAGGGAAAAAATGTCACCCTTGGTAAGGGTCTCATCCTGGGCTATATATCAACATGATAGACATGATATGATAAATATGAGGCACACCCAAAGTGTAGAGATGCTGGATTATAATCCACATCGATAGAGATATGCCTTAGCTGAGGATTTGATGGTGGGGAGGACCCTCCCTCTGTGTTCTGAGAGGAGGCTGTACTGGCAAACAGATAGATAGATTCCTGGCACCTTTGCAACTTGATCCCAGGCTGCAGACAGGTAGTTTTTGGCCAGAAGATCAGCTGGGGAAGAGATGTGGGCGATGTCACAGAATGCTGAGGGACAACAGCAACAGAGAGGCAAAGCCGGCATCCCCTTTACTGAGGATGGCAGAGAAATTTTCAGTGACTGTCTTGTTAGGAAGTCACCTGAAGCCTGGTGACTGACCAAACTGACTTTACATTAGACACAGTTGATATAGAAAGGGAAGCCTATGATACTATTTCATCATGTTGCAAACTCCGTTTTTTTTTTTTTTAAGTACTACAGGTTCATGGGAGTGTATTAAGCACTGTATCCTTTATTTATATGGGAGAGAAATGATACTCAGCTCCTAGGAACTAGTGAGATGGCCTTTCTCATGCTACGAGACAGCAAACATTTAAGTGGCAATTATGGCATGGCCATAAGATGTGGAAGGGACGTCATGGGAACCAGAGGAGGGGTTGTGCAGGCATTGAGGTGACCCAGACACAGAAAAGGATGAAGCCTATGTACTATGTATATATATATATGTAGTGATCCTATTCCTGTACATATGAGAAAAGAAATCCTGAGGGAAATATGTACATATGTCAACACTGAGCATCTCTAGAGACAAGCATCAGCACAACTTGCTTTCCACTCAATACCTGGCCATATGAATAGTAATAATAGTAATAATAATAATAATAATAATAATAAACTTTTCTTATTTGGGGGGAACAAAGGAAACTGAGAAACTTTTGTTTTTATTTTTTTACTGCAGCCCTGGAGATGAGGATGAATTCTCTAAAGACTAGCATCATGTTTTTCTCTTAGAAACGAAGTATGAGTAATTACCTTGCTTCCCCAAAGAGGTGAGAAGTGATATGAGTCATCCAGCAGCAGTGTTTCAAATAAGATGAGATATATTATTGTGGGGATAAAGGCTGTGTCCAACTGGATTTGAAGGAGGAAAATTCTGGTGACTAATCGTGACGTTTTCCTCAGTACCTGCTGCAATTATGCTCAGGATTCTAACCAAAATAAATGTCTCTGTAATTAGTTATACACAGGGCTGTTACTTGCACAGAACTTTTGCTACTTGATGCTGATTTTTCTTACTGGTTGTGGAGAATCTAATACTCATAGAGTGGGAATTATGGAAAGTAGGATTGAAAGAGTGAGAAGAATGGGGATTACAGCTTGTCATGAACATGGTGGTGGGCAGGTGGGTGGGGGCCCTTGATTCCTGTAGGAGCTGCTGTTATATATTCACAATACCTTCCAGTATTATTCATGTGAAAGGACCAGGAGCGAACCGCCTGCTGCCACTGGTGGGTTGCCCTGTGGGTAACTTGGTCTGTTGGCTGAAGCAGTTCCTCCATGAAGACTCAGAGGACCCTGGGAAGGGAGGCATGAATTGCTTCGGGTGTAGACGCTTAAATGATTCTATACATGGGTCATCTCCCTACAGCCAAAGCAAGTGTCTCAAGGGCAGCAAGGTCACTCTTGGGGTGTTTGGTGTACCAGCTGCATGCGATCTTAGAATTTACCATTTCTGAGAATGTCAGCTCCATTCCTAACTGTTGACACTGGTCTGCATTTTGTTCATTCAGTTTGGCTTTGGTTTAAATCTTAGGGCTTCTCAGACTGTCCTGCCAGTGGGAACAGTGGGCCCAGAAACAGATTCCTTGCAAGCTTCCCTCATCCGGTGATTGCAGAAGTTCATATGTGAAGCTGCTAGCATTTTGGGGGCTTGGAAGGAAAAAACGAAAGCTGTAACCTCAGCACTCAGGAGGCTTCCCAGTCACAGGCCAGCTTGGGCTATGTAACAGGATCTCTCTCAGTAGCAACAATATATAGCCCGTGGCTTGGGGTTTTGCACTGGGTATGGGTCATGGTTTCTCACATCAGTAGCATGGTTACTGTAATGATTGTCAACTGACAGGTTTTAGAATCACCATGGTGTGTCTATGAGGATATTTCCAGAAAGGTTAACAGAATAGGAGCGATTCACCCTAGCTATGGTGGTACCATCCCATGGGCCCGGGCTCTGGACTGAATAGAAATGAGAAAGCAAGCTGGGCACCAGCATGCATCACTCTGCTTCCTGACCACAGGTGCTGCGTCATCAACTGTTCATACTTCTCAGCCATGCCTTCCCTTCATACTGTGAGCCAAAGAGGCCCTTTATTCCTTAAGTTGTTTCTGTCAGGTATTTTGTCTCAGCAATGAGGACTTCACGGCATGGATACCGCTGAAGCAATGGCTGCATCTTTTCCATGTCTCTCTGGTAGATCACGAACTTCCCAGTGGAGAGAACCCTATCTCAATGATTATGCACTCACAACACAGACAAACAGCAAATAACACTTTTTGAAAAACAAAAAAAAGAAACTGGTGATGATGCAGGGAATAAAAATAGCCTCTCCACTCAGGAGTCGTAGATTGTTGCTAGAAAATTTTCAGTGCCAGGGATGGGATATCTTCCAGTGAGTTGTTGGCCAGGGAGATCCCGGATGCCCCCACAACATTATAGGCCATTGCCAAGGCCCTTGGTTTACCACCAGGAATAGATGGTAAGACCCTACTGCTGAAGACTCCATATACTTGGGCTGCAAGGCCACTGAGAAATCTTGCTGGAACTGAGCTGATAACCTCCTCCATGTAGACCAGCTGACAGAAAGCTGGAAGAAGCCAATCTGCATGCAGTTCAATGGGAGAAAGAGAAATCACCAGTGAAGATACTCATCAGTGGACACTGCAAGCCTTACAATTGGCCAGCCAGGCCAAATGAGCCAACGGGTGCACTAGTGGCATGTCTGTTATGGGGGAAACCAACTTCCCTCTAATTGGACTGGAGGCCCGCTCCATGGGAAGGGAATACATCCCTGATACTGAAAACTTAAAACAGGGGTAGTCATAAGCCTTAGGGGTGTAGTGTCTGCTGTTGTCTGGCCAAATGTATATACTATGCTTATCAAATGGCCCAGTAAGCACTTCTGTTAATGTTCATACCCTTATATTAATGCTACTCTCACTTTTGGTTGAGAATCTTCCTTTTTCAGATGGCAGTGACCTTGGGACAGCTCAGAAGGTATCATGGTGATGGAAAGAAATGACCACAGTGCTCAGTACTGCAATATCTGTACCACACCTTCCAAGGCTCAGGGTCTAATGTGGAAGAGGTGGCAGAAAGAATGTAAGAGCCAAAGGAAGGGCAGGACTCCATACAACATGCTCCCTCCAGACACAAAATGGCCTGGATATCCATGGCCTCACAGTGCCTGACACTACTTACATAAGACCATCATAAGAGGAGGAAAAGATCAAGACATCAAAAGTAAAAGAGAGACTGATTGAGAGGGGGAGGGGGTATGATGGAGAGTGGAGTTTCAAAGGGGTAACTGGGGGGAGGGAGGGTATCATCATGGGGTATTTTTTTACAATCATGGAAGTTGTTAATAAAAAAATAAAAAAAATTAAAAAATTTTTTGCAAAAAATAAATAGCCTCTCCAAACCACGAATATGTAACTATAAGGAGAGATTCATTTAGGGTTTACCTGCTATGAAAGTCAAAGCTCACTTGAGAAGATTTTGCAAAGAGAAACTTCCAGGACTCCCTTTCTGGGTGTTGGCCCTGTTCCTGGCTGGGAACTTTACCACTATCCCAATACCTAGCCACTCTCTCCTGGAGGACATGAATGTGTCAGGGAACTCCCACAATTATGAACCTTGGGAGTAGGACTAATCCTTATAGTTTCCTGATAATTTGCTTACATATGGTACACTGTCCTTTTAAAATCATGTTTTAAATTATCCTCTGAGTATATCACCTATTTCCTGTCATGAATCTAGCCCAGAGCGTTCTTTCTCACAGGTATCGATCTGTTAATTTGTGTCATATAGTGGTAAAAATGAAATACAAAGAAAAACACACACTGAGCAATGAAAAACCTTTGGTGTGAATGGAAAATTGTGATGTCACTACAGAAAAAAGTATAGCAGTTCCTTAGAAGCTTAACATATGTAATGACCATATCATCGCAGATCCCACTCCTAGAGACAGACAAAAAGAATTACCATCAAGAACTCAGAGACATCTGTACCTCCGTGCTCATTGCAGCACTAGAAAGAGATGGAAGTAACCCAAACAACCACTGATAAAGTAATGGATAAATAAAATTTCATACGCAACAGAGTACTATAAAATATCTTTACATGATTGTTTAACCTCTGAAAAGAAGGAAACCCGATGTTTGTGACAGGGTGGATGGACTGGAAGGATGTGGTACTGAGTGAAATAATATAGTCACAGAAGGACAGAGGCTGCATCATTCGTTATGAGTCTCGACCACAGACAGACTGAAGGAGCAGAGAATAGACTCGTGGTCAACATGTTGGGGAGGAGGAATGGCAGTTTTTTGATGAAGGCTATACAACATACTGATCTGCACAAAGCACAGTGCCCATAATTAACAACATGCTCTGTGAACTTAAACTTGTATGGGTCTTACATTAAATATTCTTACAACAAAAATGCAGAAAAGCCAGAAATACTGTGCAAGTCCTAAGTATGTTTATTATATGTTTATGCATATGCCCAAACTTCTCTAATTGTGTATATTTATATTTTTACATAAATCATATTTCATAAATTGGCGAGAAGATGATTCAAATAAATAAAATGCGATTAATTTCTAGTAGAAAAATAACAAGCAAATGTTAGCATGTTAAACATGTTCCATTTTCCAAGTAACAAATTGAAATTCAAGTGAATATTTTGATGTGAATGTTTTCTAAATGAATTTTCAGCCTAATTTAGAAGTTATGAGCCAGGTATTCCTCTTCTTACCCAGTAACAAAATGTTTACTAGGAATCCAAGGAGGATTAGAAGAGGTCAGAGTGATTTTCTAAGAGAACATTTTCTGCTGGCTGGTCTGATCTTCTGTGATGGGTACAGAGGCTCAGAGGTGGGAAGATAATGACAGGTGTAATAAATCTTGACTTGGGCACAGTTATGAATTCTGTACTGCATGGCACATCTGTTTCATATTAAAAATATATTAAATGACAACTTCAAGGTACGTACCCACTAATGTTTTCTTGGATAATACTTTGTGGAGGAAGGCTGTCCACTATGTATAAAGTAGAGTTTTATAAAGGATGGACTGAACCCTTGCAGTGTCAGAAACTGAACTCACCTTTGACTTGTCCGTCATGCTGCCCGACTCACCCACTTGACCCTCATGTCCAGGCAATTTTACCACAATGCATTCTAACTGAATTTCATGTTATGTAAACTCAGAATGTTTATGGCAACAGATTCAGGAAAATAGACATCTGACTAAAAGCCCCTTATATGAACTACCTCCAAAGATGATGAAAAGCAAGAATATGTTAAAGATTTTAAATTAAATGTTGAGATTCCTAGTCTGGAAACCTGAGATCCAAAGTGCTTCTAAATTCGAAACTGCTTGAGCATCAACCTGATGCTGCAAGTGGAAAATTCCATAGATAGGCATTCAGAAAACTGTATGAAAGTACTTTTAGGATGTATATGTGAGTTGTGTGTGAAATATAAATTGATTTCATGCCTAGATATGAGTCCTATCCCTATGATATCTTATTATGCAAATGTAAACATTTCAAAGTGAAAAAAAATCCAGGCTTCAAAGAATTCTGGTCAAAAGCATCACAAATAGGGGATTATCAACTTTTGTTTGTTTGGATATCAGTCTAAATACCTGTTTCCCTACAACCTCACTGCCTGTTTTATGGTTTAGAGGCTGGTGTGTATTTCCGGGAAATGTAGATAATACATCATCATAGCTCAAGTCCTTGGTGTTATCAATGACCTCTCCATGTTTAGTTTTTATGACATCATATTGCCTCTCTCTATCCCTCCAGATATTACCCCTCAGCCACGCTAAGGTGGAGGTAGGCTCATTGGCTTCTCTATGACACCTTATCCCTTGTGTTCAGATTATTTTTCAAAGTTCTGACCACATTATGCCCCTGTGAACATTTGTTTCCCTCTGGTGTGTTATTGTCTACAAAATACTCCAAAGCAGCCAGGCATGGTGGAGCACACCTTTAATCCCAGCACTCGGAAGGCAGAAGTAGGAGGATCACCTTGGGTTCAAGGCCATCCTGAGACTACGTAGTGAATTCCAGGTTAACTTGGACTAGAGTGAAACCCTATATATATATATATATTCCAGAGCATTGTACGCCAGCTTTCATGATCTAGTTCAAAGCTATGGATTTGAGTCTTCTGGCAAAGTGTTCATGTACCTATGGTCATTTTCTTCCTCAAAAAAAATCACAACATTCTGCTTCCATTATAGCCTCTGATTTGTTATGTACCTTTTTGTTGTTGTTTCTGAGTCAGTGTCTCACTGTAACCCAGACTGACCTGGAACAGACTCTGTAGCTCTAGACTGGCTTTGAACTTACAGTTATCCTCCTACCTCAGCATCCTGTGTGCTGGAATTAAAGGCCAGCATGCCCAGCTTTACTGTGTCCTTGACACTGGACGAATGCTTGTACTTTTTAGTATCTATTGTTCCCCAGAATATACCATCCTAAAAGACAAAACAAGTGTTCCATACTTTCTCATGTATACTGGTATTTGCATACATTTTTGTATGTTTGGGGACATGTGTATCCAGGTACCTATGTCTACACAGGTGTAGAGACCAGAACTCAATACCAGGCATCTTCCGAGTCACTTTACATCTTATTCTTTGAGACAGTGTACTATAGTGAAGCTACAGAGTACTAATCCAGCTACACTAGCTAGCTGGATCCCTGGGGATCCTCCTATATTCACCTCCCCAACATTGGGATTACAGACACATATTCAGCTTTTATGTGAGTTCTGTGGATATGAACTCAGACCCTCATGCTTGCAAGACAAATAATTTACCCAATGAGACATTGCCCCAATCCCCAAGCATTCCATTTTTGCAAATCACCTTCTCTGAGTCTCCCACTTTGGAAAGTTCTCATTGGAACTTGAAGAACTCACCTTTTCTCTTCTTAAATCACCAAAAAAAAAAAAAAAAAAAAAAAAAAAACCCTTTGGCTTCACTTGTAACATTAGGGAATTAACATATTAATTAAAATATTGATTTTCTTGCTTCATTAGGACCATTCTTGTGATTCATGACAATATTTAATGGGAAAAAACTGGAAAAGAGCAGATAGGATGCTCCTTAATGATGTAGATAACAGCTGAGGAGAATGAGTTCAGAATAGCAAAAATGCATGGTGGGATCAGATTCATGATGTATTTCGAAGGCACTGATAATGAAAGTGCTAATATATGGGTAGTGTTGCATGATGGAAATAAAATAACTTAGAATGACCCTAATATTACTACCTTGAATAGCCATAGAAGGGAGTTTGTATAAACTGCTGGAGAAAAATGAGGATAGATAATATTTAGAGTGAAGACTGGGAGCTTGGACTTAGGCTTGTGATGCATATGTAAACCTGCTGATGCATAGCTGGAAACTTTAGTAGGCAATGGGATATGGAAGTCTGGCATAAATAAGGAAGGTCTAGTCCTGAAATAACATGTGGGAAATAGATGTGTCATTGCACTTGAAGCCTTGCATTAGCCAACATCACACAGAGGGTGGGTCTGTCGGGGGTGGGAATGAGATCAACACGAGGAAGGAGATTGAACTCCGAGAACATTAATGGTGTGCATGGCAGACAGTGGGCGGGTAGCAACCTGGGGGGGGGGCATTAAGTATAGAAATTCAAGCAGATGAAGGGAGGACTGACTATACATGCTATCCTAAAACATTGAATAGTACTGGCACAGAAACAGACATGTAAATCAATGGAACAACATAGAGTACTCAGATGTAAACCCAGAGAAGCTTCTCTTTTTAGATGGCAGTGACCACTGGGGAAGACTTAAAACTCAGCAAAGTGCTGAGAAGAAATGACAGTGGAGTGTTCAGTACTAAGTGAGACATCTCTATCATACCCTCCAAGGCTCAAGGATCCTTGTAGGACAGGTGGCAGAAAGAATGTAAGGGCTAAAGGAAGGGAGGAGTGTTTTGTAATACTGTCTTCCATAAAGGGCTGGAGAGATGGCTTAGTAGTTAAGGTGCAGGCCTGTGAAGCCTAAGGAGCCAGGTTCGATTCCCCAGGACCTATGTAAGCCAGATGCACATGGTGGTGCATGGGTCTGGAGTTTGTTTGCAGTGGCTAGAGGCTCTGGCATGCCCATTTTCATCCTCTCCCCACCCCATCTCTTATCATTAATAAATAAATCTTTAAAAAATGGAAGAGAAAGCAGGGCCAGGTGGTGCATAACTTTAATCCCCGCTTTCAGGAAGCAGAGGTAGGAGGGATTGCAGTGAGTTCGAGGCTACCGTGACACTACATAGTGAATTCCAGGTCAGCCTGGGCTAGAGTGAGACCTCACCTTGAAAAACCAAAACAAAAATTAGAGGAGAGACTAGTTAGAAAGAAGAATAGATTCAGTGTTGGAAGAACAGGGGAGGGAAAAAAGAGAAGGTGATAGGAGAGGATTGTGTTCATGGCATTTTGTCTATGTGTATGGAGATTATAAATAAAAACTTCAAAAATATCAAATAATATGTGAATTGGAACCTCTCTGTTAGATTCTACAACATGCCAGTCCTTGATTACTCCAACAGGAACGAAGCAAGTTCTACCCTTGAATGCTTTACCAGGAGACCTTGAGTTTGAAGAGTGGGCGTGGAAGAACTGGTGACAACGAATGTACAAGCACTTTTTATAAGCAAGTGCCTTTAACCACTGAGCAGTCTCCCCAGGCATAGGATAAGCACTGTTAAAAACATGCTTCCAGTGTGCTAGGCTGCCAAACTAAGTGGCAGCTGAAATCAAGTGGGATCAAGAGAGTATATTTTAAGGTGTGAAAATAAGAGCATGTTTAATGGCAGCCTCTTGGTTCTGATGGAGATAATTTACTAAAATGAGAAAAGGTAGTGGTTAAGAGATTAAAAGAGTAGAAAAGGCAGAGTGGTGTCCTTGAAGAGGAAAGACTGGGCTTGTGGTCCCAAGAGGAGGAGTTGAACTTGGACAAACATGGCAGCAGGACGGACATGAAGTAGCGTGGCGGTAGACAAAGGCGAGCAGGCAGTGTGGCAGTGGAGCCTGGTGGAATCGCTTTTCTTGTTGCTCCCACTTTTTTTTTTTTTTTGAAAGGGTATAGAAGGATTTGGATGGATGAAGATTATGCTCAGGGTTTGGGAAACAAGAAGGTGGTGGATGTGGTAACAATGATTCTGACCCTAACGTGGTAGGAGAGGAAAATGATGAGATCTGGGTTGTCTGCGACCTGCCTGAAGTCCATGGTTACTATAATTATGGATGCCAGTGTTTTTCCTTCAGTCACCTCCACTGAATGTACACACTAGGCAAAGAAGCAAAAGTAGGGATCCAACCAAATCTGGAAGTAAAATTGGAGGCCTTGCCTAGGATGAAGGAATATGGAGGTTATGTAAGAGGTTAAAGCAATAATTGATCATGAAGATGAAGCTGAGCATGCTGGCTCCCTGACAGATGACTTCGAGAGGGGGACAGCACAAAGCTGACTGCCCCGATCAAGAGCACATCTGATAGGCTGAGTGAGTGTTGGGGGTGGTGATCATCTGGAGAGACTGAAGGCGGACTTAGATATGCTGAATCTATTTTGTGTTATCTCAATAAGTGTAAAAGGAGAATAATGTGTCATCCCCATTGTCATCTGATGGAAAGGGAACAACCTGTGTGAGGAAAGTAGAGGAGTTAACTGGTATTTCATGCATACTTTTTTTTTTTGCCAGAACCTTCCCATGAAGTACAGTATTTATGCCTTACAAAAGTGCCAGTGAGCTAAGCATTGCCATCCATGTTACAGTGAAGGAAATTGTATCTCAGAAACTTCCTGGGGTTGGCAGACAAAGAGACTCAAACCTTAGTCATCTGACTTATTCTTGCCACTAAGTCTGAGCAGATAAATTCAAGATATACTCACAAAGGGAAAGATTACCAAATTCTCTGGAAATTAGCTTTATCATAAGCTTTCCAGCTCATTCGCTAATATGCCATTGTGGTGGTTTGAATGTAAAATGTCTCTCATAGGCTTATGTGTTTGAATATTTAATCCCCACTTGCTGGCACCATTGGGAAACTTTGTGGAAGCTTAAGGAGGGGAGCCTCGTTAGAGGAAATGGGTCCCTGGAGGTGGGTCTTGAGGTGTTCCAGCCTAGCCCTGCTAGCTTAGTCACTCTCTCTACTTCCTTCCTGATGATGTGATGCAAGCTTCATTTTCCTACCATGTTTGCCCATCATGATGAAAACTCCTTTGAAACTGTGAGCTGAAATAAATTCTTTCCTTCCTTAAACTGCTTCTGGTCAGGTGTTTTGCACACCAATGAGAAAGCAATTGATACAGTTATATAAAGGGTATATCTTTGATGCATTCATATTATGCCTTAGTGCTGGAAAAGAAGGATGCAGGCATGCAATACTAACATAGAGACCATGGTAAGGCCAAGATATCAGGAGGATAAAACTTAAAGAATAGATGCATGTTGTGATGTTATTCACATTAGTTAACACTAGGTGTGTTTGTAAATACAGATAGATAAACAGCTGTGAAGAACATGCAATGAATTTCTAATAAAAACTTCAGCAGAGCCAGTCAACACTCTTTTGTGGAGGAGGAAGGGGTACACAAGGCCTCACTCCTTTCTGAGGATCTGTTGACAGTTATTGATGGCTGGCAAAAAGTGGGGAAGAAGTAGAGGTTCAGCATGCAAAGAAGGGGATATAAAAGGGAAATGGGAATATAAATGATCAACATACAATATGTGCTTGTATGAAATTTTCAAAGAGCAAATACAATTGAATAAGAAAAGAAAATTTATTTTATTGGGGAACTAGAGTTGATGTTAAAGGGTAAAAAATACATTTTTTTATGTATACCTTTTTAGTCTGAAAAAATGGATGGATAACTATAAAAAAGATAGTTATGATTCCTCAGTAAGTCAACAACATTAGATAGTGGCCATGGTTTTCAGCTTAACCAAATATTAGAACTGGTGTTTAGCATTATTTATTAATAAAGAAAAATTTCATCCTATTTTGCAAATGTCTGTACCTGCCCTCAATGCTCTCAGATATGCATCTCAGATACACAGTGAAATGTAGGAACGTGATAATGTCTAACCTTATTTCTTCTTTTACATACTCTGACCTCAGTATTAAGAAACATCCTGATGCCCAAGCCCAGAACTTTGTTAACTTTTCCTTTGATCCTGATTCATGGAGTCATCTTGGAAAGTTTCACTTTTCTTCCTTTAGTTTTAGATGTGCTGTTGAGAAAATAAGGAGCTTGAATTAGATCAACAATTTCAGCTTGGCCTCTTACCACCTGGGCCATCCATTGCTGGGGTGAGTCACCTCGTCTTTATAAGCTTACCATGTCTGAGAATGATGGACGAGGCAATGATTTCTGTCCAGGGTTGCTATGAGGATGACCCAAAATAACATTTATGAAAAAGTACAAAGCGCAACGCTGTCCCTGAGTAAAATCTCAGCCCACAGAGTCCCGGCAGTACAGCAGAAGTCAGTCTAATAAACATCTCTGCTACTTCCATACCCCCCTTGGCTTTCCTTTAGGGTGTAACCCTCTACCCAGGCCTCTACAGAGTCTGTTTTGCTAGTGCAGAGGTAAGATAGGAAGGTGTTTTGGGGGAAGAACTGTGAAGCAGAACCTTGTTCAAATTTCAGTACATTCCAATGCCAAAGCCACCTTTTTCTTCTTTTTAAAAGGAGGAATGGGCTTTATTTTGGCTTACAGATACAGGAACGTTCTATAATAGCAAAAAAGAGAAAATTGAAAACCTACCACCAAAAGCAAGAGCAAAACCCAGCAGCTGAATGGCAGGAACCCAGGTAGTACACGTTCTGCATACCTTAAGGCTGGAATTCCAGATCTGCCCCCAAACATACCTTAGGGCTGGACCCTAGGATAGGTCCACAGCGACACCTCATCCAGCAGGTGGCTGAAATCTAAGTTAAAAGCTTTAATGACACTCTTGAATCTACTGGGGGGCAGCCATTCAAACTACAACATGGAGTACACACCAACAATTATAATAGCAGGAATTTTAAATTCAGCAATGAGTTTGATAACAGATGATGCAATGTGTATGTATGTATTTCAAACAGATACAAATAACTACTGCCATTATTAAACATGGAAAACATTTTACATCAATATGGTCTTCATGGGGAACAACATTTACTGATTGTTTAAGGCTGTCAGTTGCTAGGCCAATGGAACATACAGGTATTATGGTATTTTTCAATCTAATTGAGGAATTATTAAATAGTGGAAATATACATATGTATTATATGTGAATATGTAAGCAAATAGGAGTTACATATAAACAAATAATGAATATGAACTCAAATTTAAAATCAGATGTTAAGAATTTAAAGGTCAAAGCTACTTGATCTTTTATGCTTTGTTTTAATAACTAAATTCTGATTAAGCATAATCCTTGAGTAATGTATAGCTATAACTCACTGATGGATCACTAATATGATGGAAAAGGCTGGCTTTCAGATTGATGAATTTATATTATATAACATAGTGTGTAAGAATGTGGAGGTAGCCGGGCGTGGTGGTGCATGCCTTTAATCCCAGCACTCGGGAGGCAGAGGTAAGGAGGATCACCGTGAATTCAAGGCCGCCCTGAGACTACGTAGTGAATTCTAGGTCAGCCTGGGATAGAGTGAAAAACTACCTCAAAAAAAAAAAAAAAAAAAACTGTGGATGTAAAAATTGTGTCCATCCTTACCAGAAATGAGCCCTGATTTTTTTTTCTGGAGCTCAGACTTACAAGCATTTTATGTTTCCATTATAATTTTTGCTATCCCATTAGGAGATAATAATTCATGACAAAAAATTGAGTGACTTCAGCCAGGCGTGGTGGCATGCCTTTAATCCCAGCACTCAGGAGAGAGGTAGGAGGGTCACTGTGAGTTCGAGGCCACCCTGAGACTACATAGTGAATTCCAGGAAAGCCTGAGCTGGAGTGAGACCCTATCTCAAAAAACAAACAAACAAACAAAAAAATTGAGTGACTAGTTTGGGATTTCTGAATGCACCAACTTCTCTTTATCCTTTAGTTCCCATGGTGATCTCACTTCCTGTAGTCATCAATAAGTATTTTAAATACAACCTGGGAAATAGCCTTGGGGTTTCCTGGAAGCCTTCTGTGAGGAGTTCTAATGTATGAGTGAAGTAAAGCATGGCCAGTCTTTGCTCTGGGCAGCGATGACAAAAGTGCAAGGTGAGTGGTAGCAGCATTCTAGAAAGAATGAGCCAGCCCAAGGTCATTATGAATGGGTAAATGTGCCTGGTATGTTTATAGGGTAATGTATGTATACGTTTGTTGTCTCCAGAAGTCAATAATGAAATACAACCTCTTAGAATTTCTCTGTTTTTTTCTCTTAATCTATAAATTCACACAGAGATGTATGGAGGCAGCTTCGTCCACTATTGATGGAACTTACCTTGGATCTGTAAGCTGAAATAAACCCCTTAACCTGTGTCTGGTTTGGGTGTCCATGCCAGCGACATGAAGCATACACAACAATGTACATATGCAGATACACACATAGAGACGATGTATATGTAGACAGACTGCAGGATAATAGCACAATTAGAATGTTGGTGGATCCAGAATGGTGCGTCTTCTGTTGATCCATGCGTGAGTTACAAGGAAGGGTAACGTTCAAGAGAGGCAAGCAACATGAATTGGATGCTATGAGAGGCTGCAGGAGGGAAATAACCGACTTGGATAGAGGTTAGAAGAGTTGAGTAGAGTAAGACATAGAACTTGCCCTTAAATGACCTCAGCACTGTTAGTATTTGTCATAGTCAGCTCCAGGGTGCTGGGCTGAACCTCCAAACCAGACACAGTTTATAGGAGGAACAGGATTTGTTTCAGGCTTACAGATTCAGGGGAAGTTCCACAATGGTGGAAGAAGGCTCCCTCCCCCCTTTACCAAATACACACAGATAGTAAAACTACCAATATCATCAAAAGCAAGCACACTCTGGGTAACCGGCAGAGCTCAAGCACTCTGTGTAACTTTAAGCTGGAATTCAGATCTACACTCCCCCCACCCACCCCCAACGACATGCCCTCCTGTAGCAGAAGTCGGCCTGCTAGGGGCAGAAGCTGCAAACTCAATTTTAATAACATATGAGTCTATTAGGAGATATAGATTCAATCAATGATTGTGTTAGTATTCGATATATAGATATTTAAAAAATTTTTAAATTAACAGAAATAACATGGCTCAGGGAGATTTGTGGAAGAGGGGGCAGAAAGATTGTTAGAGCCACATGTTGGTACTGTATGCACAGAGACATTGCCTCTTCCCCATAACTGATGGCTACCCACACAATGCATGACCCACATTCCCCCATGAGGAGGGTCTCTGCAGAGGGAGGAGGACAGGGAGGAGGCTAATGATGGCACCAACATGGCTGTATACACACTGTGTACATAACTAATTAAGAAATTAACAGAAAGGGCTGGAGAGATGGCTTAGTGGTTAAGCGCTTGCCTGTGAAGCTTAAGGACCCCGGTTTGAGGCTCAATTCCCCAGGACCCACGTTAGCCAGATGCACAAGGGGGCGCATGCATCTGGAATTCATTTGCAGTGGCTGGAGGCCCTGACACGCCCATTCTCTATCTCTCTCTCTGCCTCTTTCTCTGTCTGTTGCTCTCAAATAAATAAATAAAAATAATTAAATTTTTTAAAAAGTCTTTAAAAAATTAACAGAAATAAATATGAAATAATGAGGTATTTAACTGAGGAAAGACACAAAAAATAAAATGTCAGAACCACGGACAGCTTCAAGCACATTATCAGCTATGAGCATACAGACTGTCGCTCACCTGTAGCTCTAGGAGGGTTTCTCTAATCTCAGTATTCCAAGAAAAGCACTTTATAACCGCATTTCTATTGGTTAAAAATGCAATTAAAATACCATTGCTCAATAATGGGCTAAAGAGACCATTATTTTATTTATGAACTATAATTGCATTTCAATTGGGAATTAAATAGTTTATCTTTCAAAACATGGGAGCAGAGCCTCTTTAAAGTGGAAAAGATGGAAAAGATGATGTAACAAAATATTTAAGACAAAACAGTCAACTTGGCTTTTTCTGCTCTCCTGCTACAGGTGCATATATCCTCCTCATTCCCTCTGTCTCTTCTCTCTCTTCCTTCTCTATCTGGTGTACACACCCCCTTTTCCTCTCTCTTCTCCCTCTCATCTCTCTTGTCTCTCTCTACTATTCTCTTTCTCCCCTGTTACAATAAAGTACTATGTCCAGGAAAAAGTCAACAATATTATGGTTAGGAAGAAAAGCACACAAAAAGAAAAAAAGTCATACTGGGGACTAAAATTTGGGATGTAAAATTATGTAGGATCAAATAAGTAGTATGGACAAAACTATACTTTCAGGTTTCAGGAGAAAAGAACCACAATTAAAATAACTTATTTAAATTAATCATTTAAAGATAATACACATACGGATTTGTGGTGGTTTGAATAGAATAGATGGCCCTCAATATATTCAGTTGTTTATTTGTTTGTAGTTTGCATCTCTAGCCATCTGGCTGGAGGCAATGCCATTGTGTGGATCTTAAGGTGTGGTGGTGGGTTGGAGATTTCAATCTAAAGATATGCAAAGTGTGCCTGGCTGGAGTTCCTGAAGTGTGCTGTGCTGTGTGGCTTTAGGCTTGTACTTCTCTCTCTTTCTGCTTGGGCCTGTGAAGGCAGGCCAGTTTCTTCTGCCATTATGGAACTTCCCCTGGATCTGTAAACTCCAATAAACCCCTTCCTCCATAACTGTGCCTGGTCTGAAAGTTCATCTCAGCGAACCTGAAGCTGTCTGCTACAGGATTCATAACTTAAATATGTAAGATTCTTAAATGAGAAATTGTTTCAAGCTTGTCAAGAAAATTTGTTTCCTTAAAATAATGAAGATAGATTATTGAAAATATAAGATTAAAAAATCTTGTGATGCTGAGAAGTGTGACTATGTACTAGATTAAGGGAATTTCTATTCCTTCTATTAAAAACTGGGTTCTTAACAAAATTGCTTATATAATTCTCCTAATAGTAACAGCTGAGGCTGGACTCTGGAAATATCACTGTTTGACTGGAATTTGAGTATGAGGACATTTAGGTGACAAACAATCAGTTGAATATGTACTGCATCAATGAAATTTCAAAGGACAGGGAGTTGGCAAAATACGAAAATCTTTCCAAGGGTAGATTGATTTTGCTTTTAATTGAGACACATATTAAAAGGTTATATAATGCTTTGTGAGTCTTTTGGATTTGGGGGATTGTCATATACACAACTGGAAGAGCTGTTGAAGTCCACCTGCTGGATAGTACACAAGGCTCCTATTTTCAATGGGTCCTTCAGGACCGAAGGAAGGATCTGCATTGGGTCCATTATATACTTTAGATGGGTGGTTACCTAGGTCCTTTGGAGCAGCTAAGGGTGAAAGAAGGGTCTTAGCAGACCACAAGGGGATAAGAGATCTAGCAAGGTCTGTCACCAGTGCCTGAGTCTAGATGCTTAGAGTAAGGCCATGCCCTTTAGTATGACAGCTACTGTTCACCAAGATTTTGCATGTTGCTGGGAGGAACCTCCAAACCAGACACAGTTAATAGGAGGAAAAGGATTTATTTCAGTTTTATAGATCCAGGAGAAGTTCCATAATGGTAGAAAAAGCTGGTTCCTTTACCAAATCCACACACAGAAAAAAACCCACCAGCAGTACTACGCCAAGCACATTCCAGGGGCCACCAGAAAGAGCTCAAGCAGTCCTTATACCTTTAGGGTGGAATTCAGGTCTGCCCCCCATTGACACCCCCAGCCCCGTAATAAGGAGTCTACCTGTCAGGGGCAGAAGCTGCAACAATTCTCATAACACTTGAGTCTATTAAGGGACATAGATTCAAACTACCACAACCGTCAAAATGAGAGTTTGATTGGAGACTTTCTGTTAACTATCAAGAGTATGATATAAGTTAACTGTGTAAGTCAATGCAAATTCTATAGCCACTTAGAATTTTGCACTGTCCCTAGGTTTTCTAGTTCCTTCCTAGATGTTCTATTGTATGTGCCCTGTGTAGCACTTGCAGTGTGTTCTCATCTTCCTGTGTCTTGGTGATGAGTAAGCTGAGACGCAGGGATAATGACTTGTCCTAGGCCGCCATGGCTGAAGTAGTAGGGCCACTCAAGAGCTAGGTCTAACACCAGCAAGGCGCTTCAACCAGACTTGTATCTTTTGCACCGTGGATACTGATGGTTCTCATAACACTTCCATGCTGAAAGCTTACATACCATAAACTCACTCTACTTACTTCACATATTATTACAAGTATTATAAGAGTTAGGGATCCAGATGACACCTATATTTCCTGAACATGAAATTTTGGCACCACCCATTACTTTTATATGAACTTTTAGGGAAAAGAGGAGGTTGAATAACTCACTAGCAAACATGTATTCTGGTAACATCTTTTTAAAATTTGTTTTATTTATTTATTTGAAAGAGAGAGAGATAGAGAGAGAGGCAGATACAGAAAGAATGGGCATGCCAGGGTCTCTAGCCACTGCAAATGTACTCCAGATGCATGAACCATCTTGTGTATCTGGCTTACTTAGAGTCCTGAGGAATCAAACCCAGATCCTTTGGCATTGCAGGCAAATGTCTTAACTGCTAAGCCATCTCTCCAGTCATTCAGCACGAATAAACAGATTATAGGCATCTTCTAGCACCATCCATTTCCTCTGCCCCAACTGCTGAAAGTCTTGGTCTGTTGGAATGTTTTCCCTGGTGGTGTGAGTGATGCCTTTATTCACATAGAATCCATACTCTCATTGACTCTCTCTTTATTGTGTTGCTGCAATGTCCTTTTCACTGATCCTTTGGGATGTGAGACATCTAAAAATAGCCAAGTGCGTTCCTTGGATGTCACGCTGTCTTTCTTTATGGTATGTTCTTGATGATGAATGAGTACCAGCAGAATTTATCCCTTGAGCATGTGAGTCAACCATCCCAGTAAGTTCACATATTTTCTCCTCTTTGTGGAGGTGTTCCATCATAAGTCCACCAAGGTGCTTCAGAAGGAGGCTCAAATTCTGGTTGAATCCTGCCTAATTTTTACTGCAGTTCCTTGTCAAAATCATCATCCCCTGATCACTGCTCCATGAAACCCCATTTGTGTGTATGGGAATCCAAGCCCATGACAATGACAGAGGTAGCTGCTGCTTCCTCCACTTCTTTGTCTTCAGTGAGGTGACGGTGAGTTCAAGGTGACTTATCTTCCTGCTGCTCTGTGATGGTGGCATCATAATCTGTAAGCCTTTCTCCATTGCAACTGGTGTAATGCTGAAGGGATAATGCGGGAAGGAGTTTCCACATTAACACTGAGGAATCTGGTCATGCATTTGTAGTGTGTAGCACCCAGCTACATGCTATGGTGTCCCAGAGTCAATCCCCTCTAAAACCTTAAAGGTTAGCTCCCTGGCACCTGCCCATGTTACTGGCTCCAGAATGAGTTTCATATTAAATTCTTTTTATGTTTGACTTTACCTAGAAACCCAGAAGTCCATATTTGTGAATCTAAATGTGGTACCTATTGCCAGGTTTCTATAGCACATCATAAAGCGGCATCAGTGGGATACTTAGGGTCAGGTTTCCAGTGCACACCAGAAAGTGGCATCCCAGTGAGTATCATAGCCTAGAATCTTCCAAAGGTTGAGTTTCTCTGGCATCCCAAAAGACATTTTCCCAGCGAATTCACCTAGGTAAACACTGGACTTTTGTAATCTAAGCTAATGCCATTGCTGAATGCCTGATGTTCTGAAAGAAGACGACATAAATAAGCCTCTAATGTGGCGCAGTTCCTAAGGGAATCATGTAGCACCTGGTGGCAGGTTGATTGCATGTCTTTTTCCATAATGGAGAGGTCCAAGCTTTCCACCCACCCAAATAGAAACATTCTCGATCTAGGTTTTCCTTCCCTGACTGTAATGCTTCTGTTCCAATATTATCCATCACAGTGGCATTCCAAACAACACTGTGTATGAAAAAGGAGTTCATTTCATAGCAGAAAAATACCATGGACTCATAGCTATAAAACCCGTCAGTAACCATGATGGTATGTATCTCTGACAATTAACATGTCCAGTTATGGACTACAATGACCAAACATTGTGTAAAGAAGGTGAGAAATCCCATACTGGAGGGAAGGATGAATCTTATTTGGAGGAGTGTTTGCGTTGCTGTATAAAGGTTAGAGTGTGTACAGAAGGGTGGCTAAGGGCACAGTAATGCAGGCTATCAACTTATTGTCTCTGGTCTCTAAACAGCTTTGATTGCGTTTCTGTGATCACAGATATCCCACCCATATTTCTGGTTTGTCATGCAATAGAAGGACAGTGTAAGAAGAGGAGACTTCAGTTCCTGGCTCCAGAATCGTCCTCTTCATAGGTTCTTGCAGCCCACATGCTGCTGTACTGCCAAGCAAGAAGCTTGCCTCAACATGCCAGAGGCTATCTTTTTAGTACATCACCCCACCAGCATCTTTCTTAGGAAATCTAATGGTTGTGGCTTTTTGGAACCAAAGGTGGAGGTTTCATAGCACGTTTCCTCAGGAAGCACCTAGACCATGGGCAAGCTTCTCCCAACCTCTGGACAGGAGGTTCACAGTTATCGCTGTGGTATGCTTCGTCCTGGAAGACAGTCCCTTCCAGCGTCCCAGAAGGCAGATTCCAGGCAGTCCCGCCAGCATGGCAGCTCCGTGAGCTTCTCTGTCATCCACAGGACTTTGGATGTATCACTTCCAGTGAGGTCTCCATCAGTACCTAAATAGCTAGATGCCCAAGCCCTCAGTACCTAAATACCCACATACCTAAACACCTCTCAGGGGTGCTCTGAATAAACCTTAGTGGTAGTTTCTTCTCTATCTGTCACTACTGTGCAGCTCCTCTAGTTCTATTTGTCCCAGAGCAGATAATCCCCTATTATAGTGAATAGTTCTTTCCACTAAACTTAGCTTTTTCTGAATGCTCTGTGGTTTCTCTCTCTTGTATTTGGATCCTCATTGATAAAATTAGCTATCAACCTATGGTATTCTGTGGCATAGCAACTCAAGTTTGGGGAATGTTACCTCAAAACTGTACCCCAAATCCCAAAAGTCCATTCAATTTATATATCAAGTCAGCAATTTTATTTTATGAGGCTCACAGTGGAAATAAATTAATTTTCAGGTTTGAGTTCACTACAAATTCTTCACAGTAAAATAATTTCTTCAGTTAGTGTCACTGCAAATGGGGTTACCATGGTGATGAATAGGTATTTTATAAGTCACTCAATGATGGTTCATTAGAAAATTTTTCTGCAGGGTAAATAAATCTTCATTCAGAATATGTATATTTCCACCAAACTATATTGCTGCCCATTCCACCATGGAAGGGAAGATATACTAGACCTATCACCTACTGACAAGATGATTCCCTATGTGAGTGGTACAATATCAGTAGAGTGACCATGTGATTTATTATCTAAGAATGAGAATGGAGGAAGTAGCTAATGGGGTGGCAGAGGAATAAAGAGATATAAAGACTATTAGGAGAAATGTAAATGCTCTACACGTTGGAAGCTTAGCCTTAGAATCTGTTAACAGCAGAGTTAGTGCTCACCCTGGAGTAGAGTGTGCAAGTTGCAGAGACTATGCCAACTTTTCACTCCTCATGCTGAGGATTCCCTGGACACAGGCCCACCAAGTAAGTGACAGAGTGGCTGAGATCGATGCTATCTTGAATCACAGGACACTGGCTGCATCCCCACTGATGCTGTTTTGTCTGCTGGTGTAGCCTTGGGGCTCACCTGGTGTCTTCACAGTACCTTCATTCCCTGGGCTCATTTAAAGATGTCTAGCACATAACTCTCCTCTGCATGCCATTCAAAGAAGTATGTGCATCATCTATATTCTGGTTGTTACTTTCTTCAAAACCCCAAGCTATTTGTAATCACTATTGGCTATTTATTTTTCCATTGCAAACTGAACACTCAAAAACCCTATGCAGCATAGAAGGCTGAGACATGTGGATGACCATGAGTTCAAGGCCAGCCAAGTCTACATCATGAGTTTAAGACAACCTAGGAGACAGTGAGTGACACCCCATGTCAAAACACCCCTGCTGATATGTGTGTGTGTGTGTGTGTGTGTGTGTGTGTGTGTGTGTGTGTGTGTGTATGTGTAATGCTTTACCCTAAACCATAGTCTATTGCTGGTTAATTACAGTGTCAGAATTAAGTGTCCCCACAGCAGTGAGCTGTTGGTCAGGGAGACAAATGAGGCCCCTCAAACAGTATAAGCCATTGCCAAAACACTTGGTTACCCACCGGAACTATATGGTAAGACCCTACTGTTAAAGACACCACTGGCCAGGGCTGCAAGACATTGAGATATCAAGCTGCAACTGAGATGGAAGCCAGCTCCCTGCTTGCTAGCTCTCAGAGTGCGGGAAGTGCTATGCAAGCTGCTGGGAGATAAAAACCACCAACTGTGTGAATGAGATGTGGATCCTCAAGTCAGCCAGGCAAGATGCACCTACCAGTGCAATAGAGGCACATAAAATATGGGGGTAATCAACTGTGCTGACTGGATAGGAGACCGACTCAGTGGGAAGGAATTGATGCCTGGTACTGAGAACCAACTCAGAAGTCTATGGCTTGAAAAGTCATAGCCCTTAGAGGCAAGCTCCCACTCTTCTTTGGCTAATGGAGAGGTTATGTCCACCAAAAATGTTTTTTCAACATGTATGTTTATCCACTTTGATCCATGCAGCTCTCACTGTTTGTTAGAGAACCTACTTTTCACAGATGGCAGCCAACTCTAGCGAAACCCAAGATTCATCAAAATGACGAGAAAGCCAAGTGCCTAATAATAGAACAGTCATCTTCACCACACCTGCAAGGGTCCAGAAAACATTACAGAGGAAGTGGTGGGTTAAGTATGATTGCTACTCTCTCTGCTAGCTGGAGAACCTTTGCTATGGAGAAGGTGGTAGAAACTGAGGAGACTCAAAACTCATCAAAGCAGAAAATCTGGGGCTGTTGAAATATCTACAATATTTTTTAAAACTTTTGCTGTAAAATCCAAAGAAACAAACAAAAAGGAGGTGGTAACTTTAAGAAGTAATTAGGCCACACGGATTCTATTATCACGAATGGATTTAGACCATTATGGTGGGAATGGGTTACACTTATAACAACAACAACAACAAAAAAAAAAACAAACCACAAAACATAGCTTTGGTTGTATTTACACTGTTTCTCTTCATCTTCTTGCCATGTGATGTATTTCTCCACATCAGAATGCAATCACAAGGCCCTCACTGGGTACAACCCTGCATGGGGCTAGCTTGAAGTAACCGCTCACTAGTAGTGATATCAGCATGCTATAAGCCTCTGTTGCTGAGACCCTTTATCTTTTCCCATTATGTTAGCTAGAATTAAAGGGCTTCAGTGAGGCTGGAGGTATGGGTTTAGGGAGCAGAGAAAGCCTAGGAAAGGGTAAGTTTGAATTGGGAACCACCTTCTTCTATGGGCTACCAATGCCTCTGAGTTGACTTTGGCCTGGTCTCATAGTCATTTCTCTCTCACCAAAAAGTTGTTTTCATAATTTGTTGGTTCAGGCAGAACTAGGCTGGGAGCAGACAGGGACTGCAAAATCACTAGTCAATACATCCACCAGTACCCTAAATGCAAAAGCTGTTATATATATAAATATATATTTTGAGGCAAGCCCAACAGACTGGCTTATTTTTTAAGAGACACAGAGAGAGAAACAGAGAGAGGCAGAGACAGAGAGAATTGGCATGCTAGGGCCTCCAGCCACTGCAATCGAACTCCAGACATGCACCCCTTGTGCACATGTGTGACCTTGCATGCTTGCATGCATCTGGCTTACATGAGAGCTGGAGAGTTGAACATGAGGCCTTAGGCTTCGAAGTCAAGTGCCTTAACTATGAAGCCATATCTTCAGCCCTATTTTACAATTTTTATAAAATGACTCAAAAGTAATAATAGCTGTACCCCAAACCCTGAAAGTCTCTGTTGAGATTCACAAGGGGCACGCACAGTGACATCATATGATGACACTATCTTCCCTGGATACCAGTGAAAATGTAGATATCCATATGACTTATCCATAACATTTTAAATTTTGAGTATGCCTCCATCCACCCTCTCCTCTCTTTCATCCCCTCCCCTGACCCCCACATAGACCATTTACCTCCAGTACTTTTTCTTCTATTTCTAAGCATATTTTCCAACTCAAATATACCACCAGTGCTACATTAACATCTAAACACTATAGGTGAGATCAAAATCATGCTATTATATAAAAGTTTGCAGTAGTCTTATTTGAAGGTTAGGGCAATGCCAATGGTGAGTTTACTATAGGATGCAGAGGTTTGTGCTACTGTCATGGTGTCCTGATTTGTGTGACGGTGGGTGCTGCCATATCAGCAGGAGTTTTCATTTACGAAGGACTTACTGTAGGGCAGGCTCATGTCAGTGCTTTAAATTAATTATCTTATATAGTTCCCTCATCACACTGATCAGTTCAATTTTACACCAGGAAAACTTGATTCAAGATTAATTAAAACATCCAAGGTCACTCAGCTTATAAATTGAGATGTAGATTTTTATCCTCAGAATTCTAAGACAAGAGACCGTGATTGAAACTTCTAATTTGTCCAGCAAAGACATAAGAAGTCAGCTCAACATGGATTAAAGATTTCAACATAAGACTAGAATTCCACCCCCTCACCCACAGGCCCCAAATTCCTATAAGAAACAAGTGAAAAGCTTGATGTTGGTTTCCACAATGTTTTTTTTTTTTTTTTTTTTTTTTTTTTATTAAGACACCGGAAACACAGAAGTAAAGTTAACAAATTGTATTAAATATCTCAGAAACTTTTCAAGAGTATATTTTGGGTGTGTAACACACACACACACACACACACACACACACACACACATCCAAATGTGACTGTATGATTTGATTTTTATGTTACATGGCTGGTCTACTCCAATAATTCATTTATTACCATACACACATATTGCTGTACATTTAACAATGAGACCTTTAATATACAAACATCCTTAATTTGGTCATGTCCCCATCACATTATCCACTTCTGTCCCTTCTCCCCACCCCCCACTCTACCAAGGCCTCTCCTCTTTCTGAGTGGTCTTTCTTCTGTTGGTTGTCTCATCCCTTTTGTCCTTCTCTATGTCAGAATGTACATTTGAAACTTATTTAAAAAACAAGAAAGATATCATACCCTACTTTAGAGAAATAACTAAAATCAGTATACCAGGTAGTGAAGTTTATGGAGAACACTTGTAAAATCTTAAATGTTTGACGAGAGGATTATCAGCAGGCCAAGTGTGCCCCAGCTGCCAGTGGCAAAACATAGTCACCAAAGACAAAGTCCTCTTAGCAAGACCCCAGCCTATTGCAGCCTTGCTGATTGGCTGAACCACTGGTTAAATTCTCCCTGGAAGTCAGCATCCTGCCTGCAAATAGACACTGGAGGACTTTGTCCAATGTTGTGCAGAACTGACAAGACGACAGGTTTTCTTCGGTTGACGCTCGTCTTTTTTCTAAGGATGGTCAGGCTTCCCTGGGATCTGCCTGCTGCGTGTTACACGCTGGACCCTCCCACCTTGTGCTTCATCCCGATGGATCTCAAATCCAGCTTTGGTTCTCTCAAGAAGCACACATAAATGCTTCCCCGGAGGAGTCCATATTTGAATTAGGTAGGGAATTAGGAACGAATAACATCCTATAGGGTTGTTTGTTATGCAATAAACTTATGTGAATGGTATAAGCCACGGGACCTCTTGCAACCACTTGAGGCATTGCAGACCCCAATCCCAGAAAATCACAATTCCTATTCTTGTCTAAAAGATAATGAGCATTTCCAAAATGAAGGCATGTGTCCTGCTTGCACACAGGCAATCGGCAGGACCAGGAGTAGCCTAGAGCTCTTGATTTGCAAGGAAGTTGCATCATGCAGAGCTCTCATGTGTGTTCACAACCTGGGCAGTGTCCTGTGCACTGTGGTCTCCACCCTTGCTTTGTGGATACTGTTATTGGATGTCTTGTGTCTACCAGAAAATGTCAGCATGGGTGTGCGCAGGCACTGCACAGAGTGAGTAGGACCGACCCCTGTTTCTGGCTCCTCCCAGCTCCCTGGTCTGAGTTCCCTGCACCAGACAGTGCGTGGGCAGGTGGGTGAGGCTCAGAATGGGAGCTGGCTGAGGTGATAAAGGACCCAGCGCACTTCAGCCCCACCCAGCTGAAACCACAGAGGAACTGGGGAAATGAGCAAGAGCGCTGCTTTCTCGGTGAACCTGATATCAGCACAAGGGTTAAGGAGTTAGACCCTGAGAGCACTCAACACCTACCAAACCAGAGATCCAGAGGCTCCTAAGAGCCCATCACTGAAGTAGACTTAAAACACACCCAACATAGCTCAGGCAATTTTGTGGAAGAGAGGACAGAAAGATGTTAGAGCTACAAGTTGGGACATTATGCACAGTGAAATTGCTTCTCCCCCATAATTGACTGCTGCCCCCACAATGCATGACCCACAATTCCCATGGGGTTGACCTGCATCCCCAATGAGGAAGGCCTTTTCATAAAGGGGGTAGGGAGGAAGGAAAGGATGGTATCAACAGGTATTGTTTACATAATAAGTATGTCCATATCTAACAAAAAAGTCAATATGGATATGATGCTACTATGAATGTGATCTTGAGAATGGAGTCTTCACAGATATGACCAAGTAAAGATGAACTGGAGTGAGCCCTAATCCAAAAGCCTGAGTATCCTTGAAGGAAGAAGGGAAAAGACAGACACACAGAGGAGAAGACATTATGTGACAGGTGGCAGACCCTAAAGTGATTGAGTTTCAAGGTTCCCAGCACCTCCAGAGCCATGATGCAATCCTGTGTCTTCCCCAAGAGTCATCCCCATTACACTTCAGAAGTGATTCGGGGCTCATTCTGGTAACAGCTGACCTTCACAGCTGGCTATGTACTTAAACTACTGCATGTTCACTGTCCAATATTTGACCATTGGTGGCAGATCCGGGCTTGAAAAGAACTAAAAAGTAACAAAGTAGTATACTGTAATTGTGATATATGTTTCTGTCAAAGTGTTATGAGCAGCAGGCTGACATAAGTACACATGAAAATAAATAATTGCACTCCAATGCAAAATGAACTCAACTAGAAGGAATAAAAGTGCACGAGGGCAGAGCTTTCAGAACAAAGGGGGGAAGGAGAGAGTACCTGAATGCAAAGGGCTGTATTTGAACTGCTTCTTGAAGAAAGATTATATTAAGCACAATATAGCTGAGGCTCTAGGAGAAAGAAGGGGTGAATTGAGGTGTGTGGATGCTCAGGGAATGATAAATTAATAGCTTTGGCACAATCACCGAATGGAAGAGGAGGGAAGGGGAGGAAGGCAGGAAACCAAATTACAAAGGACCTTCAAAGCACTGTAGGAAGTCAAACTTGTATTTGAAAGGTAAATCCAGTCCACGAAGGAGACATGGTTCAACCAGTCAAGCATTCAGAGGTCAACAAGAAAGTGTCATTTCATGAGAAGTGTGGAAATGTGAGGGAACCAGTGTAAGCAATGGAGAAGCTTTGGAAGTTTCCATGTAAGAAAGAAACCAAGCTAAGGTGATTATGGTGGGAAAAAGGGAAGGAAAACAAGCAGTATTTGGGAACAGAATCAGCAGGATCAATGTCTAATAATTGTGGGCTATGAATTCCACAGTGTCCATCTCTTCCAGACCAGAGAGTAGACCTGAAGGGGCTGAATAATAAATGATGTTGACAGGGTAAGTTAATAAGAATATTTAAAAAATATTTTATTTATCTATTTATTTATCTGACAGAGAAAGAGGGAGGGAGGGAGAGAGAGAGAGAGAGAGAGAGAGAGAGAGAGAGAGAGAGAGAGAGAGAGAATGGGTGCACCAGGACCTCTAGCCACTGCAAACGAACTCCAGACATGTGTGCGCCCTTGTGCATCTGGCTAACGTGGGTCCTGGGGAATCAAACCTGGGTCCTTTGGCTTTGCAGAAAATGCCTTAACCTCTAAGCCATCCCTCCAGCCCATAGTAAGAATATTTTAATGAAAATTTTAGGGTTGGAAGATCAATTGAGAGCAAGAATGTAGACAGGCTTTTGCACTAAGCATCCTTGTTCTGTGGTCTGTGTGTGCATGTGTGCATGTGTGTGTGCACATAGTTTGTGACAAGAGAGGGAGAGGGAAAGGGAGACAGAGAGACAGGGATATTCAGGTATAGGCAGTAGAAAATGCAGTTAGCGTTTCAGAGCCGTACTAGACACTTGGGACATATCCTATAGAACAGAGCCAAATATTGTTTTAATTACTCAACAGGGAAACCCCTCACCTATGCAGGAAGACATCTGTGAGTTCCTGTCACCTTTCTCCTTCCAAGGACAATAGATGGTTAAATAGGTTAGAGAAGTATGTGTCCCATGTGTAATGTCAGGAAAAATGGTCCCAGGCGTCATCAAATAAAACTGTAGCCCTGACCAGGTAAGTGTCCAGCGTTTGTCTTGCACACACAGGGAAGCGGGTGAGATCAAGCCTCGGCAGAATGCTCACATCCCCGCCTTGCCATCTGAGAAGATCTTGCTATTGTTCTCTTGTTGAACTATCATTGATATGCCAGCCAGATAAGCCATTGAGGATATTAATAACCATATAATTATACTGTCAGCGACACAAGCCATAAAAGCAAAGTCATCAAAGCGGGATTTTGTATCTATTGCTGTCTGAGAGGGAAGCTGGCCGCTGGCTCTGGCGAGGCCGTGGTGAGATTAATGAGCTCTAGCTCTGCCCCACAGCCTTCCTGATCTGAAAACAGCACTTAGAAGTGCTGAGAGCTTACTTCACTGCACAATGACTCATATTTACCAAACAAATGAGACCAGATCGGGGACCAATTTATTCGTTTTCATAGGGAGACTGAGCTGCCAAAATAATAAGCTCATTCTCTCATGCTGGGAAAATCCATTCAGGAAGCCAAATCATGAAACATGACATGATGACAGTTGATCTGATATGAGCTTGAGTCTCCATAACACACTGGGAACTGGACATTGTATCGATGGCACTGCGATTCACTCAAATAAAGAGTACATAAAATTAAATATCCAAAGACTTACAGAGTCTGCCTTTCTCAGACCTTGTGGGTGGCCAAACCAGAACTTGAACCTCCTTCTGTCTGTGCCCAAAGACTGTGGCTACTCCCTCAATAGTCCACTTATGAGCATTTAAAATATTTCTGCAATTAATTAAGATGCTGCATATTTAGAAGGATCTCTTTCAGTCATGTGAGGTGGAGACAGAAATGTAACATCTTAGAAAGCGGCATCCTCAGGCTGCTCACTGTGTTCTGGCCTTTGACCTGTGCCCCCCTTCCCAGGGACTGTACTATTTTGTATTACCATCAAAAATATATGTGAGGATCTTTTCACCCTGCATCCTCCTTCTCAGAATTTTGGCACAGTCAGTATATCTATTTTTTACTCTTAGAATTTCATTAAAGTGATATATTATATTGTATAAAAATACCATAGTGAAAATAAATTATCTGTGTGTGTCTTTTTTTTTTTTAAAAGTGATAGAATTCATTCATTCAGTAATAGCTGGTGGTTTTCCATTCTAATGGTATCTCATTGTTATATTACTTTACATGATTACATATAATTTTCATTAATTGCATATATTTAACATCTTTTTCATATGCTTATTAGCCAGTTGTATGTCATCTTTGAAAAGGTTAAGATGTCTTGCAAAACTTTAACTGGGTGTTTATTTTTGAGTTTTTTCTTTTGAAAATTATTTTTATTATTAACAACGTATTTTGTATGGACACATCATGTGTTGGTACTCTCTTTTCCCTCATCCCTACCCCATTCCACTGGGGACCCTCCTCAGGGAGGTTGCAGGTATCCCCCATGCGATTGTGGGTTATGCATTGTGGGAACAGCAGTCAGTTATTTTGGAAGGGGAGGGAATGCCTTTGGGCATAATGTCTCAACTTGTGGCTCTTACATTCTTTCTGCCCCCTCTTCCACAAAATTTCCTGAGCCATAGTGAGCGATGTTTAAGTCTACTGCAGTGATGAGCTCTTAGGAGCCTCTGCATCTCTGCTTTGGTAGGTGTTGAGTATCCTCTGTCTCTTTCATCAAAATGCTGATTTATCTGGTTCAGCATGAAAGCAGCACTCTTGCTCATCTCCCCAATTCCTCTGTGGTTTCAGCTGTGGCTTGGCTGAAGTGCAAGGGGTAGTTTGTCCCTTTGTGTCTTAGTACCTTCTGAAAAAGGAGAGATTCTCCAATGGATACCATGTCACCATAGTTTAAATGGGATAAGCATTATTAATTTAGGGAGAATTTGATGTATGTAACCCTTCTTTTAGCCAAAGGCTAGTGAGAGCTTGACACCGGAGAACATAATCTTTGTCTCCATAGGATTCTGATCTTTTTTGTACTTCCAGATACGGGTTCTTTTATACTGAGCAGATCTCTTAGCCAATCAGAAAGCTGTTGGTCACCCACCAAGGCTGTGTGCCACTATTGCCCTGGCATGTACATCCCATCAGGGTGTTTGTTTCTGAGTGGCTTAGACCCCTGGTTGCTCAGAGCATTGTTGGCCACTTTCCCCCAGTAGGTATGTAGTGCTTTCCAGCACTAGATGGGCTAACTGTCTGGGGACTGGCTCTTTTCCAGAACCCAATCATGTCTCTCCATGCTCTGTGTCAGCAGCATGTGGTGTCTTCAGCAATAGGGTCTTACCTTTTACTCAGGTGGGTAACCAAGTGCTTTGCCAGAAATCTGCCTTGTTTTGGGGACCTCGTAGGTCTCTCTGATGAACAACAGCTCACTGTGGGTACCAACTGATTTCTGGTACTGGGAGTTAAAGGCCAGAGAAAAATAAATAAAACATTATTTTTTTAAGCTTAGGCTTCCTCCCACTCTCTTCAGGGCCCTTCTTTTCAGGTGCTACCCCCTTATGCCTGTTGAGAGTTACATCTTTTAGTCTATCTCCAAGAATAAGGGCTTCTACGGTACCAGTTCATAATGGATTTAGTTTTGTGCTTGTTTACCCACCATCCCCTTCCCTCAAACCCATCCATCCCTATTGTCTGGGCCTTGAGTTGCCTATCAGGTATGTCAGTCGCTTGAGCTGGGCCAGGTTAGGAACCACAGATAAGTGAGACTATGCAGCGTTTTACTTTCTTTGATTGTGTGAGTGTGCTGAGTATAATCTCTATCAAGTCTGTCAATTTTTCTACAAATTTCATTGTATCATTTCTTCTTACTCCTGAGTAGAATCCCATTGTGTAAATGGCTTCTTTATCCATTCATCCAGTGATGGGCACCTGGGTTGATTTCAGTTCTTAGCTGTACTAAATTGAGCAGCTATAAACATGCTTGAGCAATCTCTGTAGTGGATCACGGAGCATTTAGGATAAATGCCCAGTAAGGGAATAACTCGGTCTGTTGGTAGTTCTATGTTCATCCTTTTCAGGAATCTCCATATTGACTTTCATAGTGGTGGTACAAGTTTACCTTCCCACCAACAGTGGATGAGGGTTCCTCTTTCCCCACATCCTCGCTAACATTTGTCGTTGTTAGATTATTTAATGATTGCTATCCTTACTGAAGTAAGGTGGAATCTCATAGTTGTCTTAATTTGAATTTTCCTAATGGATAAGGATGTTGAACATTTTCTTAGGTGTTTGTTATCCATTGTATTTCTTCCTCTGAGAACTCACTATTCACTTCTCTGCCCAATTTTTGGAGTGGGTTGTTTGGTTTTTATTTTATTGTTCAGTTTTTTTGAATTCTTTGTAGATTCTAAATATTAGTCTTCTGTCAGTGGTATATCTGGCAAAAAATTCTCTCATTCTGTGGGTAATATATTTGCTCTGCTTATGGTATATTTTTCTGTGCAAAAGATTTTAGCTTCATGAGATCCCATTGGTTGAGTGATTGTTTAATTTTCTGGGCTACTGAGGGCTTGCTGAGGAAGTCTTTCCTCATTCCTATATCATATAGTGTTTCTCTTATTATTTATCTTCCAGTAGGAGAAGAGTTTCCAGTCTTACATTGAGATCTTTAATCCATTTGGAGTTGATTTTTGTGTATGGTGAGATGAGTGGGTCTAGTTTCATTTTTCTGCATATGGTTATTCAATTTGTCCCACACCATTGGTTGAAGATGCTGTCTTTTCTCTAGTCTATGTTATTGGCACCTTTGTCAAAGATCAAGTAGCTATAGTTACTTGACATAAGGTCCAGGTCTTCAATTCTGTACCGTTAGTCTACATTTCTGTTTTTATGCCAGTACCATGCAGTTTTGTTACTATGGCTTTGTAATATAGCTTTAGATTGGGCATGGTATACCTCCAGAGTTATTTCTTTTTGATGAGCATCTGTTTGGATATCTGAGGCCTGCTACCATTCCATATGAATTTTGAGATCATTTTTTCTCTTTCTGTGAAGAATGATTCTGGAATTTTTATTGGTATTGCATTAAATCTGCATATTGCTTTTGGTAGAATTTCCACTTTTACAATATTAATTCTACCTATTAAAGAGCATGGGAGTTCTTTCCATCTTCTCAAGTCTTCTTTGATTTCTTCCTGCAGTCTTTTTTTTTCATTATATAGGTCTTTCACATCCTTGGTTAGTTTTATTCCAAGGTATTTAATTTTTTGTTGCTATTGAAAGTGGGACATCCTCACTAATTTATCTCTCTGTATATTTGTCCTTTGCATATAGAAAGGCTACTGACTTTTGTGTGTTGATTTTTGTATACTGCTACTTTACTGAAGGAATTAATCACCTTTACAAGTTTTGAGATGGAGACTATCAGGTCACTTATGTATAGGATCATGTCATCTGCAAATAGGAATAACTTGACTTCTTCCTTTCCTATTTGTATCCCTTTCATTTCTTCCTCCTGTCTTATTGCTTGGGCTAGGAATTCTAGTACTATGTTGAAGAGCAATGGTAAGAGTGGGCACTCTGTCTTGTTCCCGATCTCAGTGGGAACTCCTTGAGTTTTTCCCCATTAAGAATTATTTGGGCTATAGGAGCTTTATATATAGCCGTAATTGTGTTGAGATATAAACCCTCCATGCCTATTCTCTCCTGCATTTTGATCATGAAGTGGTGGTATATTTTGTCAAAGGCCTTCACTGCATCAATTGAGATGATCATGTGGTTCTTGTGATAAAGTCTCTTTATGTGGTGTACTTTTGAGTTTTAAGAGTTCTTTGGATATTTTGGATCAAAGTTTTAGCCAAGCATGCATTTTGCAAATATTTTTGTTCCAAGCTGGGACTTGTCTGTCATTTTTCTTGATGACTCTTCCTCTTTCCATGTGGAAGGTTTCCACACAGGAAGTTAGTCTCTGCAGACTGTTCAGTAAGAGTCCATTCCTGTCTGGAGGCTCATTGCTCACACTCATCCCCTCAACTCTGGTGGCTGTTACGCTGCAGCCAACCTGACTCCCACTGCAGGATCCAGAGCAGGGTGATCCTTTCCCTGGAGATGCCTCCTTTATTCTTCTAGTACAATAGCAACCAGAAAAGAGAGGGTATGGGCAGAAACATGGCCAATGCACGTAGTACTCCTGCACAAACATATAGTTATGAAAACCATTATTTCGTCCAATAAGTATTTTTTTTTATTAAAAAGTCAGTAATAGATTCCTTTTCCTAAGTCCCTCCAGTATTCTGTGTACGTCTCTCTTCTGTCCACCCTCTCCCCTTTCTGTTCCCTATACTCCTCTCTTTCAACTTTCTCTCTGAAATCACAGTTACTTTATGGGCTTCTGTCCTTTAATTGGCTTTTCTTTTCTGCAATTAAACATACTTTTTTATTTTTTATTTTATTTTTTATTGTTCATTGTTTACCATCTCACTCTGCTACAAACTAACACTTAACATAAAAGGTTTCACCAAACTTTTTGAACACATGGAGTCAGTTAAAATGCTCCAAGTAAAGGCTGGAGAGGTGTCTTAGCACATATGGTGCTTGCCTGCAAAGATGAAAGATCCAGGTTTGATTCCTTAGGACCCATGTAAGCCAGATGTACAAGGTGGCATATGTGTCTGGAGTTTATTTGCAGCAGCTGGAGGCCCTTGTGCACCCATCCTCTCTTTCTCTTCCTCTCTATCTGCCTCTTTCTCTCTCTCTGTCTCTCTCTCAAATAAATAAATAAATATTTAAAAATAAATAAATAAAATGCTTGTAATATTTAGTACTTGTAAGTATTTAAGAAAAGAACTAGGTATTCTGCCATTCTAGCATGCTCCCTTTCTCTCTCTCTCTGTCTTTCTATATTTCTCCATATATGTGTGTGTATGTGTATGTGTTTGTATGTGTATATGCTATATGTATGTGTGCATGTTGCTCTGCAATCATGTATAATGTATATACTCTTCCATATACTCTTGACCAGGCACTATATCACAAAAACCTCTTGAAATTTGAAATAATTAAGACACAGTCTGACTGCAACAAAATTAAGTCATACATCAATACTGAAAGAAAATGAAACAAGAACATAGATAACATCAAGCAAAACCCCAACAACCACATGCCCAGAGCCAGTAGTTGCTGAGTAAGTCCCTTACTGAGCAAATCTAACTGTGAGACTTAAACATAAAAAATAGTTTTAGTAAAAACAAGTTGGCTTCATTAAAAACAAGTCGATTTTGCAGAAAGCAGTGAAAACTGGGGAGAACTCAAATCCATCAACGTGACAAGAGGAGATAACTGACTCCCTATCACAAGATGAGACACCTCTTGCACATCAGCCACGGTCCAGGTGAAACCACAGAGGAACTGGCCAGTTAGCATAAATCGCTGCTTTCGAGGCGGAGCCTGGCAACCTGCGCCAGGGAGATCGCTAGTAAAAAACCCTACTGAGGAGGGCCCTGAGCAGAGTGGGTGTGGGGATGAGATGAATGGGGCTAACACATGATTTGTCTCTATAGCAATATTTTTAATTAATAAAAAAGTGAACTGCAAACAACTCATTTAAATAAATACATATAAATTGATCAGTTAAATTATCATTTTAATTAAATAATGATACTCCTATTCATAAAGTATGGAACACAAAACAAGTCGAGAAGCTATTGGCTTTAACTACCTGAAAGATTATTCTCAGTTATCAGTCTGAAATGTGTGACTCTTTCCCTGGGTGGTGTGAGACAATGTATTTAAAGCTCCAAGGGCTGGAACTCAGCAGGCACTGCGTAAATAATAGTTGCTTCTAAGTTTGTCTCCAGGCCCCTGTTGGCTGGGTTGGAGCTTTACCCACGGCCTGTGTTGTGACCTGTGGGGTTCTTGGCCCTGGGGAGAATTTCCTTCTGAACAAGCAGTTGCAAGCCAGCAGGCCCGAGGATGGAACTGTGGGGTGCGGAGTGAGGAAGCACGGCGCTGCTGACCCAGATGGCGCGGAGGAAGGCAAGGTGGCTGTCACAGCAGGACTGCACCTGCCAACTACTCTCATTTCGGCTGTGAATAATGTCCATGCCACGAACGGTGGCCTATCTGTGAGTGAATCTAACATTTGCTTTTATAAAAGAAATGTAAGAATTTATGACGCATATTATCTATAAACACAGCATCTAAGGTTACTGCTCACCCAGGCAGCACTTCTGTCCTCCTAATGACTTAATTTCAAAATAATGAGCAAGTGAGATTTAGTGTGACTCTCTGTTTCCATTTATGTTTATAAAGAAGAATGAAATTGACATTAATCATGTCTGATTGTGAAACTTCAGATACTAATAGACTAGCAGCTGAATCAGGAAATCATGTAGACTATGTATTTATGCTACACATGATGAATTGAAAAACCAAGAGATTCAACAATTATCAAGTCAGTACTTCCACTTTGGGGAGCCAGCAATAGAGTCTATGGTTCTCAGGCCAGAGCATGTTCATCTCATTTCCATTGGTTCTGATTCCTCTTGTCAGCCAGAGGAGTACCACAGCATGACCCCCAGGTAATTCTCTATTTGGAAGTACCCTAGGGTTGTCCACATGCCTATGGGTGTGTTGAGCACAGGAAGCCCACTACAGGAAAGGAAGTGAAGCGAAGGCTTGAAATGCTTTATTTTTATTTTTATTTATTTATTTGACAGAGAAAGAGAGAGAGAGAAAGAATGTGTGCTCCAGGGCCTCCAGCCATTGCAAACGAACTCCAGAGGCATGTGCCCCCTTGTGCATCTGGCTAATGTGGGTCTAGGGGAATTGAACCTGGGTCCTTTGGCTTTGCAGGCAAACCCTTAACTGCTAAGCCATCCTTCCAGCCTGCATGTGCCACTTAATATCAGGTGAGAAAGAAAGTCCGTGTGACCCCAAATAAGCAGCCTCAATCAAACTCTGCTCACAGTCTTGGGGAGATGGCTCAGTGGTTAAAATCCCTTACTCTGTCAGCCTGACGAGCTGCATTCAGATTCTCAGCACCCATGTAGAGTGGACATGCTGTGGACAAGTGTTCTGCAGTGCCAACCCACCTATGGAAACAGCAGGCTGAGTGAGCAGACTCTGGTGGCTTGCAGACCAGCTGGTCTGACCTTCCCAGTGGCAAGCCACAAGAGAATGTTGTCTCAAACAACATGAAAGGAGCAGAGCAACATCGCGAGACCTGAATGAAGTAATAACAATGGACTGTGAGGTCTTGCTTATGAGGGTGAGAAAGAGCTTTGCCTGGACTGGGCTTGAATCAGTTTGTGTGAGAGGCTTGCTGTTATTCCTGTGTCCTGAGACCTTGTCCAGGGTTGCTTTGCATAGAAATGGACCGATGTGAGTAGAGGGATATGACACCTATCCAAAATAAACAGACAGCTATGCAAATAAAGTTAAAGAGAGTTAACTACTTTTCTAAATCCACACCACTGGCCAGACATGCCGGTGGGCACCGGTAATCCTAGCACTCAGGAGTGGGAGCTGAGAAAGCAGGACTGCAGTGTGTTCAGACTCAGCCTGGGCCACACAGTGAAATCCTGCCTCAAATAATTATGGAAAAAATAAAGAAATGCTGGTACTACCTAAGTCATGCTTTATCATGTAAGCCAATCTTCTAGGCCAGATGAATAACATGGTGGCAGGGCACTTGCTTAGGAAATGTGGAGCTCTGGGCTCAGTATCTGGCATTGCAATTTTTTTTAAAATAACACAAATGATTAACATAAGGATAAATAAGAATATAGAGTAGACATTTACATACAAAAAGTCTGTATGAGTTGCTATTACATTCCAGAGTCACGGATAGTGAGTGAATGGAATCAAAGGCTGGTAATGTGAGGACCTGTGATATTGTCGCTGGCTGCTTCAGTGGGCCATGTCTCCTCTGTAGAGTGTAGCCAGAAGTCCCAAGACCCCTTCATCTCCACATGTATACCTTTGTGAGTTGTTACACATGAGACCCCAAGATGCCCGTCCACAAAGGGACAAGCGTGATCTGTGGGTGCACTCCCACCACACCACACCCTCTTCCTGCGCCCCGCCCCTCACAGGAGCTGAACCTGTAGCAGTGACCTCTGCACACGTGGCAGGCTCCTTCTGGTCCTGTCGATGGAAGACCCACAGGGACTAAGTGAATTCTCAATAGAAAAATAGAGGTACAAGATATTCTATGGGGTCATATTCCTGACTATGAGGCCATCCTAATGTTTTCTTTATTAGGCAAATTTCATATCCTTAAAAGCCACATTAAGGTATAATATGAACTTGTGAAATAAAAATGCTATGGTACACATATAAACACATATACCTCCATACATAAGCACATTCCCACAGACATATTCAACCATGTGGATTACTATAGGATATAATATTTGTTTGAGGTAAGATTTCTTTCCACTCTTGATTTTTGGTTCTCTCAATTCACTTTGTCCTACCATCTTTAGGAGGCTAATGAATCACCAAAGAGTCACCAATAAGAAACCCTACAGTTCTTTTTCTTATGCCTGCATAGCATCTTTAATCACCAACACTATAATAAACAAAATTAAAAATATTTCTACGACAAGATATCCACATATCCTCATTCCTGATCTCTCTTCACCCACAGGATTCTTCTGTCCTTTGTGGTCCTTGCTTGTCTCCTGATGGTGTTCCTGTTTGCCACACTTCTGGTTCCTTGCCTGCCTATGCCCCTGCTCCTCCTGCCTGCAGAAGGTTCCAGACATTTCTTCTCAATATCCTGCTCATCAACTCACAGGAGAGTCTTCCTCCTGGAAAGTGGTTCTACAACAGTGTGCAAGTGAGTATGTGCGCAACTACCGACAAAGATCCTGCAGTCCCAAAGATGCCGTGTCAGGAGGGACCCTCTTCTTCAGCACTCACATCACAAGACCCAGGAGCTCTTTCTAGCCATTTGGCATCTTGGGTCTTGGTTGGTCTTCATGGTCTTTATTTTTCTAGGCAGCATGAGTGTAGGAAAGTCACAAAGATTCCAGGCAGCAGTCAGCGAGAAGCAAGACTCAAGGGAAAGGAGCCTGTGTGGAATTACCCCTGGTGCTCTGAGGAACGGGCTGAGTCCCTACCAGCCATGGGGGTGCCTGTCAGTGTCTGCCAGCCTCCACTGGTGGGCAGCAAAGGGAACATGCTGCAGGTTGCTCTTCCAGTGGGTACGTAGCCTGAATCATCAGGGTTACAGAACTTGAAGCATCAGCTGCACCCTGCATGTTTCTTGTCCGTTGCTCCACTATTCACAACAGCTAAGATACAAACATCTCCTAGAGGTCCGACACAAACAATGAACAGCAAAGCTCTGGTTTATATACACAATGGAAGATATCCAGCCATTAAAAACGAAGAAATACTATCCTGCCATTTGCAACTAAATGAATAAACTGGGGGCAATGGCATAAGTGCATCAGGTCAGATGTAGAAGGACAAATTTCAAGTGCTCTCTCTCATATGCAAATTTTATAACAATGTAGATCACAATTTATGAGTGATGACTAAAAGCTAGGATGGGGTGAAACCAGAAAGTCAGTGAGTAAGTATAAAACCCAGTGAGATACAGGAACAAGTCCTAGTGTTCTATAGGGGATATAACTCACCAGCACCCACTACATATTTGATGGGTAACTACAGAAAAGGATTTCAAAGCTCTAAGCAGCAATCAACAATGAGGTGAAGCAACATTAGCCACCCTGACTTCATGTTTACACAGCCTACATATATTCACATGTTACACGTACCTGCAGATATGAGCCATTATTTCATGTTAGTCCAAATAATCCAATTAAAACTGCTTAAAGAGGGGTGGAGAGATGACTCAGCTGTTCAGGGAATTTGTTCTATAAGCCTGCTGACTCAAGTTTGATCCTCATGCAGCCGCAAAGTGGCTCACACATTTGTAATCCTAATGCTTCAGTGACAATAGGAGGTGGGCCCAGGAGAGTCCCAAAGATATCATGGCCAGCTAGAATGACCTTCTCAGAATAATAAAAACAAGAGATTCTTCCTTAAACAAGGTGGAAGGAGAAAACCAACTCCCCAAGGCTTCCCTAAGTTACCCCCCACCACATAGAGATTAAACATTGTTTAAAGAGATGGAAGTGGTAACAGCACCTATCAGATCATTACACAATGGATACATGCAAAATATTATCAGATGTGCCACATAAACTTATATAATTAAATAATAGTTAAAATAAATATGCATAATTTGAAAACCCTGATTGGTGCCTAGAAAGCTACTAAAAGAACATGACTATGAGATGTGATGTCCAGGTGATGTGATTCTGAAGCTCAGAGCTAGCAAAACTGCAGTGGTCAGTTAGGTGGGATTGCTTGCTTCTCTCTGCATCACGGCCACACGGACTTTGGACCTTGTGACAGGTGTGAAGGGCTGGGTGCTCACCAGGACCCTGTCCTCGGGGACCAGCTGAAGAAACAAGCCCCAGGGTAACAGAACACATGCCTGAGTGGGACTCAGTGATCACAGTGGCTTCCTAGTAATTGTCTTATACCCAGTCACATGACTCGTGGATAGTGTGGTGGTTTGACTCAGGTGTCCCCAATAAACTTAGGTGTTAAGAATGCTAGTTTCCCAGCTGATAGAGAGTTGGGAATTAACGCCTGCTGGAGGCAGTGTATTGTTGGGGGCAGACTTATGGGTGTTATAGCCAGTTTCCCCATGACAGTGTTTGGTACACTCTCCTGTGGCTATTGTCCACCTTATGCTGGCCAGGGGGCGATGTCCACCCTCTGCTCATGACATCATTTTCCCTGCCATCATGGAACTTCCCCTTGAGTCTAAGCCAAAATAAACCTCTTTTGCCCACAAGCTGCTCTGCTCTTGGTTGGGTGATTTCTACTAGCAATGTGAAGCAGACTGCAACAGTAAAGTGGTACCGAGGAGTGGGATTGCTGCTGGACCCCTGACTGTGTGGCTTTGGCCTTTTGGAGCTAATTTTCAAGAAGAATGTGGAAGGATTTGAAACCTTGGCCTAACAGATGCCTTGCAGTGCTGTAAGTACAGCTTGATGGACTATTCTTGTCAAAGTTGAAAGACCTGAAATGCAGTAAGAACTATAGACTGTGAGGTTTGGCTTATGCAGGTTAGAAAGAGCTTTGCCTGGACTGGGCTAGCAGTTTGTGTGAGAAGCTTGCTCTTATGCCCGTGTCCTGAGAAGTTGTGCAGGGTTGCTTTGTGTAGAAATGAATTGGCGTGAGCAGAGGGATATGGCACAGAAAGAAAAATCTTTGGGTGAACTGCTGCCTGTTCAGCTGCAATTGAGAAATTACAACCTTTGAGATTGGGCCAGCTGACCTGCGTTGGGGCAACAGGAAGGATATAGACACTTTTGAAGGGGCCTGAGTGCTCAAGGAGTGTCCTATTCTTCAAAGTCTTCCTTATTCCCCCCTAGATTAACAAATTGGCACCCTACCTGGTATTGTGGAGTATAAGAAATGCAGGAAAGAGGGTCATTGAGTTTGCAACATGGTCTTGTGTTTTGAAAATGGCCATGGGAAGTGCGAAGCAGGTTTGCTGGTTGCCTGCATGGAGACCCCATGGGGCCATTAGGATGAACCGTGGACTGCAGTGGAGACCCAGTGGAGATGCTGGGACCACGAGATGGCTGCTAAGGAGCTGCTTGCCCCGGTGAAGTTTTCCAGGACTCTGAGTAGCCTAGCTAGAGGGGTGGAATTGGAATATCAGAAACTTGTTGCTGGTTAGAATTATAGGACTTGGAGATTTGTCACTGGCTAGAGTTATTGGACTTGGAGCTATAGAGTTTGGTATTTGCCCTATTTAAATCGTGTATTGCTTGAGTATTTCTTTACTATGCCCAATGCCATCTTTTGCAGTGTGAATGTTTTTCTGTGCCATTATGGGGTTTTTGAGAATTTTTTTTTGGTATTATGGCTCAGTTAAAAGATCTTGGACTGTGGGGATGTATGAAAATCATTGGAATTGATAAGAATTATGGGAACTCTTAAAGTCACACTGAATTCATTATATTTCATATCATGTATGGATATCAGTTTATGGGGTCCAGGGGTGGAATGTGGTAGTTTGATTCAGGTGTCCCCCATAAACTTAGGTGTTAATAATGCTAGGTTCCCAGCTGATAGAGAGTTGGGAATTAATGCCTGCTGGAGGTGGTGTATTGTTGGGGGCGGGTTTATGGGTGTTATAGCCAGTTTCCCCATGCCAGTGTTTGGCACACTCTCCTGTTGCTATTGTCCACCTTACATTTGCCAGGGTTTGATTTCCACCCTCTGCTCATGCCATCATTTTCTCTGCCATCGTGGAGTCTGTAAGCCAAAATAAACCTCTTTTTTCCCACAAGCTGCTCTTGGTTGGGTGATTTCTACCAGCAATGCAACAGATAGCGATGACATCATATGGCTGTGCAAAATTATTTATGATATATATTGTCACCTTGCCAATATTATGGGATGGTTAACATATATTAACACGGAAAAGCAAAGTAATTTTTGGCAATTTACAAGAAAATTAAGTGTCAGACATGGAGGTGCATAATCCTAGGACTGATGAGGTGGAAGCAAGGAATTCCTGGGGCTCACTGGCTGGCTAATAGAGCCAAACTGGCGAGTTACAGGTTCAACAAGAGATCATGTCCCAAAGAATAAAGTGGAGACTGACTTAGGAAGACCCTGACTTGTGCCTCTGGCCTTCACACACATGTGCACCATATACATACAAATACACACATATAGGCATACCACACACACAAAAGAAAATTAAAATTAAACCTCCTTTAAAATTATTGTGTAAAAATGGCACTAAGCTTGGGTGTGGTGGCTCATACCTTTCATCCCAGCACACTAGAGGCTGAGGTAGGAAGATGGCTGCGAATTCAAGGCCAAGACTGGTTTATAAAGGGCCACCGACACTTTGGCAGAGCTCAGGAGAACTTGTGACAATGTTGGATGAGTGTGGGGCACATCAAGCCCCATTCTTAGTGAATGTGCAGTGAGACCATCAGAGGCCAGCTTCATAAAAAAGTGGTTGAGATGATGTTCTCTGTCTCTTTAACCCTTGTCCCCGAGGACCTCGATGAAGTAGCCACTCACTGTCCCTGCTGTGGGGGCCACAGAACTGGCCCATGAAGCCCGCTTGTTGGAGAGTGTTCCTGAGCCCGCATCCTGCCCCCAGCTGTCCCTCCACAAGCTGATCAAGGCAGTTGAGCCCGATGCCTTCGAGTGTAGGAGATTCAGGAGCAGCAGTAGACGGTGGAGGAGCGCCTTCAGCCAGGCGGGCTTGCTACTGTTAATTGTGGGGGAGAAGTGGGTGTCCATAAGAAGGCAGCGCTGCTCATCCTGGTGGGCTGTGGTTATGGGGGATCTGTATGGTGGCTCCTCTGCTGTCCAGTGTTGGGGAGCTCTGGGGACAGCTCTGCTGCACAGCTGAAGCTGGGGTGGATGGGCAGAACTCCACAGTGATGGGGAGAGTGTATGGGTGTGATTTCATTTATGTCAGGGCAAAGTTTCTTCCTTTCTTTCTCATACTTGACCTTCCCTTGCATCCAGTGCCTCCTACCCGAAGGAGAACAAGAACTCTCCCAAGAACAAGCCAGGAGACACTTTGCCCTCCTCTGTCTGAAGGGCCATGTCTCTGCCCTCCCCCTCTTCTTCCTTCTCATGAGAGACCTCCTTTCTTCAGAACTCCCTCCTTATCTATCAGAAAAAAGTCCTTGGGAATCATTTGTGGAGAAGTTTGAGTCAGATTACTCCAATGCTGAGTTCCATGGAGAAACCATCAGGGGCACGGCTGGGAACAGAATTGAGGGATGCAGCCGAGCTGGGCTTTGTGCACAAGGGGAAGGTCGCTGTGGGGAGAGTGTCTCTCTACTTGTGTTCAGTGGAGATACAAATGGGGCTAGGCTGTCTCTGGGCTACAGGGGCAATAGTAGGTTTTGTATCTGGAAGGTTCAGGGCATGTCCAGTCCATGCTCTGTTCTGCATGATGAAACAGCACGAGGGCTCATCTGATCTTTTGTATCACTTTTACTTTAGGCATTGCGGATTGTATGGGGATAAAGAATCCAACCAAAAGCAGATGATAGTAGAAAAGATTCTTGGCTTACAGTCTTACGAGAAGCTTCATGATGACAGGGGAAGGCATGGCATGAGCAGAGGCTGGACATCACTTCGGCCACAACAGGTAAGCCAAATTCTGGCAAAAGGGAGCTGGCTATAACACCCCTTAGCTCACCCCCAACAAACCACCTCCAGCAAGTCTTCACTTCCCAAATTGCCACAAACTAGGGACCAAGCATTCAAAACACATGGGTTTGTAAGGGGCGTCTGATTCAAACCACCACATTTTGGCGATACCAACCCTGGACCTTAGTGCTGTGGTCATGATTCCTAGTTCCAAGCTAACATCTAACACCAGATTTGATTAATACTGCTGACATCCAGCATCTTGTTTTCCAGGAGAAAATTTTCATGAACACTAAGAAGTTTGCATAGTTCTCGTTGCTCCCAACACCCTGCAGTGTATCTCCACAGCAGGGGACCATGATCTTAGCACCTCTATGGCAGTATGAAGAAACTGCTCATGTTTCTCTTTGCCCTCTGAGTTAGTGTGGAGTAGGGCTGCTTAAAATGGGTGAATGGGAGCTCTCTGATTGGGAGGTTCTCAAAGCAGCAAAGGAACCCTTTAAAAGGATTCAACCCTGTCGATTCATTCTAGGGCCTAGGAGGTCTGCCTCCTATAAACAGAATAGGCTTGGGTTGTAGCTTTCCTCGTCATCCTGCCTCATTCAGGCTCTTACCCCTCCCTATACCTTAATCGTTTTCTGCTGAGATCAGGGCTCTCCAATGTTATCCGACAGTGTGCATGTGCTAGGATGCTAGGCGAGTGACTAGTTCTCATGGGGACAATCTGTGTGGCATGTGTGAAACAGGACGAAACATCATTTTAAGAACAGCTCCCAGCTCATGTGCATGGCCCCAGAAACAGTGCTGTTGTCAGGAGGCTGCCAGTGCAGGGAAGTTCAGGTGGCCCTTAGCATATACTCCAGGAGAAAACTTCCCCATGGAGGGCTGCTCAGCTGCTATTTCCCACAGAGGGCACCCTGCCATGACAGGGCAATTCACTTCCTTTCCCTTGTGCTGGGGTGCCCTCCTTGGCTACCTCTTGTTTGGGTCTACACATACCCACACAGGCTGAACTACTCACCATCCAGTCAAGAAGACTGGCACCTTCAAGTGCTTCCTAGCCAGAATGGGGAACACAGATCAAGGGAGGGTGACTCTAGAATTAGGGAAAATAAACCTGCAAGACGCTTTGACTGCTCTAGTTGTTAGAGTTCATCCAAGGCTTCCTGCCTCTGAGCATTTGCATTCACTCACTCTGGTCATTGTTCTGTGACTAAGTGGGAAAACCTAGGGAGTCCTTTAGTGGATTTGTGCGAGAGTTAATCGGGGGTGTCCTTTGGTTGAAATATCATCATGAGGGAGAAGTGTGATGAAAGGAGGAGGCATTCTAGTGCATGGTGGGAATAGTGCTCCTAGGGGCAAGGTAGCCTGCCCCTCTTTCTGCATCTCTAGGTCCTTCAAACCCCTGACCTGGCTCCTCCACTCTTTCATGCTCATCTCAAGTGTCGGCTTATAAAGCAGGAGACTCTCTGGCACTGCAAGCAGAGTAAAGGTGCCGTCTTTCTCTGGTGCTCATGGAGTAATCTGGTCTCAATTACTTGTGTATGGAGGGCTCATTGCCCTGCACCAAGGTCAAGGACATGGGGCTTCACCCGAGGCTGAGTGGCCTGTCAACACATCTGTAGCTCCTGAACAGGAACTACAACCTCATGGGCTGTTTGAGCAAGAGTGTGGTCAGAGCGACACTGTAATGCTGTGTGGGGCACCGCCTCTCTTCTCCCACCTCCCCGGCTTACCTGCTGTAGAACTTCATTACATACCTACCAGTGCATTCGGTACAATTTCACTTTGCTTCCTATAGGCAGCTGTTGAATCTCTCACCCTGTCTTGGTCTTGCGCCCTAGCTAGATTTTTCTTGGAGGCATCTCTCTGGAGGGGCGTTAGAACTGAATGTCCAGCTCCTAAAAATATTGCACACCACCAAGTCTCACAGGACAATGTCCAAGGCCCTGCATCCTGGCACTCAGGGGTGGTAAGTACTATGGATTTTCTCTTGGTGAGAGTGACACAACCTCTTTCAGCCAACAGCTGCCCCAAGTGGTTGTCTGGTAGCTGCCTCCCTAGGCATAGGCCCTGTAAGAATAGTAGCCAGGGGCTGTGACTCGAGGGGAAACTAGGTCCACCAGTCTATGGGCGGCAGCAGGTGAGAGGCGAGACTCCAATAAAATATAACATAATAATAATATAATATAATACTCACAATGGACAGTCTTTGGGGAGCTGGGATTGGTATGTCATGCCCCTTAAGGACCCTGAATCATGGGAGCCTGAAGGCCTTCTGGGCAGTCATTTTTAAGTCCCTGGTCGCCCTTTTCCCTGCCTGTCCTGCTCATCTTACAACCTTGCTGACCTTGCTGGACTGATGTTATCTGGAGCCATGGACGTTAAGAGTGCCCCTCTGAAGGGAGAGGACAAGAGGATCTAGGTGGGCTTGCCAGAACCGTAGCAGCACCAAGGAGAAGCTAAAGAGTGTGAAGGGCAGAGAGACTGGGAAGCAGTCAGTGTCCCCCCGCCCCGCAGTAGTTTGCAGCAGCAAGCTCGCTTCTGAGAGGGGCCAGAGCTTCATCTTTACTCCTTGCTGTGGCGCCTTCCCAACTCAGAGGTTGAGATCCTGGTTCACAAGCATCTCAATTGCTGACAGAGACAGGTGTAAGGTAGGCTCCGGAAGGTGGGGGAGTGCTGTTACCCAGCTGGGCATGCGCCTATTAATTGTGGGGGTGGAGTAAGAGTCCATAAGAAAGCAAGCCTGTCCCCCTCAATGGGCCATGGACACAGGGGTTCTCCACAGTGGCTCCTTTACTGCTCAGGGTCTGGGAGCTGTGGAGTCAGCCAGCTCTACCGCAGAGGTGTGGCTGGGTGGATTTCCAATTTCTAAGAATGGTGGGCCTGTGTAAATGTTCTTTCTAGGCCTAAGTTTTCCCATTTCTTTGTGTCCTGTCCATCTCTTCTTTATCTGCTCAAAGAGCATCCTTCTCTTGGTAACCCATAGAGGATCAGGCAAGTTTCTTGCTTGCTTCTGTCTGAAGAAACATATATATATATATATATATATATATATATATATATATATATATATATATATATATTAGTTTGTTTTCAAGGTAGGGTCTCACTCTAGCCCAGGCTGACCTGGAATAATTCACTATGTAGTTTCAGGGTGACCTTGAACTCAAGGCAATCCTCCTACCTCTGCCTCCTGAGTGCTAGAATTAAAGGCATGCACCACCATGCCTGGCTGAATTAATTTATTCTAAGAAAAGAAAGCAGGAGGCCCTGTCCCTCCTCATATTCTATGGAGAATGTCAAGGGCTCCAGAGGCCTCAGCTCCCTGCAGAAGCACAGGCGGGGGTGGTGGCCTGCTTGCAGAGCCTGGGAACAGGACTGGGAAACGCAGCTGAGCAGGGCTTTTGGCACAAGGGGAGGGTTGCAATGAGGACAGTGTTTCCTCAGTGTTTCCTGGTGTTCAGTGGAGATGCAAACAGGCCTGAGCTAAAGGGCTGGGCTAAAGGGCCAGTAGTAGGTTCTATATCTGGAAGGTTCAGACATGTCTAACTAAGTCCATGCTCTGTTCTCCACGTTGGAATGGTAGCTTGGCTTGTGCCTAGAAGGCCCTAGGCTCATCTGATCTCAGTCTGCATCTAATCTTAGCTCAAGCTTTTAATGCAGCATTCCAATTCTCCTTGCTATAAATCCAGGCAGGTTTAACATCAAAGCTCTTCTGAGACTGAGCATGTGTGTGTTAGTGCGCCAGATAACTGGCTCTGTTTCTCACATGGGCCTTCTTTAGGGAAAAGCATCCTGCTGGCCTGTCTTGGCAGCATTTGAATTTGTCTGAGAGCACAGATGTCTCTAGTCATACAGATGGGATCAATGTTCATGGTGGGTGACTCAGTGTGGGGAAGCTCTGAGAACCTGGGTGTACATTCGAGAAAATTCATATCATGGAGAACCTGTGACTGTTTGACATAGGAGTTATCCTGTCATGTGTTCTCTGCCCCTCTGGGTACACACTGAAGTCCTATTCCTGCCCCCTATATTAAGCGTGAATTCTCCAATACTATCTTTAGTTTCCTTATCTATATAGGCTTGCCTCCTCCTTGAATAATCCAGGTGACTTGTTTTCCTAGAACCTTTGGCTATAGTCAAACCAGGGATTTCCAAACACCAGTGGGGAACAAAAGCTTGTCCGGGTAAATGGCATTTAGTATTGGCTTATATTTGACTTTAAATTCCACTGTTAAGTCATTCTATATACTGTTAATATATGTTCTAAGAATATTTCCTGTCAGATACTTTGTGCTTTCTGCTCATACACCCTAAAATCCTCATTATTCCTGGAAACTATTTGATGTGTAATATCTGGGCATGCTTTCCTTCAGTGTACTAGGGTTATAGAATTCCAGTTCCCTGCCCCTCTTCCAATGAGCAGTCATCTCACAAAGTGATACTATGTACAACTGGCCCAATTGGCATGAGAAGAACTATACCACTATTAGGAGAGCCATGATGCAGCACCCCCTTTTAGGTATCTCTCTCTGCCCTGATGGGCATTATCAAGTACAGTCACCTGAAGGCCATCTGGAGAAGTAGTAAGGCTAGGCTGGGAAGATGAGCACCTCTACACAGGAGCTCGAGATGTACTTAGAAGTTTCTGCTTAATATGCAAACAGCATGTGGCAGGTATGTGAAGGGTCCTGGTCTCCAAAGCAATGGTCAAGACTGTCACCAAAGAAGTATCTTGTCAAGGATGACTTTGGCCCCACAGAGCACATGATAGCCATTGTAGTGGTACGGAACAGAGGCACAACAGTCTAGAAGTCAGATCTGGGAGCACTTTGGCATTGTCAGCAAGGCATGTTTTGCTACCATAAAAGGAACTTTCTGAAGTCACTGTTCCCCATATGGGTATACATTTTTCTCAGGAATTTTTTCCTCACTAGTACAAGTTAAATGAACCTGATTTCACTTATAGGCCAAGGACAGGGATTAGAACTGTCCATGTGTTTAGTGATACCCTGAAGACTTGGCACTGGAGTTCTTCCAGGATCCCATGGCTGTTCATGTCCTGCTGACCTGATCAGCCACCGGTAAGCTCTGTGATCCCAGCTGAGCAGACATGTGCTTCCTCCTGGAAACACCAGCTGAGCATTCCTGTCTCCATTTCCTGTAGTCTGAGAGCAGGTGCATCTTTAGGGATGGGTGGGATCGCTTCTGGCTATCACACAGGATTTTAGGATACACCCCATTTTTGCTCACTGACAAAAGCCTCAAGGTGGGACTGTATAGCAGGGAGTATCATGTTGGGCCCTGACCTCACCAGATAATGTGGCACACCATCCTCAGTGGAATATCCATTGCCATCTTTACCAGAGCAGCTGTGACAATCAAGTGACTCTCTAGATAGGGTCTGTTGATGTCCCCTCCTGGAAGGAGGGATGGAGAGGCTCATCAAACCCTCACCTGAGAATTGAGCCACTTCCTCCTATGCCACCCGCCCAGCTGTGTGAAGTTCTGCTCCAGCTGCACATGGTCTCAAGAGGTGCTAGAGTGTATAGGTGGTGGGAGGTTAACTAAAGAAGGAACTCCACCCACTGAGCTGGGGGTGGGGGAGTCATCATCAGTGCTGGGATGGGACTTTCTAGTGATATGACTGCTTGGGGGTTACTCACACTCTTGTAATTAACCCACACTCATTATTTCATCAAGATAGATAAGGGGAGGATTTTCACTTTGATCTATCAGTGCCCTAACTAGGGGAGGAAACATTTTTACTTGTGGAAGAAAAGTTACACAATACCAGGGCATCTGCTCTTGGTGTGCCCATAAGCACTGCACCGTGGGGTCCTTCCATCCATTATGTCTGGGGCGTGGTAAGAGCAGGCACTGTTCTAGGCCCTGGATAGAGTGTCAAGTTCTAGAGCTTCAAGGGTTCAAGGGAGAGAAGTTTTATCATAGACATGATAGGCTTCACGTGGGAGAACATGAGAGCTTTGCTCTGGCCTTTGTTCCTAGACACTTAGTCCTTTGCCAGGCACTTCTGCTCAATGCAGGTTCTCCTTGTCTCCTCCATTCATACTCCACAGCTGTATGACAGGGCTTCCTTCGCAAGTTGAGCCATCAAAACACTCCAGTCTGCTCTATTGCCTGATTCCATCTCTGTTGAGCAAGCCTTACCTCTATATTCCCATCCTGTAGGTCACACTCTCAGCAAACTAGGACTCAAAACAGCAGCCCATCTGCAATCTGTGTTGTGCAGTACAGTAGCCACTCTACTCTACACAGAATGGTGACCGAGATGGTTTGAGTATAAAATGCTCCCCCAGGCTTATCTGTCTGAATATTTAATTATCAGCTGATGGTGCTGTTATGAAAAGCTGTGGGACCTTTTGGAGGTGGAGCCTTGCTGGAGAAAGTATGTTGTGGGAAATTTTTCTCCTTCAACTTTATAATGTCTTGTCTCAACCTCCCAGGTAGCTTGGATTACAGGCCACACCACCAGGCCTGGTTATGTTTTAATATATGGTAAAGTTTAAAGTACTTAAGTATTTAGGGGGATGAAAGGGAATGTGTAAGACATGGACACACATGTCTTTGGCCCAAATAGGGCTCAGATGGTAGACCAAAATATGATTACATCAATACCAGTTCTGTGAACCAGTAAGTTTATTGGGGGGTGGAGAGTCACTTACAAAACATAAGGAGAGGTTTATTATAGGAATGTGGGGTCCCCAAAGCAGCCACTTTGATGGAGATTCCTGTGTCATAGTTACTTCTTGGATGCTCCTCCCTCAGCCTCAGAATAAGGGCTTACTCACACAGCATTGGGACCCCAGAGCAGCCGCACCACGGGGAAGCCTCATTCCACCCTGAATGACAACTTCCCTGTGGCCACTTCTAAATGCTCCTTGTCCCTCTCCAGGAGTGTAAGACCACAAAGCACCACTCCTCTCTGCGATGCGAGACAGGCTTCCTTCTCAGGCTTGCCATGCTCTCTCCACCATGGGCTTTATCCTCTGGAACTATTAGCCAAATAATTGTTCCTTCCCTAAGCTGCTTCTGGCTGGGTATTTTGCCCCAGCAATGAGAAAGTAATGGACGATCCTATTTTCCCCTGTAGCATCATTCCTGATGAAGAGTAAGGCATAGGTAATAGATGGAGAAGGTAAAGTGTCTCGCTCTCCTCATTGTACAGTTGTTCTCAGACAGGGGATCTAGAAAGACTCTCCTGTATCCTGCTTGGAAGTTTCTCTGGCTTACAGAGTGACTTCAAGTGCAAACTCCCAGCTCCTGGTTCCTTGTTCCAGCAGCAGATCAGCAGGTGTTTTGGGGACACAGTGGCTCAAGCTCAGCCAAGGAGCTGACTCAGCTGTTCTCCTTCCATTTCTTTCTTTGCTGCTGGGCCCTCTGCCCACTGAGGGAATGAGGCCTCAGCAGTATCTGTTTAGACTGTGAACCTGTATAACTTGAAATTCTATTTCTTACCTCTTTAGAATCTGAGTGTTGGGTCTGTAGGAAGGTGGGTTGAGGTTTTGGCCTTGTATTAATATTACAACTTATTTCAAATGTATATTCCAGGATAATTTTCCTAGTTACAAATCCTGTAAGCCTGATTAAGTCAGGAGCAAGACAAGAATCACTCTGCCATCACCTAATCATTGTTCTGCATGTTCCTCCAACACCTTTAGGAGGACAAAGACATTAAAAGCACAGTTGTAGAACTACCCATTTTCTGAAAATATTATGGAGTATAAAAACTTGGAGTATTAATTCACTAAGAATTAAGAACAATGATTACACATTCTAAAATGCTAGAATTCTGAAACTTTTTCACTGTAAGTAAAGGCTAGGTCTTTAAGGAGGTAAATACATGTACCCTTTGTAAACACTGCATTATATGTATTGGAACATGGTATGCATTCATACATGCAATATATCTGCATCATGGAAATGAAGCCCAGGGCCTTATGCTTGGCAGGCAGGTACTCTACCACTCAGCTACATCACCCTTTTAAATCTCTTATTTGAGATATGGTCTTGCTAAGTTGACTGACTATCATGGCCTTGAACTCACTCTGTAAACCTTCAACTTTGTAATGCCTTGTCTCAAACTCCCAAGTAGCTTGGATTACAGGACACACTACCAGGTTATACTTTAATATATGTTAAAGTTTAAAGTACTTAAGTATTTAGGGGGATGAGAGGGGATGTGTGAGACACAAGGAACCATTAGAGGAATGCCTCACTGTGACAGGGATGTATGGGTTCTTGCTGGGGAGTTCTCTGATGGAAAATTTAGGTTCCATATGACCTTCATTCATATCCTGATTCTGAGGAGCACCCCCCCCCCTCACACACACAGGAAGATGAGGTAGAAGCAGTGCCTTTGGAATCACTGGAGTCTGAGGATTTGTCTTTACCATTCTTTTCTCAATCTTCCTTCTCTCTTGATCCCGGTGAGTTATGATTTTGACTGGTGGCGTTTCTGCAAACAACCTCCAGATGCATGCGCTACATTGTGCATCTGGCTTTACATTTAGACTTTGCAAAAAAAAAAAAAGTGCCTTTAATGGCTGAGCCATCAAACTAACCCCCCAAAAGGCCTTCTAAGATTTCCCAAAGGCACTTCTTTCAGGGGCTCTTTCCTCCTTGTTGAGGCTTATGGTAACTGATGTTGGAAGCTAGTAGTTCCTAGAGGTCCATGGCCCAGGTTTTTCGGAGCTGTGGCCTTGAAGTCAACAGTCATGCCTCTCAGACGCAAGGGCCGTGGTTCCTTCCCTCCCTGTTTCTGGACTCATGTTCCTCTGCGTTAGTGTCCAGATACATTACCAGGCTCTCTATAGATAGTTTTCTCCTCTCTATTAACATCTCTTAAACCTCTTCCCAAATTTTATGAAGTTTTTGTGGTGCTGTAAGTAATAAGGTAACTTTAAAGCCTGAGTGACGCCTCCCAAAGGATGACATTTGTCACACTGAGTATCCCTGGTGTCGCACTCTGAAGTGCTGGAAATCCTTAGATCATTTTATTACCTGGGAGGGCACCTTATCACCAGGCAGTAGGTGGGCTGTCTGTATTTGGCACACTAGCTTCTTCAGAGGATATACTTGTCCTAACGCTGGCTGTGTGTGTCCTATTAACCACCCTGCCATTAGGACAATCATGCATTCTAATTCATGGGTGGCTGTGGACTTTGTAGTACAGTAATCTAGTAATAAGATTACGAGTGAGTAGATGTGAAAGTTATCTTCTAGTCACTAGAACAAAATGTTCATCCAGAAGCAACTGACAAAAGGAAAGAGTGTACTTTGGCCTATGGTTTTGAGGGTGTGATAGTCAGTTTCACACTGCAGGGATAAACCTCTGAACCAGACACAGTTCACAGGAGAAGTGGAACTCACTGAGGCTCACATACCAAGGGGACATTACATAATGGGGAAAGAAACAAAAACCACGGCCAGCCGGCACAGCCCGGGGCCGCCAGGCAGAGACCAGCACTCTGTATACCTGGGGTTGGAATTCAGAAGTGCCCCCAGTCACGCCTTAGGGCTGGACCCCAGGACCCACCCACCGTGGCACCTCCTCTAGCCAAGCTGCTGGAGATCTAAGTTATGAGTTTTAATAAACTCCTGAATCTACCGGGGGGGGGGCATCCATTCAAGCTGCCATAAAGGATACGTTTCATCAAGTCAGGGAAAACAGGGCAAGTCGGGCAGCTGGGCATCATCTTGTCACAGCTACTGGGAAGGAGCAGCCAGAGTGAACTAACTCTGAGCACCCAGTGGGCTGGACCAATAAAACCCCAGGGCCTGCTTCCACCGATCCACCGCCTCCAGCAAGGCTTCTCCTCCCAAAGTTTTCACTAGCTGGGGACTAAGAAGAAGGCTTAATCACAAACACTTGAGGTTATGGGGAACATTTTATGTTCCAAACACCATACTAGGTGATTTAAGTCTTGTCCACTAAATTCTGTATGAAAGTAGATAGACCATACTGTTTATTGGCTGCCAGATATGACAATCAGTTATCAAGGCCATTTTTCCATGACAGTGCAGTGTCTTTCAGGAAATAACAATGCATCTGCACCCACTCAATCTCATAATCTCCCTTCATTTGGTCTGCTCAGCCCACTTCATGACTCACTCTTCTTGGCATATATTGCCGCCCTAGCCTCATGAATATCTCTGCTGGAAACTTTTCTTCTGTGGGGATGGCCCAAGATCTCCTTGCTGAGTCTAGTAGAAGCGTCTGGCTCCTGTTCAGAGGTTTCTGAGCCCACTACATCCTTGTAGTTGTCAAGCTCTTGTGTTCTTGTTTGAAAGAAATATCACAATACATTTTCATCTCTAAGGCTCATGAGATGAGCCATACTCCAAAGCCTGAGCGTGAGACATCCCTTTCCTTTCCAATGGTCTTAAGAATTTCTGCTCATTTAGTAACACACAGATCCTGCCAACCCCACATGCCTTCAGGTTGGCTGACATACTGGGTTACGGGGTCTGCTTGATCTGAAATGCCACAGCTCCAGGAGTTGTCTTTATCCCCAGGCTCTTGATCAGTTAAACGGTTAGAGACTGAACTGTGCTGAAAGTCATGCGGCTGATGGACCTGAGCTAAGGACCTGACTTTCCTTCTCTGGCAACGTGTTCGCAGCATTGGGCACAAAGAGGAATGAGGGCAGGTAGAGGAAGTGGGGGGTGGAGTTTTCTCTGAGGATAACTGATGGCCAAGCCCCTGTGCAGGCTTAGGTGGCCTGGGGTGGCTTGAGTTGGCAGCTGTGTGCCTCTGATAAAGGGATGTTGAGCAGGGGACATCTCCTGGGTGGGGACAGTATATGCCCCTGTGAGAGGCTTGGTAGCACCACCACCAGAAGCCAGAAGGAATGGCCGAGATCTTATTGGAATGTCTGAGCAGTGATTAGAAACCCTGCTCGGCCTGCCATCTCTTCTGGGTGTCCAGATAGCGCAACAAGAATCCTACTCTCAAGGCCTTGGTAGTGTTGCATCACAAGGAGGCACGTCCTGCTACCGTACTCACCTACTAGCTATGAGGAGCTTATAGCTAGTACTCAAACTCTACCGAGAGACCAAATCGTGGGACAAGTTATATTGCTGCTTTAAGTTTCCTGTTAATAGCAAAACTTGTAATCTTATTTGGGGCACAACTGTTTTTGGGTGATCCCACAAGCATCTGCAGGGCCATTTAGAAGATAGAGGCTGGTCAAGGAAATGTGGCCAAACAGTCAGCATTGAATGTGCCTGGATGTCAGTCTTATTTGAACTTTAGAAGACATTAGAAATCTGCCTCAGTTATCTTGGTCAAGAGTGACTTGGTGTCTGTCAAATAAGTTTCTTATGTGTTGAACCTTGCTAATCCTGAGCAGTTTTGCTCTGTATCCCCAGAGTCTCTGAACAGCTATTGTTCATTGTTCCAGGTATTGGTATATGGGAGTGTCATATGCCAAAAACTGTGTGATTCAGCCCCACTAGGGCCAAGCACATCAGTGTTGGAAGAAACCCATGGCTTTCAAAATCATACTCCTCCATAGGAACAAGCTCTTGGTGAGTACCTTGGGGACAGGAGGCCCTGTCTTAACAAAGAACACAACCCCACACCTCAGCTGTGGAGTGAGCTCATGGTCGGAACTTGCTGATGGGTTATTCACGCTCCCACCTTTACTTGTTCCAAGTTCAGGGCCTGACTTGGTTGTACCTATAATCCTTGCTTATGTTCAGTGTGATATCTGCCAGGTAACACAACAGAAGGTCTCACAGAGCAAGATCCATTCCCCAGAGCAAGGCTTCGGGGCATATAAAAGGTTTGGCTCCTTCACTCCTCCCTTTTTACTGACTGCCTGTTGTCTGGAATTTAAAGTTTATATTGGATTGCCTTAGGTAAAGTTTGAATCAGCCTGGCCCATACCTCTGATCATTGATTTGGTAGGGGACTTTGTGGCAAAGTGAGTCTACCTCTCCAATCCCTTCCAGGCTGGGGGTCTGTCTATGGGGAGCCATCATGGCTAAGGGCTCTCCAAAGTTGACAGTGTGCCTACATTTCTAAGCTGCCTAGTTCTCCATCCTTGACAGTTTCTCTCCCTTCTAAGTCCAGTAAAGCCAGCTGAGCTGTCAGACCTGTCTCTAAGCAACTTGTGAATGGGTATCTCTTTTGTCTTTTCCCGTGGAGCATACACAGGTTGGACAGGATGTGCTTTAGGTCTGTGACTACCTAGGCATGCTCACGTTCCTCATGTGATATGGTCAGTAGTCCTCCTGTGCCTCTATATTGGATAAATTCTGCCACACATAGGGCCTGTTAACAATGCCTTCACTCTATATAGACCTAGAAATATGGCCTCCTGCTTCCTCTGGAGAAAGGTAGGTGCATGACTTTGACGTTTCTCTTTCCATTTCATTGGCAAGACTGAAGTGTTCACAGAAGCTCATCTTATTCCTGAGTGCAGGAGATCCTCACAATTGGGTTCTGTGTCCCCTTTCCTCCCTGTGCCCAGCCCAGATGCTTAGGCAGTCACTTCTGATGTCTTTAAATAGTTTGGGGATATTGATCTACTGGGATATGTCACCATCTGTCATGTTTGTCAAAAGACATTCCTTTTGAGTAAGCCTGGCTTATCCTTCAAATTAAAGTGAACAGATGTAGCCAGTCATAAAGAGGCACATAACTCTCTCAGTTCACACCTTGGCTTCTTCACTTCTGTTCCTCTATTGTATCATCTCCCAAAAACATCTCCTGCCTCCTCACATAAGACGTGGTCAGAAGGTCATGGGAGACCTGAGTCCTGTTCTACCCTTGCTCACCTTTGAATTTTAGGCCAGGTTTTCTGAGGAGCATGTAATGACTTGAGAATATAGTAGCAAAGCAAGGGCCCTTTAGGTAACTTACTGGGGGAAAAAGAACCATGAATTTATCTTGACCCTGTCTTTCCTCATGACTGTTAGTGTCCTAAAGCTTACATGATATCCAGATGACATATGGAACCCAGGATAAGACGCTACACACAGGGATCCATTCAACAGACATTAAAGGAACATTAGACTAGGAAAAGTGGACTGAAGGCTTGAGATTCCAAAGGGAGCTCCTTCTCATGGTGCAGGGGACATGTGGCCAACAACACATCCTGCATGGCTGCTTTCAGGCAGGGCTCATCTACATTCTTAGAGAACCGGGATTTATTCTGATGTCCTCAGACACATTATTTTTTGTCTTAATGACATGCTAGACCAGAGAGTCCTTGGATCAGGAGCCTGGGAAGCATGATGTTTTCTCATTGCCTCATGGCAGACATTTTTCAATAAAAGAAGCTGTGTGGGCAGAGATGGGCCATCAAACCAAGCAACAGTTTCAAAATGCCCCCATTCTGACTATTTCAACCATGTGGCTAGCAAGATGGTTCTCTAATCTACAAATCCCATTATCAAAGGGGATAATTATATAAATGGATGATGTGGAGTTATTTGGGGGTGGTGGGTTATCCTTTCTGGAAGCAGTCATGCTTCCATGGGGTTCTTATAAACGAGTGACTCAACAGATGGTTCTTGGTTATGTTTGCTACTCAGAATAGCAAACAGCAGGACTGCTTGCTGGTTCTTGCTTATAAAACAGTTACAGTATCATCTGCCTCAGGACATTCAACAGACACTAAGGAGGTATTTTATGAATAACCACTGGGTATCAAGTCTCTCATGAGTCCAATTTTGACACCTGGCTGGTTCAGTTAACTGGCTCCATGTGTGCCTAACACTCACATAAGTGAATCTGTTCTTCTGAGGTTTGTTTGTGGTACTGATCTGCAGCAAAATAGGGAAGCATGTTGGCTAATTTCAAAATATTTTTCTGCCTTTTTAATCCATTTGTACAAGTCTCAAGCCACTTAGACTTTATAGTTGAACAATCCATATATCATGTTTTGTCATTTTGGATGTTTTCCCATTGCTTTGTCCTTAACTTTCCCCATATTCTCTTCTTTGATATCGATTTCTTTGTTCATCCTGCCCTATCCACTGTAACTTTCACCTGAGACTTTAAGGTTCCCTCTCCAAAAGTTTGGTTTGGATTATCTACTGTGCCTGTCTTATTGTACACCTATGGCATGGAGTCCCTGAACAGATGAGGACTGTATGCTCCACAATATCATGACCATATGTTCTCTGCACCTTTCTTGTGTTGGCAATAAGCAAGCTTTGTTCCCTTACCCTGTGTATGCGGATGATCATTCCCATGCATTAACATTTAACTGAGTACTTAACTTTCAATGTGTCTTTCAATTTTCAATTTGGAACTGAGTTTGATCAGATGTATTTTCTGATAGCTCAGCTATTCTGGCTTGATTTCCAGTCTGTTCCTAGCCTCTGTTCTCCAATACCATGGTGAATTCTACCTTATAGGTTGCTGAAGAGATTTCTTCCAGAAGGACCTAGACACTGGAAGGAACTAGTAAGAGACAAAAGGAGTGGAAGAGGCAGCAGACATTCCCTCCTCCCTACTGTCTTACTTCTGCATCTGTTTTATGCCTCCAGCCTCACCAGACAGGATGCCTGTGGGGTCGTTCATGGGGGAAGACTCTCCTTGCGCCCAGCCTAGTAATGGACACAAGTGAGACACTCTGTTTTGGAGTTTGACTGTACTATTTTGGGCTTCAGGGACTCTGCCTATCATGTATATTATAGTCTCTATAATCAGGATGATGTGAGGTAGTCTTCTTTTTTTCCTTGTGTGTGTGGTGTACATGTATGTACACATGGCCACATGTGTGTGGGTACATATACACATGTGTGCACATGGACATCAGAAATTCACACCAGGTGTCTTCCTTCATCAATTTCCCCTTTATTTACTGAGTCAGGAAGCATCACTCGAAGTCAGTTGTGTATTTGGTTAGCCTGGCTAGCCATCTTGCCCTGTCTTTGCCTCCTGACTGCTGGGATTACAGGTGGACATTCACAGTACAGTGAGACAGCTATTACTTACTGAAACAGGAAATGTGGGTTTGGGGATTGGACTTCTCTCCAGGAGAAAGAATCAGGCAATTTCTCAACAATGGGAGACTTTCAGTGAAATTTGTTCTGCATATCTTGTAACCCTTGAAATTACTTTTCTATTGTATTTTCTCATTGTGGTGACAAAATATCTGGCAAAAACAACTTAAGGGAAAAAGGTAGTATTTGTTTTGGCTTACGGCTCAAAGGACTAGTCCATCATGGTAGAGAATGCATGGTGGTGGGAGGATAAAGCACCTTGTCATGTGTGGATGAGATGAGGAGTGTTCGGGTGGGTAGGGCTACATAGCTGGTCACATTCAGTCCTTAGTCAGGAAGCAGAGAGGGATGAATGCTGGTGTTCACCTTGCTTTCTCCTTTATATTCAGTCTATATCCCAGCCCATAGGGTTGTGCAGCTCACAGTTAAGAAAAGAAAAATCTTCTGGCCTCCATTAACCTTGTCTAGAAACTTCCTCACAGCCAGGCCCAGAGATTTTTCTCCTAGATCATTCTAGATCTTGTCAGCTTAACAAATTGACATTAAGATTAACCACCACATGTATTAAATGGATCCAGGCTACTCTGAACCTTTTAGAAGCATTGTTGGATGATTGCTGATGGTAAAGGAGGCCTTGGGAGTCCTGGAGCCTGAATTCCATTAATAGGAAATAGACTAGGCCTTCCTTATGATAGCTCTTGAGGCTGAAGGTTCTCAGTAGGATACGGTAGCATGCACATCTGTGAAAACTCCGCTGGCAAGGACTGTAAGATGACTGGGTAGTAATGCTTAGGTGTTGTATCTTATATCGGATGACACATACTGGGTTCAGAAGACTTAAAAATGCTGCACTCCTTCTGACCACTTGCAATGTTTGTTGCCTGGGTTTATATTATGATCCAATACAACTGCTAGGTGTGGAGTCTAGATTCAGAAATATAGGGTTTTGCTTCTCCCAGCAAGGCCGTGTATTAGAAGGTTCTAGATTCCAGCAGTTACCAGGTTTGATGAATGCTATAAATATTATAAAAACAAATGCATTGTTATAAGTTAAAACCGAATTTCATATTTTCAACATAAACTGTGTACAAGCTGAACTAGAGATACTTTATGACTCACAGGGCTCTGAGTAACACACGATTTCTGGAACAGATTTGGGGCGGCCATTTTCCACCCTCAGAATGTGGAAGATGGAAGATGTTCTTGTGGAAGGAGTTCCTCAAAGCCAGGCTATAGGAATGGGTCAGGGCCCTGTCACTGAGGAGTACCTCCCAAGACGAATGAGATGGCTCTCTGCTGGATTACCTGTTCACAGGTTAACTGGAGGAAGACGGGGTTGTTAAACAAGGCGCTGCTGGTGAGCCACTGAGAAGATGGCGTAGGGCTGGGGAAGTCTGCGCAGTGCTTCCAGCGCGGCACGGGCTTTTAGTTATGAGGCAAATGCCGGAGAAAGGCCCAAGGGTGAAGTGTGCTGATGTCTGAAGACCAGTTAGTCACACAGGTTAGAGGCAATAAAGCTGATTTTTAATGAGTAACTCTGCTCACTCATTCTCAGATATTTATTGAAGACTCACTGACATGGTAGGCTCAGCACTTCTCACTGTTTATAGCACAATAAATGCAAAAGATTGATACCTTACCTCACAATGTTTCTCTAATACCTTTTCTTTGCTCTTAATTGTTTAAATAACAGCTTTTATACTCATTTTACTCCTGCTTTACCTTTAATTGTAAAGTTCAATGACATTCATTGTGCTGACTCCCCCACCATCCATCTTCAGAGCTCTCCACCTTGCAAAGCTGAAACATTCCATTTCTTTAACAATTCCCTGCCCCTTCTGCTCCCCCAGCCCCTGCCAGCACCACTTTGCTTTGTCTCTGAACCTGGCCACTCACTCTGTCTTAGAGAAATGTCTGTGTATGTTCAGGTCCTTGACCCATCTCATCATGGTTCTTGTGTTTTGCTTAATAGAGATGTTAGAGGTCCTTGTGTATCTGGGTATTAACTGCTTACCAGATCTATAGTTTTTATGTATGGGTGGCTTCTCCTACCATTCTTGCTGTCTGAATAGGAAATGATCATGGTTGGGGAGGGTGTGTCCTTAAAGTGTATGGGTCGATGCCTTCCTATTCTAGGCTCTCACTGAGAGTTGCATCTGGACCTGTCTGAGGCTCAGATACAAGTTTCTCATCATAACTAGAGTCAAAGGCTGGCTTCTGTTTGCAAAGAAGCTTGCTTCAACCCACACGGTCTTGATACAGGATAGTGGTGGGGCTGGGCTAGAAAAAAGTACTGGAACATGGGAACAGCGTCATTGAATTGGGCTCAGGCCTTCTGTTTCCCAGCTTCCTTCAAGGCCATGGTCTTCTCTTCACCCTCCTGCACCTGCTGCTCTTCCTCCAGCAAGAGCATCTCTGCAGTAGTCCCTCAGCCCATGGACCCATCATAGCATCACGGTTGGAGATGCTGAGGGGCTTTCTGCAACCTCCACAAAGCTTGAAATACTTAGAGTGGTTGAGTTTCTGGGGCTCTGCAGGTCCTCGACCTTCTATTCTTTCCTTTATCAGCTTCTGGGCATGAACAACTCAGGCAGTTCTGTATTCTGAAGTTCTGTACTTAGGGGTCAGTTTTAAAGGTGAACCCTTCCTGATAGCAGGGACATGGTGAAACTGAGATGGTCAGGCTCTGAAGACCCAATGGTGCATTGGAGTGCATGCTCTTGGAGAGATACACTCTGTGTATCTTATACATTTTCAAATTTGATAAACAGCATCATATATGCTGGTCTTTGAAAAGGTAGACTTTGGGCATCTTGGTCACATCCATTTTCTGTTATATTTGATAGAACTTACACTTCTCCATCTTTCAACCATTGTTTCTCACATATCAGGAACCTGGCTCAGGAAAGGTGGTCTTTCATGACTTGGAAGTCAGAAATCCCTCCTAATACTATCTGATAATGAATTGAGTAGTGGGGAAGGTTCATGTTCACATGTCAGTTCATAAAATAGTGCTACCTTGAAAATGAAGGACCTTTCACTGGGTTCAGTAAGGTGGGCTCTTCCACCTTACATCAGTCTACTTTACTTAGCCATCAGAGGGCCTGCTTCAGCACTCAGTAGGGACTTATCCAGAGTGGGAAAGCTGCGATGATAAATGTAAGGAACAGAGATTTTGCATAGAGGTGGTCATTGGGATCTAGTTGATAAATTCCAGAAGCAAATTCCACACAGAGATGGTCATGGGGATGTAGGTGACAAATATTAGGCACAGATATTTCTAGAAATAGTCATTCGTTGCTGGCATTAACGAAGCATCTAAGAGCTTAGTTATAGAATCTGATTATGACTGAAGGCACTTCAAGCTGGTTATTGTTCTGAGAAACTCCCATAAAAGCTATAGCCTTTATGCCTCTCTATTTCCTCTCTTCCAGAGTATTGATCTGCAATATCTTCCCAATCTGGGATTATTGGGTCCCAGGCTGTCCCAGGTATTATGTTCAAAGTTGTCTAATGAGGTCAAGTAATGAAATGTCATGTGAAAATCTTAGGACCAAGGATGACTTTGGATCTTTGTCTACAGGGAACAAGTGATCTCACAGTGATATTTATCTGTAAGTCACTCCACAGGATCCTCTTGTCTCATAATTGGACATCTCCAAACATTGGATGGGTCAAGGGTATGCAGGCCAGTGGTGAGAAGCCTGCCGTGGTGGACAATAATTCCCAAAGCCCATAATGATTCTAGGTACAGCTCGCATATAGCACTCCTTCAAGGAGGAGGAAACTAGGACCCTCATCTAGTTCAGGGGAAAGTGTCATGCACAATCTCTAGAATGATGATAATGGATTTCACAGTTTTCTAGGGAGGAATCAACCACAGCTTCTTGTGGAATCAGAGATGACTTTCTTGTGGTGGTCTAATTGTCTCTGGGACCAAGTCATCTGACAAGAAGCAGCTTAAGGAAGGGTTTCATTCTGGCTGAAAGCTCCCAGGCATGCATCCTATCATGCTCTCAGCCTGAAAGTTTGCTGCATGTTAGAATGTGTCCTATGGAGAAGCTTGGGACCCCTTTATCAGGCTTCACTTTCCAAAGTTGGTACAGATATTGTCCAGTAACCAGCATCCTTCCTTCCACAATTAGGACATCATGCACAGTCACAGCCCTCCTATGGATCAGACAAAGCCAAACATTTCCTCCGTGCTGTGTCATGCCTGTTGTTTGGAACTTCATACATGGACAGACCAGTCAGGGGCAACACAGGCAGAAGAAGCTATGGCTCAGAGGGAACAGGAGGGATGTCTGGGCAGCGGGGTGGCGGGGGTTGGGGTGGGGCAGGGGTGGATCTCTGCTTGTATACATCACTCAGTATTACATAGAGAGACAATAGATCTAACTAGATTACCAGCACAGATTTATATATCTGGTTCTTTCTAGACCTTAGACTCTTGGAGGGGGTGTATGTACTCTTGATCTATGACATCCCAGACTGAAACTGACTATAGACTTCTGGAGATATGTTATTTCTCAATTCTACTATATAGCCAAGGCCTTACCAAATTTGTGAAAATATAAGACTTAGGATGCTTGGGCTGTGGAATGTTTAAAATAAATCTGGCATGGATAAGTTGTATTTTAAAACTTTTTTTCCTAGTGTGGCAATATTAAACAGTAGAAGAAGGCTTATTCTTGCAATCTTTCAGGTCTCACCCAGATGTAAATACACCAGCAAGTACAGGCATTCGTGCAGCCAACTCTGCCTGCAGATCTGGTACGCTGTTCTGTGATAGGAGGGATGGCTGTGCACATTTGGAAAGCATAGAGGATTTTGTGACCTGTACAACCACCTGAGGGATACAGACATCTTGGGGAGAGGCACTAGGAAGGGGTGGGTGGCAAGAGTAATTGAAACAGGCCTAAGTCAATGTGTCTGCCAGCTGCTGGGCCACTGGGCATGGGGTTTTCTGACTCACTTGACACTCTTCCCTGAAATGAAGTACATCAACTCTCACTCTCCTTCTACCATGCTTTCTGGCCCTGAGGCCATTTGCCCCCCTCTCTATTTTTCAAAAGAGGAGGTCCTTGCCAGGTGTGGTGGCACATGCCTTTAATCCCAGCACTTGGGAAGCAGAGGTAGGAAGATCGCTGTGAGTCCGAGGCCACCATGAGACAACATAGTGAATTCCAGGTCAGCCTGGGCTAGAGTGAATCCCTACTTTGAAAAAGGAAAATAGGGGGTCTTTGTGGCTGTGCTGGAGTGTCATGAAGGAAAGTCTATTCCTGAAGAGCTACACTCTACAAACCAGGGCATCCTGCTTGCCTCCTAACCCATCAAACACTGAGGTGGGGGAGGGACAAGTCACTTTAGTAACCAACCACATATTCCATACCATCTCCAAAATATTAATACCATCAGTGGAGCATGTAGAAACATTCTTATTCCTGTATGGAAGAAAAGGGGCCAGGGAAGGAAAATAACACACTCCTTTGCATATTTAAAGTACTTGAGGCTTTTTAAAATATAGGTGATAGGTAGGTAGGTAAGTAGGTAGGTATAACTAGATTCTAGATTCTAAGATGCTGTTACCATTGCTTAATTTGTATAAAGGTCAATGTATCATGCATGAAGCTGACATAAAAGCCATAGACTGATTCAAGATATTTTTCACTCTAAGCCTGAAGCCCCTTTTATTTAGCTCATTGGCTCAGAAAAATGGCTTCAATTTACTTGCCTGACAGTTTAGTCAAATTCAAGAAATCGCCTAAAGATCAATTTTAATTAAGAAAGCCATCTTTGCTCCAAGGGGGAAATTCAGTGTGGGTGCACGTGTGTGGATTGGGAATAAGACTTAATTAAAATCCACCTCCACCATATAAGTGCTTTGTAAACTTAAGCAAGTCGCCTTATCATTTAAGCTTCAGTCCCCTTATCTACAACAGGGAGGCAGATAACATCATTAATGCTTTTAATGATAACTATAAAAAACAAAGACCTTAAATACAACCTGAGCTGAAATATAGCTACCTGGCCTAATATTTCAAATTAGTTTCTAGAATAAGATGTGAAAATGTGAACAGAGAAGTAAAACCCATGATTATGACTCTAAACTTGGACCTTGCCAATAAATATTTGACAGATCTTAGTGGTTATTTCACATGAAGTATTTGAGGCTCAGAGTTTGCTTGTGTTTATGACTTGACCTCTTCTGTGCCAACCGCAGTGCAAGGCACGGTTCATGCAATGTCTCATATTCCAAATATGAATGGAGAGGCCAGGCCTGCAGTGTGAAGCAAGGTTCCAGAGGTGGAGTGTGGCCATTATCTCTGGGTTGTACTTGACCACCACCTTGAATCAGAGCTGTGAGCACCACAAGAGACCCTACAATGTCAAGCATGTTACCACCCCCTTGTAGAAAAAGTGGAGTGCTCATAGGGTCTGAGGCTGAAATCTTCAGGGACTCCCCCATCCCTCCAAGGCTCTAGAAGAGGTCAATAATTAATAGGGGCAATGGGTGCAGCTTCTCACAAGCTGCCCAGGGTAATTTTAATGGCCCTGCTTTATGTGAGTCACCCACACTGCCACTGGATAAAGCCACCTTTGTTACCGAGAGAATCTCCCAGCCACCCATTCTCCTGTAACTGACCCAGATGAACTTCTTGGTTCACCAAAGCTTGACTTGGATGAAATACATTGTTTGGTCTGTCCATGCCTGACTCTTCCTAAGGAGAAGAGATGTTTCTTTACATCTCCCCAGGGACAGTTGCAGTGACAGAACTGAGATTAGAACCAACTGTAATTTTTCTCTACAAAGAACAACTGAATTAGTGCTGTTCAGCAACAAATGAAGCCCCTGGCTTCCTCCTCCAATGAAGAGTGAAGAAAGAATACCATTGAGCCCATGACACAGTGTGAGAAGGGTTTTCATGAGCAAGCTTCCTTTAAGCCTCAGGAGACACCCACCGTGTGCTTGATCACACAACTGGCCTTTCTTCATTAGACTGCTATCGGATGAAGCCATACTAGATCTCTCATTATAGATAGAGCGCTGCAATGCATGTGCAGCACAGAAGATGCAGGCTTCCTTTTCAGAACCTTAATGCAGGGCTGTGGCGCTGAGCGTCTGTGGAGAGGAGGGCTCACGTTTTCTTCCTGCTAAATACAGGGTCACTATCTTTCCTTCCCAGAAGGCACTGCCAACTTAAAAATTCAATCCAGTAGGTAGTTAAGCTTCTCCTTTGTGAAAAATTCTACACTCGGCACTTCAGGAAATCAAAAGTACATCAGTATATGCCACAGTGAATTTGTTTGTAATTCCCCCAATCATCCTGTATGGTAATGATCAGGGGTGCTGGTATTTTATATTTAAAAAATGAGAATACTCAAATATTAAATATTGGCTCATGACCATTTGCTGGTGGGCATAACTGGGCCTTGAACAGAGCACCTCACTCTTAATGTTAATTCCATTACCCATGTTCCTCTACACCACCAATTGTGATGCACCATAATCTTATATGGGACTTTGGTTTCATGCAATGGGGCCTCAACTTGTATAGCATTTATACAATATGAGAGGTGAATCAAAGCTTTGGAAATAAGTATGTACTACACCTGTTCCAAAGAAGAATATTAGTTATGTGGCTTATGGTAAATGGGTCCACAATAAGTTATGTGGATTATGATAGTCCTCATTTATATAGAAAAAATTTCAGTTTGGCAAATGTGTATCTGGTAACGGAAACATGTCCAGTGGAAAATGCAATTCTTTCAAATGCCTTCACGTGAAATTGCATTATACACCAGATTCATGCGAGGAGTTTCTGGCCTATGGGATGCTTTCAGAACCATAGACAGTTAAACAACACAAGGGCCAAGTGCCTTCATAAGTAAGGTTCAAGACCTCCAGTCATAGCCTGGACACTAGACCACAAAGATGACATATGAAGCTATGTCTCAGTCCTATTGGTCTCCATATGATGAGTGTCTTCATCTCATCATGATTTTATTGTACTGGATTAAGATTGCATTATCTCTATCCCAGCATGCAAAATGTTAAGTGTGTGTGTGTGTGTGTGTGTGTGTGTGTTTGTGTGGTGGGTATACATGCACCGTGTATGTGAAAGTGAATATGCTTAAAAAGCTCTCTGCATTTGGAAAGCTGTATGTAAGGACTTATTCTTTTCTTTGCATTGTCTGTCGTACATCTCATGAGAAGGACACTTGCTAGGCAGTTTTCTGAAAAGCAAATATTCAGGAAGCTAAGAATTCTTGCTGAAAGACGCCCTCCATGCTCCATGCTTCACTTGCTTGATTTCTGCTATTTTTGACAAAACATTGAGAAATCAGATTCAGCTGAGTGACCGACGTCAAATGTTCACTGTGAGCCTTTTTGCTTTCCACCCTCGAGTCCTCCGCAAACACAGAACCTACTAGGGAGGCAAGCACACCCTGCAGTGAAGCCTCAGACAATGCGCGAGGACTTAGGAGAGTGTCCTAGTCTTTGATCCCTCTTAATGGCAATTCTTGGAGGATGTGTACAGATCTCAAAATGGTCACAGCGAAGAGCAGTCCCTGTCTCTGACAGATCCCTCATGGTTATTGTTCCCTGATCCCTGTCTCCTGAGAACACCTGCCAAATCAACCACTTGTGCTAAGGACTTGTCCTCAGCTCTGCTTGGGTGGGGACCTAACCAGAAAAGGATGTTATCTGGTCATATCTGGGTTCCTTCTCTACAGGAAGGTGGAAATGATCACTTCATACCTGTTAGAGAACTAAATTTTCAAGCCAGTTTCCACCCTGGCATCCGGAGAGAGGGTGAACCCAGAGTCTGCACCCTAAACTGACTGTTGGAGTAGACACTGTGCATGATAAGCAAATAACTAGTAATGTTGGAGTCACTAAGGAACACTTTACTAGTATTTTTGATGTTTGGGGGGACTAAGTATGGAATAGAGTGAGAGGGACAGACTCCTGGTGGCCCAAACAAGAGTGGGCTTCAGCACCCTACCAAGTCCTTACAGTAGAGATCCAAGAAAGATTACCACTTTACCCTTGGAAGTAATACTTGTGAAATCAGCCCAGGACCTTTTCCATAATAGCCTGTCTCTCTGGATCACTAGGGGAAAGATATTCTCTTTACAGCCTAACACGGGGAACAATACAAGATGAACAAGTTGTGAAGGTTATCAGCCAGAGAAATTTGCTGAGGGGCTTAAATATCACTGTGTCATTTCCTCTACATCTTATTAGCAGGGTTCCAGTACAGTAATGTATCAGAGGTAAGAGAGATGAAAAATGGACTCATGAGGAAGAGTAAGGGAATCCTGAAGATGGAAGGGGAGATGGACAAAGGACCTTAGCAGAGCTGGAGTCGCCAGCACTCCTGGCAGAAGTAAAATAGGCTGCTTGTACTACATCTGTGTACCTCTCTTCCCATGGGCAGATGCATGCCCAGCTTTCACCATCAGTAACAAAATACAATCAAGAGCAAAAAGAAACAAAACTCAGAATACAAAATACGTGTAAAATAGACTCCAGTCCTGAAAATTACTTTAAAATCTCTCTTTAATAATTCTAATATAACTATGATGTGGTAAGGTATTGGTTATAAACTAAAAATCTATCCCCCAATTGCATATGTTGGGGTCATAACCCTTGGTGAGGTTATCTTAGATGATAGGGTGTTGAAGTTAGCTTCAAGTTGCTGGCACAAAGAACTGAAGAAAAGTTTATTTTGGCTTATAGACTTGAGTGAAAACTCCATGATGGCAGGAGAAAATATGGCATGATCAGAGGCTGGACATCACCTCCTGGCCAACATCAGGTGGACAACAGCAGCAGAAAAGTACGAAGTAATGGCAAGGGGAATCTGGCTATAACACCTACTTCCAACAATATACCTCCAACAAGGCTCCAGTTTCCAAATTACCATCAGCTGGAGGTCAAGCATTCAGGACACAAGTTTATGGGGGATATCTGAACCAGACCAACACGTAGGGCATATACCTAAGTTTAAACAAGGTGAACCCCAATTGACAAGCAAACTGTCCTTATAATAGACACCAAAGTGCCTTGCCACTCTCTTCTCTATCCAGATATACTTGAAGGTCACAAACCAAGAGGAGAATCTGTAGCAGACAGCTTCAGGTTAGCTGAGATGAACTTCCAGACCAGGCACAGTCATATGGAGGAAGGGGTTTATTGAAGCTTACAGATCCAGGGAAAGTTCCATAATGGCAGAAGAAGCTGACCTGCTTCCATAGGTCCAAACAGAGAGAGAGAAGCACGAACCTAAAAGTCAAAAAGCCATACAGCACAGCACACTTCAGGAACTCCAGCTAGGCACACTTTGCATATCTTTAGATTAAAATCTCAAACCCACCACCACACCTTAAGATCCACCCAGTGACACTGCCTCCAGCCAGGTGGCTGCAGATGCAAACTACAGGCAAATAAAATAGTGAATATATTGGGGGCCATTTATTCAAACTACCACAGAGTACTCACTAGAAACTATTCTAGAATCTTGATATTGGGCTTTCTAACCTTTATAACTGGGCAAACCATCTTTTATTGTTTAGGCTACCCTGTCTGTGCTATCTAGTTTTGAGACTCCAAGAACTTCTTCAGGAGTTAACAAAAAATATATTCACAATCATCACACTATACCAGAATGAAGAAAGTCTCTGATCTTCTCTGTAGACTCCATACTACTAAGGAACTCATCACTGACCTTGTCAATGGACAGTAAAAACTTCCAGAACATTGAAACAGACCATGACATCACGTAAACATGGGACGATTTCTGTAAGTTGTGGATAACTGGAATACCTGAAGGAGAAAAGAGGATAGAGTAGGAAAAAAATTGACAAATGGCTAGGATATTTCCAAAAGTAAAAACATACATCAAAACAGCCAGAAAGCACAGAGAGTGCCAAATGTGATGGACACATTCCGACAAACAGCCTGTGTGGTCCACATGCTGAAAGCAGAGTCCTGACGGAAGTCAGGACAAGAGGGCTGGAGGAGTGGGCATGGTGAGATCTTACTGAGAGATAAACAAGGGTGAACAAACATTACAATTTCCTTGAGAAACCAAAAAGGCAGGAGAAAATCACGAAACATTTAAACGGGAAAAGAAAATCCAAAATTTCAACATATCAAACCTACTCTCCTATAAATAGTTTTCCATGCAAGCAAACTCCAAGTCAACCATTGCAAGCGTATTTCCCTGTAAGAAACAATAGTGCACTGAGATTTATTGATGCATGCAGCTAATGCTAATAGAGGCAAAGTATTTAGAATGTTACAGCTAGTGCTAATAGAAGCAAAGTATTTAAAATGTTTCAAGAGGGAATAATATAGGCCACCAACTCAAATTAATGTAAATACAGGAACATCAGGATGAAGTTAATAGTGTCTTACTAACTGATCTAAAAGATGGCTGTTTAATGATAGGGATCTTGCCTGGATTTATAGCATATGGGTGAGTGGGGTGAAGCAGTAACGTCACAAGGGACAGAGATTAAGAAGACTCAGAATTGGATGGTGAGCTTCAAAGATATGCCTGAAGCTTCACACTGAGATGCTCAGAAATTTAAGGTGATCCTCATTAATTGGTTTCCTCAGGGTAACATTTCCCCTCTGGATTAATTTTCACCAAAGATGATTCTTAGCTGGTGGTCTAGAGGTTGACTCTAGCATCCCTCCTATAAGGTGCAAAGTGAAAGGCCAGCTACCAAGTTCAGATACAGTCATATCAAATTACCCTGGACCAGGGGATCATTCTCCAACCAGTCTCAGAGTTTGGACTTCGTTCCCCTTTGTGAGTTTTATCTGTTCAAACCCTAGCATGCTGACCCACAAGCCAGTGCTACTGTGAGAGTTAGTCTCCGGTTGTCAACTCAACAATGTTTAGCATTACCATCTCCTGAAATCTGCAATCAATTTTCTAGATCAGATTAATTAAGATGGGAGAACTTATTCTGAAGGCAGCATCATTCCATGAGCTCAGGTCCAAGAGTGCATAAAAACGAGAAAGTGATCTGAGCACCACTATTTGCCACTACCCACCTCCCAAGTGTGTGTGTGGGCAGCATGTAACCAGCTGCCTCAAGCTTCTGCTGTAATGCCTTTGCTGTTATGGTGGCTCCTAACCTTGAGCTATGCTGGTATAAACCCTTCCTTTAAAGTTCTTTGGTCATAGTAATGACGAAGTTACTAATACAATTATCAAAGCCAAACAACTAAAGAATTGCAAGTCAACTATCCCTGATAAACATGAATACAAAAAATGCTCAACAAAGTTGTAGTAAATCAAGTTCGATAGCACATTAAGAGTTGTTCACCATATCCAGGTGAATTCAAGAATGATGCAACATAAGCAAATCTCTAAATGTGGTACAACATATTAGCAGAATGAAAGACAAAGTATGTAATTGTTTCAACAGATTCAGAAAAGTGCGTAGCAATTTAACAATCCTCTCGTGATATGAAGAAATGAAACTCAACACCATACCTTGATACACTAGGATGGAAATAGAACTGATAGGAATAGGACCCCACTTCTGAGGTCTTCCACCTAAAATCTATACCTTGTCTACCCATATGGGAAACATAAAGAACCTGAAAATTTCAAAATATCTAACAAAAAATCCCCCAAACTGTCAAGGTAATCAGAAATGGGAAAATTGAACTGTCACATTCAAAAGGAGATGCGACTTTGAGATATGATCTTGGGGCTAGAGAGATGGCTGTTAGCAAAGGGCTTGTTGCACAAGCATGAGGACCTGAGTTTAGATGCTCAGCACCCATGTGAAGGCTACACACATTCACTGTTGACCACCAAATGCATTTGTCCATGCGCATACACACATATCGTACACATATGCATTCAAAAATAAAAATTTTTAAATCTTGTGTTCTGAATAGAGTCGTGGAACAGAAAAGTGGCATTAGTGGGAAAAAAGCAAATATGAATAGTGTAGGCTTTAATGATTTATCAGTACAAATGTGGTGGACAAATAAAACCTCTAACTTCCTTATTTGGGTGTGTAGCTCAGTGGTACAGTGCTTTTCTGGAAGAAGACTCTGGGTTTGACCTCCAACACCAGAAATGTAGCAAACCTCTGTTTTGAATGTGTCTCCTTCAGTTATTCAGCTGTGGACTCTTGATGGCCACTGTGATGGTGTTGAGTGATCTTTAAGAAGTACTTAAACTTGAGGGATCCTTTTACAGTCCTTAGTTTTTAAAAAGGCCTTAAGCAGGTTTATGTTATGTCCTTATGGGCACACAGCAATCTTGCCTCTAGTGTCTAGCAACAAGGTGGGGTCTTGAAAGGAGAAATTTAAGCCCCCACTGGACACAAACTCTGCTACTGCTTTGACTTTTAAAAAAAATTTCTAGTCTTTAACTAAGAAAAAAAATCTATATTTTATAAATATAAAATGATCCAGTCTTTGATAATTAGTTTTAGTAATACAAATGGAAAGATAATACTCTACTAGCTGTAGTTTGTAATGGAAAAAAATTGAATGTGGGGTTTATGAGAGGCCTTTGTCACATCTTTCAGTGACTTAGTAAGTAAGAAACTAATGTAATCTTTTCCCCTCGCTTGCTTTATTTATTTGAGAGAGAGAAAGAGATTGGGGGTGCAGTAACAGATAGAGAATGGTCAAGCCAGGGCTTCCAGCCACTGCAAATGAACTCCAGATGCATGTGCTACCTGGTGCATCTGGTTTTTGTGGATACTGGGAGATCAGATCTATGTCCTTAGGCTTCCCAGGCAAGCATCTTCACCACTGAGCAATCTCTTCAGCCCTTTGCCTTGCTTTATAAAGACCTTTCTCTGAATGAAGGGAACCTGACTTGTGTGTTTCTCTTTCCTTCAAGGGCTGTAGAACAGTTAAATTCATGCACAACTCCTTTGTCTGACTCAGTTTTCCTGTGAACCCCGTGCCAAGCTATGGAGTTTTTTTTTTTTTTTCTCCAACATGCAGTTATCTCCTTTTGAAGTAATAGTGTTATTGTGCCCACTTTGCCCAAAGTTGAAAGTAGTTAGGAGCTTTTATGCCCTGTGCTGCTGTTGGTCAATGACTAACGGGTCCAGAAGCATGGATCTCTAGGTCTTTTGTCTCAAGTATCAGTGAAATGGAACCACGTGCTGTTTTCTCTGATGAAGCGAAGCCTGCCTCCATAGGGCTTTATCTGAAATGCAGCCCTTTTCTTTTCCTGACCTGTTTTCTCCAGTGTCAGATTGCACACTTCTTGAGTCATTTTCACATAAGTCTTCATGTTGGGGAATATGATTGAAAGTGATAAGCACAAAAAATTGTTCAAGGAAATAGTCAAAGGGTAAGATTCAGGAGTCGTGTCACTCCTTGGCCAGGTGAGAAGATGGTCCCTCCAGTGGTCATGAATGGAATGGTTTTGCTCCTGACACAACCAGTGATATACCTAAAGCTTTCACTAGTGAAAGAACTGGGTGAGACCTGGAGGGATTGTCACTGGCTTATTTCTTACCTGTGGTACATAGAAGATACAGGGGCAATGGTGGCAGTAAGAATCATAGTGCAAAATGGAGACACTGAGTAGAAAAAGTTACAGGCTCAAATTAGCCACATTACAACATGGTATAACATTTGCACTGCCACAATTTAAAAGATCCTTATCTCTTGTGTGCACAGACCAGAAGACCAGACCTAGCACATGATATTGTAAGAGAAGGAGGCCTTCAGAGGCTATGTTCACAGTCTGGAAGAGTTTCTCATGTCAATATCAAGATTCTGCTGGGGAAAGAATGGGACATTGAAACTTACAATGGGGAACTTTGGGATATATGTGATACCATTGAAAATCCATGTCCCATAGCTGTCAAAAGTGATGAGGATAAGTGAGTAGTATGTGACATATCACTCCCTATAAAACTCAGGGAATGTCATAGAATAGGGGCCAGAAAGAATGTCAAGAACCAGAGGATGGATAGGATTGCTATGGAATGCTGCCTTCTGGATATGACTTGGGTGTTTCCCTCATGAACTCACAACAGCTGTGGTGTTCTACACAAGACTGAGTCTGCCAACATTCTCTCACTGATAGGTGAGGGGGCTCATGAAACCCCACTTCTCCCAGAGGCACTACTGGCAATGATACTTCCTGCAACAGAGGGTGTCACTTATCAGTGGTGTAGCCCCTGGTAAGTGGCCCATACTCTGGTTAAGTAACCTCCCACCTATGCCTATGCAAGCAACCCTAAATTAACCCAATGAGTCACAATCAAAGATATGAAAGTAGAAAGAGGAATAGTTGAGAAAAAAGAGTTTAGTGGGAGTGGGAGGAGCATAAGATAAGGTGTTGGGGATAAATATAGTTAAAATACATTATATACAATATATACATATAATTACTATTAAATAAATCTATGTCCCCTGGAGACAGGCATGCAGAATTGTTCTGCTTACACTTTGGAAAATGTTGGTTCTCTTCCATTTACAGATATCTGCTAAAGTTCAACTGAGGTAGACAAACTGCAAATCCAATACTTGTCCCTCACAATTGTATGTCCCACTTCAGATTCTGGATTAGAAACCAACACATTGTCAAGTCTCACTGGAATAATGCTAGCTTATGAAAAGAAATGTATAATTATTAAACGAGATTTGACCAAAATGTGTGGTTGGGAACCAGGGCACTGAGCCAGAGCAAGGTGAAACAGAGACTGAATGAGAATGAGTGTCGGCACGAGGCTCGGAATTTGACGTCTTGGCAAATATTCTGGGAGAAAGAAAGTTCTAATACCCTGCTAGGAGATTATGTAAGCTTTGGGGAGAAAAACAAGATGTCTTGCAGGAGATGAGGCAGCGATGCTAGAACTGTCTGAAGTAAAGGAAGTGATCCAGAGGCTTAGCCAAAAACACAGACTAGAATAGATCTACAGTGTCTAACCAGAAAGCCCAGCAGTTGAGCGCATCCCTCTAGGCAGAACAGAGTATGTGATCTGAAATTAAATGAAATGTCTTGTTGGGGCAAAGCAACTGGCAGCTAAGAAATTCAGCAGTGACTGTCATCTTCTGGTGTAGTCTGCTGTCAGGAGATGATGTCAGAGCTGGGTACTTCTTTTTTTCCAACAAGTTAACAGTATTAAAGAGTAGCAGAGGTTTGGAGGACAACAATGAACTATCAGAAACAAGGCTAATATAATCACTGTTAGACATCCAAGTCACAATGACAACCAGTGACCTCATTCACTTTACCCATGGGACACTTTGTTGATGACCAAAGACCATGACACTCATAAGGGCAAATAGGCATCCAACACAGAAACTGAATGTATGTGTCTAAATGTGGAAACGTGCATACATACATGCATACCTGCATGCACACATGCACATATATATACACATGCACACACACTCACACACACACACACACACACACACACACACACATATATATATATATATATATACAAACACCTACAGAAGATGATGGAACAGATAGATCATGGAAAGTCTCAAGTCCCTTAATTTGCAGAACTGAGCCAATTCATTCTAAGAAGACATTAATTGAACATCACCTTGAGGACAGCCATTTGTTCTATAGCACCTATAGGTAGTTATCTAATAAAACCTGGAAAAGTCACCTGTACTAATAATCTTAATCCCTCTCTCACCCCAAGACCATTTCCCTAAGTAGCTGGGCAGAAAGCCAACTACTCTAAGGGTTTTATATAGGTCTGAGTTTGCATCATTCTTGAGGTCCCAAAGCCCACAGTAGAATATGGACTTAAGTGACAGAATCCTAGCCAATGATAACTCCAGAATTCCACCAATCTGTCTGTCTGGTTTCTCCCCAACCCTCACAGGCATAATCATCATGGATGGTTAGTAGAGAACAAATTCTATTGCATTCTTTGGCCAATGCCATAGAAGATGTCATAGTAGGCCAAAGTCATGGGAGCACTCACAGTTGAGTCCACTTCTAGCTACTATGGTGATTAAGAGTCTGTTTGTGGAAGGGAAAGGAAGAGACACGTACCAGTCCAAACTGCGCAGGGGTTACTAGGTAAATTACAGTTCAGCTTTACTTCCAAGACTGGGCCATATGGAAGCCAGAGGGATCACCACATATGATCTTAAGTAAACAAGCTCCAGCGACTGGAGCTCCTCTGGCTCCATCACAGACATCTGCAGGTGTGTCAGAGCTTCCATCTAAGTGTCCATGGCCATTAATTGGCATGGGCTGGAGGTCGCAAATCCATGTCACAGCCTGCTGGACTATTGTACTTCAGCCATCATAGGTCATGTGCTACATGTAGCTAGAACCTGAAAGCAGGTTGTTCCAGAGAACATCTCACTTGTTGGCACTAAGGCTTCTTATGAAGGTGGGAAAGAAAATGTCCAGTACCCACCAGTGAACTCTCACATAGGAATGTATTATTAGGTTATCCAGAGATGAGAAAACGTGGGTGCAGTGCAAGCTACATATATACCTGTGATGTGGTTACAGGGCTTGTAAGCTCACTTCCTGTAAGCTAGAGGCTGGGTTTTCACAACAATCACTTACCTGGAAAGGTAATATCTTAAACTGCGTACAGCCCAATGTTTGAATTATCCCCACCTTCTCCCTGAGGTTACCCAGGTTCTGTAAATCCATCCTCGTGTGATGTTAGGTTATTTTACCCTTTCGTGCTTCAGTGTCTTCACCTGTAAAAATGGAGATTTGAATAGAATGGCAGTAAGGCATCTATCATTTTGATATCTTGGGACTTTTGAGGGTTTTTCCATTATGTTAGGTGCTAATAGTGACACAGGAGTAGGGGTTTCTCTGCCAACGCACCAGTATTATATGCCAACACAAATATTTTGGGGTGTCTATAGATTGTTATGAGTTTGATGAATGAAAGCTATAGACCAGGGGATAAATCTCAGATTTTAATTCTTAGAGCTTCAGGAGGGAGAGCTTTAAGACAAGGGGAATTTAAAGGAAGGAAGACATAGCCCCAAGGAGCCAAACTGGGGTTTGATGAGCCCACCTCAAGACTCAGATTGTGTGTGTTTTTGTTGTTTGTTTGGTTTTGGAGGTAGGGTCTCACAGGAAATCAGAGCAAGCCACTTCTTTCATTATGAGTGTGTACTGAGAATGCGTATTGAGTGTGATAGCCACCTTCCTGTGAGTGCTCTGAGCCACTCTGGATGGAAATGAGGCTCCTGCAGCCCAGCTGGTTTCTTCATACTCTCCTTCACTTCTGTCTTCTCCTGACCCTGTGCTGTGGAGCCTTTTCTTTAAAATTATATATGTATATATAATTTTATTAGATATAGACATATTTATTATTTAAATAACACATGTTGGTACCATTCTTTCCCTCCTCCCTGCCCCTTTTCTGAAGAGGTCCTCCTCATTGGAGATGCAGGTCATAGGGATTGTGATTATGAGGGCAGCAGACAGTTATGGGGGAGAGGCAATGCCTCTGTACAAAATGTCCCAACTTGTGGCTCTAACAATCTTTCTGCCCCTCTTCCACAAAATTCTCTGAGCCATGTTGGGTGAATTCAGTGATAAGCACTCTGGATCTCTGCTTTGGTAGGTGTTGAGTGTCCTCAGTGTCTGTCCCCTTCACCCTTGTGTTGATACCAAGTTAACTGAGAAAGCAGCACTTTTGCTCACTTCCTGAATTCCTCTGTGGTTTCAGCTGGGGCCAGGGTGAAGTGCACAGGGTCATTTATCTCCTCAGATCCTGCTTCCACCTGAAAAAGATAAGCAGAATCTCCAACAGAGAGTGAAGTCAGCACTGGTTAAATAGGATAACCATTATTAATTTAGAGAGAATTTAAAGGGTGTAGACCCTCTTATATTCCAAAATTAGTGGAAGCATGAATTGGGAAGCAAAATAATTATCTGGATATGATTCTGACTTGTTTCCCAGTTCCAGATATGGTTTCCTTTCCACTAAGAGGATCTGATAGCCAAACCAAGAGCAGTTGGTTACCCACCATGGCTGTGTGCCACTATTGCGCTTATGTGAACATCACATCAGGTTGTTTGCTTCGAGTTGCTTAGACTTTAAGTTGCTCAGACAGATGTTGGACACTTTCCCCCCAAAGCTCATGTAGTACCTTCCATTGTCTGGGGACTAGCTCTCTTCCTGATTCCAATCAGGTCTCTTCCTGGTCTGTGCCAAGAGCATATGATGTCTTCAGCAGTAGGGTCTTACCATTAACTTGAGGTGGTAATCAAGTGCTCTGACAGAAGTCTGTCTTGTTTCTTTTGGGAGATCTAGAAGGTGTCTCTGATCAACAGCTCACTGTGGATGTAAACCACATCCTGGTACAGGGAATTACAGGCCAGTGCCAAGAGAAAAGAAAAAAGAAACAGAGGAGAAAAAGAAACCTGAGAAATTCAAGGTTAGGCTTCATCTCACCCTCTCCGAGGCCCTTCAATTCAGGTGCTCCCCCTAAGGTCCTCTTGAGGGTTCCATCTGTTAGTCTAACTTCCAGGGTATAGGATTCTATGATACAAGTTCAGTTTGGGTTCAGTTTTGTGTCTTCCCCTTGCCCTTCCCCCACACTCTACCCTCCCTATTGTCCAAGCCTGGAGATGACATTCAGGTATGTCAGCAACTCGGTTTTATCCAGGTTAGGAACCACAGATGAGCGAGACCATGTGACAATTATCTCTGTAATTGTGTGAGTTCACTGGGATTAAGCCTTCTTGATCAAGGTGGATAATGCTTTTGATGTGTTATTGAATTCAGTTTTCAAAGATTTTGTTCAGGATCTTTGCATCTAAGTTCATCAGGGATATAGGCCTATAGTTTTCTCTCCTTGTTGCATCTCTGTATGGTTTTGGTATTAGGGTGATGCTAGCTTCATAAAAAAAAGTTGGGATGATTCCCTGGTCTCTGATTATGCAAAACAGTTTGAGAAAATATGGTTTTAGTTCTTCAATGAAGGTTTGGTAGAATTTGGCTGAGAAGCCATCGGTTCTGGACTTTTCTTTTTGGAGAGGTTTTAGAATAGCTTTTCAATCTCCATGGATGTTATAGGTTTGTTTAGGAGATTAATCTGCTCTGAGTTTAGTTTTGGTAGGTGGTATGTGTCTAAGAATTCACCCATTTCTTCCAGATTATTGACTTTGGGGAGTAGAGGTTTTGGAAGTATGTCCTGATGATTCTTCCAATTTCATTGGTGTCTGCAGTGATCTCTCCTTTTTAATTTCTGATTTTGTTAATTTGAGACCAATCTCTCTCTCTCTCTCTCTCTCTCTCTCTCTCTCTCTCTCCCTCCCCCCCTCTGATTTATCAGATTCCCAGTCTTATTTATTTTTTCAAAGAACCAGTTCTTCATTTCATCAACATTTTAATGGTTTTCTTAGTTTCCAATTCATTAATTTCTTCTCTAATCTTAATTATTTCTGTCTATCTAGAGCTCTTTGGTGTGGATTCTTGTTCTCCTAGTGCCTTTAGTTTGACAGTCAGATCATTACTGTGGGATCTCTCTGTCTTTGTAATAAAGGCATTTGGGGCTATAAATTTTCCCCTTAGGACTGCCTTTGTTGGGTCCCATAAGTATTGGTAGGTTGTGTTTTCATTATCATTCAATTCTAGGAATTTTACAATTTCTTATTTGAGTTCTTCCATTCATTATTTAAAACTGTGTTGTTTAGTCTCTAGGAGCTGGTGGGGTTCTTAATGTGTCTCTTGTTGTTAATTTCTACCTTTAAAGCATTGTTATCTGACATGATGCAGGAAGTTACTTCAATTTTCCTGAATATATACATATATATATTTCTTGATATATGGTCAATTTTGGAGAAGGTTCCATGGGCTGCTGAGAAGAATGTGTATTCTGTAGACTTGGTATGGAAGGTTCTGTAGATATCTGTTAGGTCTAGTTGATCTATGATGTTTTTCAGCTCTATTATTTCCCTGTTTATTTTCTGCTTAGATGATATGTCTATTGATGATAGTGGAGTATTGAAGTCTCTGACTATGATGGTGTTGGTGTTTATTTCTGTTTTATTGTTGAGCAGATTTTGTTTTATAAACTGTGGTATACCTGTGTTTGGTGAAGATATATTTATGATTGTGATGTGCTCACATTCGATCATTCCCTTGATGAATCAGAAGTGGCCTTCTTTGTCCTTTTTGATTACTTAGGCTTTAAGTTTATTTTATCAGATATTAATATAGCAACACCTGCTTGTTTTTTATTTTCATTTGCTTGGAACATGATTTTCCAACCTTTAACCCTGAGGATATGTGTACCTTTAGTGGTAAGGTAGAATTCTTGAAGATAGCAGATAGAAGCATCCTGTTTTGCAATCCACCCTGAAAACCCGTGTATTTTGATGGGTGAGTTAAGACCACTAATACTTAAGGCTATTACCATAAGGTTTGAATTAATCTCTGCCATGACGAGGTGTTTTATGGGGTTTGGTGCTTTCTTGTGTCTTGTACTATGTACAACTTGGTCTACTTTGGTTATTGTGATCTCCTTGTTGGCTCTTGAGATTGGTTGTTTGTTCTGTGTGGAGTATTCTCTGTAGTTTTGGTTTTGTGTTTATAAAATCATAGAGTTGACTTTTCTCATGGAAAGTTTTCCTTTCACCACCTATTAGGGATACTTTTGCTGGGTAGAGTGGTTTGGGTTGGAAGCCATAGTTTTTAGACTTTGAAGTGTTCCATTGCAGGCCCTTCTGGCGTTTAGGGTTTCCACTGAGAAATCTGACGTTATTTTAATGGGATTGCCTTTGCATATAGTGAATTGTTTCTCTCTTGCTGCTTTTAGCACTCTATCTTTGTTTTCATTGTTAAGAGTTTTAACTATGATGTGTCTTCTTTGGTCCTGTCTGTTTGGTGTTCTATGGGCTTCTTTTATCTGAATGGGCCTCTCTTTTGAGACATTCAGAAATTTTTCTTCAATCATTTTGTTGAATATGTTCTCTATGCCTGTGGTCTGGATTTTCTTTCCTTCTGGTATACCCATGATCCAGATGTTTGGTCACTCTAGGGTATCCCAGAGTTCCCTTATATTCTGTCCACTTGATTTTTTTTCACTTTTATTTTTTTTCTTTATTAGTTAGTTTTATATTCAGCAAATACAGTCAGTTTGGTACCATTATTAGGCTCATCCGTGACCTACCCCCTCCACTTGGCCCCTCCTTGTTGAGGTATACGGGTCATGCATTGTGGAGTTAGCCCACAGTTATGGGTAAGATAAATGTCTCTGCATATCATAACTCAACATGTGGCTCTGACATTCTTTCTGCCTCCTCTTCCGCAAAATTTCCCTGAGCCATGTTGGGTTCATTTTTGGTCTGCTTCAGTGATGAGGTGTTGGGGGCCTCTGAGGCTCTGGCTCTCTGATTTGGTAGGAGTTGATTTTTCTCTGTGCTGATCTCCTTCCCCCTTGTGCTGGTATCTGGTTCATCAGGAAAACAGCTCCCTTGCTTGTTTCTCCAATTTTTCTTAGTTTCAGCCGGGGCCCTTTTGAGGTATGATGGGGTGTCTCTCTCCTTAGGATCTACATCTATCTGAAAAAGAGAAGCAGATTCTCCAACGGAGAGTAAGTTAGCATCAGGACAAATGATATAACCCTTTTTTTCTTTATAGACAATTTAATAGGTGTAGGCCCTCTTGTAGCCCACAATTGATGGTAGCTTGATATTGGAGAGTGGGTTTATGTTTGGATATGGTTCTGACTTGTTTCCCAGCCCCAGCTATGGGTCCCATACCAGTGAGGGGATCAGTTAGCCGAATTGAGAGCAGTTGGTTCCCCACCATGGCTGTGTGCCACCACTGCACTTGTGTGGGCATCACAACAAGTTATTTGCTGCTAAGTAGGTTAGACCATGCATTGCTTCGACAGATATTGGTCATTTTCCCCCAGTCGCCCATGTAGCACCTTCTGGCACTAGACGCACTGACTGTCTGGGGACTGACTCTCTTCCAACTTCCAGCCATGCCATTCTAATTTTCATGTCAATCACATAAGGTGTCTTCAGCAGTAGGGTCTTACCACTAGCCTTTGGTGGGTCATCAAGTACTCTGACAGAAATCTGTCTGTCTTTTAGGAAACCTTGTAGGTCTCTCTGATCAAAAGCTCATTGTGGATGATAGCCCCATGCTGGTTCTGGGAGTTACAGGTCAGTGCCCACTAAGAAAATGAGGAAAAAGATAACTAATATACAAGAGTTAGAGATAATAGAGAGAGAGAGAGAGGGAGAGGGGAAGTGAGGGAGGGAAGATGTAGAAGATTAAGGTTAGTCTTGATCCTACCCTCTCCAGTGTCTTGTGGTTCAGGTGTTCCCTGTAAGGGCCTGGTGAAGGATCAGCCATTTGGTCTGTCTTTTAGTAAGCAGAAAATTATGGTACCATTGCCATTTGGGTCTAGATTTGTGTTTCCCACCCGTTTGATGCCCTCCCCTCCCTCCCCTTCCATCTAGACTAGACACTAGGATTTTTTTTTTTTTTTTTGAGTTTTTGGCCTCCTGATCAATTTCTTCTGTCTTATCTTCCAGGTCAGAGGTTCTGTCTTCCACATGAGTAACTCTGTTGGTGAGGGATTCTAGAGAGGTGTTTTGATTTTTTGTTGTGTTATTTTGCATCATGTTCATCTCTCTCTTTTTTTTTTTAGCATTGATTCTCATTTAATTGTATTATGATAAGGAAATGTGGCCTACAAATTCTGTACTTTGTTTATTATAGTTACAGTTTTACATTTGACCAAGTAGGTTAACAATTCTACTTTTTTTATTTTTATTTTTATTTTTATTTTTATTAGTCAGTTCTGTATTCAGCAAATACAGTCAGTTTGGTACCATTATTAGGCTCATCCGTGACCCACCCCCTCCCCTTGACTCCTCCTTGTTGAGGTATACGGGTCATGCATTGTGGAGTTAGCCCACAGTTATGGGTAAGCTAAATGTCTCTGCATATCATAGAAAAAATGATCTCAAATTTCATATGGAAAGGCAGAAGGCCTCGCATTTCCAAACATATCCTCAGCAAAAGAAATACCTCTGGAGGCATCACCATACCGGATCTAAAGCTATATTACAAAGCCATAGTAATAAGAACAGCATGGTACTGGCATAAAAACAGGAGTATAGATCAATGGAATAGACTTGAGGACCCAGACTTTGGGTCAAGCAACCATAGCTACTTGACATTCAATAAAGGCCCAAACAATATAGGCTGGAAAAAAGACAGCATCTTCAACAAATGGTGCTGGACAAACTGGGTAACCATATGCAGGAAACTGAAACTTGACCCACACATTTCACCATGCACTACACTCAAGTCCAAATGGATCAAAGATCTCAATATAAGACCAGAAACTCGAATACTACTGGAAGAAAATTTAGGAAGTACTTTCCATCTCTTTTTTGAGGTATGATTTCAATTTGAGTTCTGATTTTTTGATGATTCCTAGAATTCATTCTTGCATTTGATAAAGTCTTCATCAAGCTCAATCAACCAGTTGTTGAGATCATCCATTTTTTGACTCACCTTCAATTTATTCATATCTCTTTGGAGGGTTCTAACATTTTTTTTTCAATGAAGTTAAGCATACTGTCAAAAGCTGAACATTTTAGGAGATGATTCTGTTCAGTTTTATTGATATGATTGTTGGTTCTTTGATGGTTTGCTTCCAGTTCAGCAACTTTTTTTGATCAGGGTCTCATTGGTTGTTGTGTTTTCATTTTGGGAATAAATTTCTGTTGATTTATCTATGATTTCATTGGAGGCTCCCATTGTAGGCCTAGGCATCCTTGCTGGAGATCTGTCAGTTTTATGACTTTTGTTGGCTTTTTTGCATTGTTGTCTACCCATTTGAGGAAGAGTATTTTATTGAGGAGGAAGCAAGTTTTTGTCCTTTGGCTGGCACACCCTTTGACCCAGATGGAAAGGGATGTTGGTACCCAGTGGCCAGTCAGAAGACCAGAGCAGAGGCCTGATTCCACAGCCCACACAGGGATGAGGCCCCCAAGCAAGGTACAATGGGATCTCCCAGGACCATCAGGGGACTGGGAGGAGCCAGGGAACAAGGATCTGGCTACTCACTGTGTGCCAAACCCTCCTGCACACAGACGTACAGAGAACCCAGTACAGGGAGGTGAGAGGAGGCGGGAAACAGGGGTCTGCCCTACTCTCTCCACACCACCACACCTGCCTGCACACTGTCCACACAGAGAACAGACGGGGAGCTGTAGAGCCTTTTCTAAAGAGCCTGAGTCTGTGTGAAAATAATTCCTTGTCATCAAACACAAGTGTAGTGCCCTGCTCCCAGTATGATAATGAACGCAATCACATTTTATTCACTTGTGTTGCCCTGAACATTGAGGTTACTTAGGAACATTTCTAAAATTTCTGTAATGCCAAAGTTTTAGCTTATTGTCAGTGAGTGTGCATGTGACTTCATTTGTAGTCCTCTTAGCTAGGGTTCAGCATACTTAAGTAGCTAATGCATTCCCTTATTCCTTATAGAAATGTTCTAAGCTATGAGCAGTGGGATGAAAGATACACCGTAGTCCACTAGAATCTGGCTTGGGCTTAGAGTTAGCTTGCACAAATCTGCAAATTGGTGAGAACATTATCTGGAGGTGGAGAAGAAACTGAGGAACAGGACAAGAATGATAGAAGCTGCAATGTTCTCATTTCCACCCAGGACTGAAAGACAGGCTTATGCTTGCCTCACTGGATTCTTGTACGGATTGAAGGAAGTAACGCACAAGTCTGAGTGTGTGCTTGAAAAAATTCTCCACACGGTTAAACGTTTATTAGTAGACCAAATCATTCTGACTGACAGCACAAACTATCTCCTAGTTGGTGATAGTCCCAAAACAATAACTGAAACATAAGTATTTTGAGCTGTGTTCAAGATAAGTGAGGTCTTTTAATTACAACTTTGTGTTTGATATATGATGACGAGGAGTATATATGTGATAACAGACAAACAAGAAATGCAGGGATGTGGCTTAGTGGTGGGGAACTTTTCTAGCTTGCAAAAGGATGTGGGCCCACCTTTTCATAAAAAAGTTTTCCTTCTCCCTACCTCATTCTCTGCCCTTTTATTTGCCCCCAATCTCCCTTATCACTTTCCAACCTCTCTTTATAGTCTCCTTTCCTCTTTCATGTCAGACAAGTCCTTATCCCCTCCCTCCTTCTTCAGTACTTCCCCCACCTTTCCGTCTCCTTTCTAGGTTCACAGTCTATGCACATATTTATCATACAAATATATAAACATAAGCTAGAATCCACTTAAAGAGAGTATGTGATTTCTGTCTTTCCATGTCTGGGTTACCTTGCTAAATATACTTTCTAGCTCCATCCATTTTTCCTGCAAATGATTTTATGATTTCATTTTTCCTTACAGTTGGGTTCCATTGTGTACACCACAATTTTATTGTCTACTCTTCTGTTGATAGACATCTAGGCTAGCGCCGTGTCATTGCTGATGTGAAAATGCAGCAATAACCATGGATGTGTAAGTAGGAAAGCATAAGGTAATGGAAGGCAGAGAGTGGCAATACCTCACTTTGAGTGGTCAGACAGGGAGAGAGCAAAACGAATCTTTCACCTCTTTGCCAATTTATGCCCTTCCAAAACAGACTAGGTGGAGCCCACTATTTTGGGAAAGACAATCTGCTTTACACAATCCAGTGAATCAAATGATAATCTCTTCCAAAAATATCCTTGCATACCTACCCAGGAAAAAATCATATTTGGCCATCCAATAGTTTAGTAAAGTTAGAACATAAAATTAATCATCACAGAATTAATTTGTTAAATGGAGAAACAAGACTAAGCATTTTGTCTCATTCTTGTTTTGCTGTGAAAACTTCAAAGCCAGAGCAGTCCCTACGCTCATGCATAAGCCTGTATCATATGTGAAGCATGGAAGTCATGTTACATGATTGATGGGATATTTGTCAATTCTAACATTCTATGACTGATGGAAAACTGTTTTAGAGTAAACTAAAGAAAATACCATGCCTTGAATACCTGCTAGGTATTCTGTATTATTTCATTTAATTCTTACTGCAACTTTAAGAAGAAGTTATACTTAAGAGGAGGAAAAAGTGACAGAATTTGAATCAGGCTTTATACAGACTGGAAAAAATTTTGTAGGCCCTCTAAACCTCAGGCTCCAAAGGCTTTCAAGTAATGGTGTAGTGGAAAATAAGCTGAAAGCTGGACTGATGCTCTAAGTCACTGTAAGAGTTAACTGCTGAGGACCTCAATGCATCTCTGTCAGAAGCTGAAGGAATCCCTAAGAGAGAGCTGTCTAGGGGGACCCAGAGGGATGATAAGAGGAAGGATAGTTTAGACTAAAATCGAGTAAAACAGAGCTCTTGGTTAGGGTGACACAACTACACGATTCATATGCATGTCTTGAAAAATTGTTTTGAAGCATGTAGATTGCACAAGCTAACTGTCACATTCTGCTTCTGTAAACCAGCTGCCTGCTTGCCCGCTCACCCCTCCCCTTGGCTATGAACACTAGAAAATGAAAGTAAAATATCAGCTTAAAACCAAAATTACTTTAGGGAATGATCCCAACTTCAGTCCCCAGGAAATAAACTCCTCTACTTTCAATCATGCTAGCTTTGGAGTGATCTTTTTCAGAAAAGTTCCACAACAAAGGTTCTAGTGCCTTCTACCAACTTAGGTTCCATAGGTCCCTTGGCTGAATCTTTGCCAGCAGAAGACTCGGATACCTTTGGCCTCATTTCTGCCATTCATACTATGTCTTTATTCATCCATGTTACTGAATTCATGACTGAATTTAGGGTCAGTGAGAACATTTGGTTAGTGCCATGCATGCATGTGTATGTGTTTATCACTTGTGTTCACATTGCGTCCACATGTGTGAAACAGATGTGTGAGCACTGTTCATGATCACAGTGTTGTGTGCACATGGGAGTGAGCACTGTTTTGGGAGTCAGCAGGTACTGTCATCCAAATGTATATCACATATCACAAGTCAGGCGAGAGTTCACTCTGCATTCACATGCAAGTGTACGTTATATGTGAGACTGTATGCTTGCTATCTCATCTCCAGTGAGCTCATCACAGTGCAGGTCTGGCCATCCCTCATCACAAGCACTGGGTTTCTGCCTACAAGATAAAGGCCAGTTCCCCACCCTGGCATTAGGGGATGCTCTTGAGGCCAGCATGCACTGCTCCACTACCCCACTGCCCACATGCTGGGTTTCAACTGCCACTGTTCTCCATCAGCAGAATACATTATGCTTGCTTTTGCCCAATACCACACTCCAGTTAATATGAACCAACCAAAATTAAAAAGTAAAGTAGTATGCCTGGAGAGGTGACTGTAGTGGAAACAGATAGGCCATGATTCACATTGCATCCTGTTCCATAAGCTTTATATGGGTAACATCTGTTATGTTTATGTGTAGAGTGGGAATTAAGTGACTGAGTGCCTTTTCTGGTCACAATTTGCAAGATAGATGAAAACTTTCTGTCAACAATGCATGGTGTATATGCCACAACCCAATTCATTTTCCATGATGTTATTTCTCCCCACCCAAAAAAAAAAACTTAGGACTCAGCCAGTCTGTTCTTCTCAGGTTTCTTCATCCTCTCCACAGCACTGTATGGATTGTCTTCAAAAGCCTGAGCACACCACATCCAGGCCACCTAGCTTCCATAGCACCAGCAGACAGGAGGGCTCAGACCCCATTCATGGAGTTAACAGAGCCCAATACAAGTATGGAATCATTATTCTGACAGTATGTACTGATTGCCCTGATACAAATTCCTTAAAGTTTCCTGGGGTTGGCATGATATAGACAGTCTTATCTTCAGAGTTCACACAAACCCAATTACATCCCAAAGGAGGAGTAACAGTATTTTTATACATTATTTCTGGTGATTAGGGTTATGCTGGCTGGTACTGCTACCCAAGTAAACACCAAGCAAACCATCCCCATGAGAATGTGATGTCATCACAAATGCTTTCCAATTCCCAGATGAAATAGTACAGCTGGTAAGTTACAAAAATGACTTTCCTGAAAATATAGCAGTTTAATAATTCATCATTTGAGCTCTGTGGTTGTTAATGATCTCTTGTTTCTGAATATGGGAGTTGTGCAGCTGAAAGGACCATCTCCATAGACCTCGATCTCTGAGGTTTAGTTTGGCAAGATCTTTGAGCAGTAAGTGTTTGATAAATAAGGATGTGGGTGTGGTTCAGTGGTATAATGCTATCCCAGCACACGTGAGACCCCTGGTCTTATCCCCAAAACATGATCAGGTGAATAAATGTTTCTTTACACTTGGCTCATCACTCAGAAAACAAAAGATGTCTAATAAGTGTGACTTGTGACTTAGTAGAAATTCCTGCCAGGAAGTCCAGCTGGTATCACTTGAGGGTAACTGCCCTTCTGGTGGTAAAGCTGGAATCAAAATAAGAGGAAGCTGCTTACAGCAGCAAGATGGAGCAGGGCCCCTGTGAACTCAGGATTATTTGGTTAAATATTTATGGAGCCCAAACAAGTGTCAAGCATGTTTTTTTTTTTAATTTTCACATTCATTTAATTGAATCTTCAGAACATTCCTCAGAGGTGTTATTACTCCTAATGTTGAGGGGTGTAGCTAAAGAATTTGAAGAGATGGTCCAAACCAAGAGCCAGGAAATGATGCAGGCAGGCTACCATTCCAATCATTCTGACTCTGTGGACAACACTGTTAGCATCTCTCCAGAACTTTCCCTTACCTGAGATACCTTTCACTGGTTATCTAGATGCCAGCACTTTGAAAAAGCATGTGCCCTCGTAAAACCAACTATTCATCAACCAACACTTTTTTCAGACAATATGTTTTCTTCTACAGATCAGGGAGACCCACTAGATGTTATTTCAAGCCACATTAGCAGCTAGGCCCTTCACTGTGAAGATGTTTGGAATCACAAACTTAGCATTCATGGCACTTCATGGTTTAATGCTTTTTGGCCTACATGCCCACCCATCTTGTCCACTCCCTCAAACATTGGGATCACCAGGCATGGTGGCTCATGCCCAATATCTCAGCACTTAGGAAGTAGAGGCAAAATGATAGCAAATCCAAGGTCATCCTCAGCTACATAATGAGTTTGTGAGCAATGTGGGATACATAAGACTCTATCTCAAAAAGAGAAATAATGATTAGCTGACCCAAAGAGGAGCCACAGCTATGTGCAGAGAAAGGACCTCATCTCTGGATGGGGTCAGCTACGTTTTAAGCTACTATCCTGAAATCCTCCTGTCAGAAAGGAACATAGGGGTTGAAGCACAGTGGGTAGGCACTGAAGGATCACCAGGATGCATACTCAGAACCATGCCTTCCTCAGGGGAAAGGTGAACCCTTCATACTTGGAATATGAAAGAATAACCAAAATCCTGGAGAGATGGATTAGCAGTTAAGGTGCTTGCCTGTGAAGCCTAAGGATCCATGTTCAATTCTCCAGTAACCAGCTAAGCCAGGTGCACAAGGTAGCACATGTGTTTGGAGTTTGTTTTCAGTGGCTAGAGGCCCTGGCATGCCAATTATTTCTCTTTCTATTTGATACTTTCTCTCTCTCAATCTCAAAAAAATAAAATATTAAAAAATAAAATAAAATTAGACTCCCGGATCCCCTGCTCCAGAGGGTGCATGCATGGTGTGAGTAGGCCAGAATTCCCTGTTCCTCCACCTCCAAAGTCCATGGTCCAGGGTCCCCTGCTGCTGGCTTGGGGCTTTATGAACCCTGTGAACTTGCTGAGGGATCAGGTCTCTTGCTCTGCCTTCCTGATTGAAAGGCACCTGGGTCCCCACCTCCGGAATTCCTTGCTTTGGAGGGTGCATGCATGGAGTGAGTAGGGCAGATCTGCCTGTTTCCCTCCACTACCACCTCCCAGTTCCCTGACCCCAGTTCTCCTGCAGCTGGCTTGAGGCTGCCTGTACCCTGTGAGCTTGCTGTGGAAGTAAATCCCTTGCTCTGCCTTCTTGACTGAATGGTCCCTGGGTCCCCAACTCCCAGATCCCCTACTCTGGAGTGTGCACACACACAGTGAGTTGGCTAAAGATACTGGTTCCTTCTCCACCCCCTAGTTCCCTGATCCAGTACCCCTGTTGCTGCCTTGAAGTGGCCTGATCTCTGTGTGTGGACTGTGGAAGCAGGGCTTTTTCTTGGGTTTCCTAATTGACTGGCCCCTGGGTACCCAAATCCCTATTTCCCTAAGATAGAGGATGTACAGGCCTCTGTAGGAGCTGGCCTCCTTCCCTTGCTCTCCAGCTTCCCAGTTCCTGGTTGCCCAACCCCTGATCTCTGTGTGCTGAAGAGCAGGTACAAGTGGAGTTAGTAGGCCAGAGTTCCCATCTCCCACCTCCAAGTTCCCCAGGTATCTTTGATATGCTTACAATATGCACATCTGTGGTTATAACCACATTGTAAACCAATCCGTTTCACATTAAAACAGAACACCCACTGAAGATCCTACAAGGACAAATACTTTTTTCCCCCTCAATAGAATAAAATGTTTCCTCAAGATGGGTAGACCACAATGCAAAGAAAAAAAAAATCAATGAAAGACTGAATACTGAGAGATTTCTACCAAGGATACCTAGTCCAACCAACAATGGAAGCCTGCAATGAAATCATAGACAAATTAAAAAAAATGAAAACACACTAAGGAATATGATCCTGATCAAAAGAATTGCTAAACTGGAAGCAAGCCATCAAAAAGCCAATAATTACATAAATGCAATTGAACAGAATCATCTCTTAGAGCACTTGGCTTTTGACACTAGGCTTAAATTAATTGAAGAAAACCTTAGAAGCTTCAAAAGAGAAATAAATGAATTGAAGGTGAGTCAACAAATAGAATTTCTCAATTAGCAGCTGATTGAGCTTGATGAAGACTTGATTGAATGAAAGAATGAATTACAGGAAGCATCAAGAAAATCAGACCTCGAGCTGAAATCATACCTCAAAGAGATGGACATGATGCAAAACAAACAAACAAACAACAACAACAACAAAAAAACAAAAAAACAGAAAACAAAAATCAAATAGAGCTTTTAAAAACCTTTCTAGAACCCCTCATTAACAGAGTTACTCCTGTGAAGACAGAACCTCTGAGATGGAAGACAAGATAGAAGAAATTGATCAGGACTACAAAAACTTAAAATCATGCAAACATAATATGAGGGAAAAGTGGGATACTCTAAAATAACCAAATATCCAGGTCATGGGTATACCAGAAGGAGAGGAAATCCAGGCCAGAGGCATAAGGAATATTCAACAAAATTATTGAAGAAAATTTTCCCAATGTCTCAAAAGACAGGACTATCCAGAGCCAAAACACTTTATCCCTTAAATTGCTTCTGGCTTGGGTATTTGATTGATCATAGGAATAAGAAAATAACTGCAGATTGTTGGTCTTAATTGTCAACTGGGTAGGATCTGAATCACCTAGAAAACAAAACCTCTGAATGGGTCTATGAGGACATTTCTGGAGCAGTTAACTTAGGAAGGAATACCCACCCTGAATATGGGTGGTGGTATTCTATGGACTTGGATGGCATGAATAAAAATGACTGAGCTAGCTGGAAAAAAGGATCATTCTATCTGCTGTCTTCAAGAAACCCACCTCAACAATAAACACAGACACCTCTTCAAGGTGAAAGGATGAAAAATGATATTTCAAGCAAATGGAAATAAGAAACAAGCAGGTATTGCTATATTAATATCTGGTAAAATAGAGTTCAAACCAAAGTAATCAAAAAGGACAAATAAGGTCACTTCTTACTCATCAAGGGAATGATCCAACAATAGAACACCAGTCATAAATCTATATTCACCAAACAGAGGTGCACCACAGTTTATAAAACAAAACCTACTTGACAACAAAACAGAAATAACCACCAACACCATCATACTTGGTGACTGCAATACTCTCCTATGAACAAGAGGCAGATCACCCAAACAGAAAATTACCAGGGAAGTGAGAGGGCTCAATAAAACCATAGATCAACTAGACCTAACAGACATCTCCAGAACATTCTACCCCAAATCTATAGAATACACATTCTTCTCAGCAGCCCATGGAACCTTCTCCAAAATAGATCATATATTAAGCTTTAAAGCATGCCTGCTCTCCATTATCAAGCTACCATCAATCATGGGGCTACAAGAGGGCCTACACCTATTAAATTCTCTATAAAAAAAAAGTAAGGGTTATCTCATTTGTCCTGGTGCTAACTTACTGTCTGTTGGAGAATCTACTTCTCTTTTTCAGATAGATGTAGATCCTAAGGAGAGAGACACCCCATCATAACACAAAAGGGCCTTCATAAATTAAGAAAATTGAAGTAACTTCCAGCATCATATCAGATCACAATGCTTTAAAGCTAGAAATTAACAAGAGACACATCAGGAACTTCACCAGCTCCTGGAGACTAAACAACACACTTTTAAACAATGCATTGGTTGTGGAAGAAATAAAAAAAGAACTTTTAAAATTCCTAGAATTGTATAATGATAATACAATTTACCAAAACTTATGGGACACAATGAAGGCAGTCATTAGGGTAAAAGTCATAGCATGCCTTCATAACAAAGACAGAGAGTTCCCAAATTAATAACCTAACTGTCTACCTAAAGTCATTGGAAAAACAAGAATCCAACCCTAAAATCTCCAGACAGAAATAAATAATCAAGATCAGAGCAGAAATTAATGAATTGGAAACTAAGAAAACAATTTAAAAATTGATGAATCAAAGAGCTGGTTCTTTGAAAAATAAATAAGATTGATAACTCCTGGCCAATTTGATAAAGTAAAAACAGAAGTCTCAAATTAACAAAATCAGAAATTTTAAAAGGAGAGATCACAACAGACATCAATAAAATTGGAAGAATCACCAGGGCATACTTCCAAAATCTCTAAGCCATAAAATTGGACAATCTGGAAGAAATAGATGAATACCTAGACACATATCACCTACCAAAACTAAACTCAGCAGATTAATCTCCTAAACAAACCTATCACATCCATGGAAATTGAAAATATAATCAAAAACCTCCCCCAAAAGAAAAGTCTAGGACTGGATGGTTTCTCAGTCAAATTCTATCATACCTTTACTGAAGAACTGAAACCAATTTTTCTCAAACTGTTTCACATAATTGGAGAGCATGGAATCCTTCCCAACTCCTTTTATGAAACTAGCATCACCATAATACCAAAACCAGACAGAAATACAACAAGAAAAGGAAACTACATGCCTATATTCAGGATGAACTTAGATGCAAAGATCCTGAGCAAAATCCTTGCAAACTGAAGCCAACAACACATCAAAAGCATTATCCAACTTGATCAAGTAGACTTCATCCCAGGGATGCAGGGATGGTTCAACATATGGGAGTTAGTCAACATCATACACCATATAAATAAACTTAATCATAAGAACCACATGATCATCTCAATTGTTTCAGAAAAGGCCTTTGACAGAAAACACCACTTCATGATCAAAATACTAGAGATAATAGGCATGGAGAGTTTATATCTCAACACAATAAAGGCTATATATAAAGCACCTAATACATAAATAATACTTAATGGGGAAAGAGTCAAGGAGTTACCATTGAGATTGGGCACAAGAGTTGTGTGCCCACTCTCACCCTCCTCTTCAACATAGTACTAGAAGTCATAGCCCAAACAACATGACAGTAGAAAGAGATAAAAGGGATACAAATAGGAAAGGAAGAAGTCAAGTTAGCCCTATTTGCAAATGATGTGATCCTATACATAAGTAACCCAAAAGTCTCCATCTCAAAACTTCTAAAGGTGATTAATTCCTTCAGTAAAGTGGCAGGATAGAAAATCAACACACAAAAATCAGTAGCCTTTCTATATGCAAAGGACTAATATACAGAGAAAGAAATCAGCAAGGCTCTCCTATTTTCAATAGCAACAAAAAAATTAAATGCCTTGGAATAACACTAACCAAGGATGTGAAAGACCTATATAATGAAAACATTTAAAAAAAAAACTCAAGAAAGAAATCAAGGAAGACTTCAGAAGATGGAAATGCCTCCCATGCTTCTGGATAGGTAGAATTAATACTGTGAGAATGGGATTTCTACCAAAGTCATTATACAGATTTAATGTAATACCAATAAAAATTCAGACTCATTTTCACAAAGATAGAAAAGGTGATCTCAAAATTCATATGGAATGGCAGCAGGCCTGTGATATCCAAAGATATCCTCAGCAAAAGAAACACCTCTGGAGGTATCACCGTACCTGACCTACATGGTTCCAGGATTCTTTCTCTGGGGGTTGGCTATGGGTTCCAGGATTCTTGCTCTGGGGGCTGACAGTGGTTCTCCCTGAAGGCATCCAGGCAACCAGGGGTGGGTCAGTGCATGACTACAGAAACACTCCCAGGAGAAAGTTGAGTAGCTCTCTCAGTTTATTGTCAGTAAAAATGGGTTTATAAGCATCTGAAGGTGGGGGGAAGGGTCCTAAGGGCATTGGATGTACCAAGTTCATTTTTGATGCCTAATTAGGATATAGCGACATTCATTCTAGCATGTAGGCAATGGCAGGGGAGGGTCAGGTGATCTAGGGTCTCAGGGGGATGTGCTGTGTGAAGGATGATAAGGAGTTTCCTAGGCAACTGGCCAAAGGTCATAGGGCTATGGGCAGAACCTAAGTTCAAGTGTGCTGGGCTTGGAGAGGGAGTGGCCTCCTGTAGCCTGGGGGTCCATAGCCATTTCTGGAAGCTCAGGCCCCTATCCTGAAGACTGCAGCCTATGCCTGGCAGTGCCCAACAACTCCCCCTTTGTTTTTATAATGGGGCAATGTCACCCCAAATGAGTTCTTTAAATTTTACCATAGGTAAATAGAGTTAGGTGGTGTATAAGGACCTGATTAATAGCAACCTTAAAAATATTAGTTATTTGTTATCTGAGAAATTTGATGAGGCAGGGGGCTACAAGCAATAGGGTAACTATAGTAAGGAAGGGGCTGAGGAGAAGCCAAGTAACTAAAGGGTTAGAGAACCAGGTGGTGTGGTGCTCAGGCTTGTAGTAGTCAAGCAGTTTAACAACATTTGATTTGTTAAGAAAGAAACCAATTATTTTTGTCCAAAGACCATACATGCCCCCCAAGTTCAATAGTAATGAAGTCTAAGGCCAGACAGTTTTGAAGTACCACACCCATGAGAAAGTTCAATTGTCTCTGGAGGATTCGAGGCTGTTGGTCACCAGAGGCACCCAGAGACAGCATCACACTGAGGCCCACCAGCAGAGGGATGAAGATCTCTTTCAGTTGGTGCAGGCAGTTGGCGTAGGGGGAGTTTGTAGATTTTTTGTAGAGATACACCTGTGAAGCAATCAAGACTGGGAAACACTAAGTGGGGGAGGAAATATTTATGTATGGGGTGGTTACTCCTTTTGCACCAAAGAGAGCTGGTGTCCTGACACAACTGGTCCTGATTATGGAAATATTGAGCAGGCATTCAGCTCTTGTTGGCTCAGAGCTGTACAGGCAGAGTGACATAACTTGACCTGCATCATGGAGGGTGAGGCCTGTCCTTTGCAGAGCCAGGGACTCAGAGCACACATGGAAAAAAGAGTTCTTTGGAAATAGGCAAGAGATAAGAAAAAGTTTTGGCATTTTTACCTTCAGGGGTCCAGCCACCCTAATTCTATCCCCCTTTATTTCTCCCTCCCGTGAGAAGACATTCTAACTGCTTTTAGGGGACAATGGATGAAGACATCAGATCATTTGCTAGTTCTTGCTGAATGGGACACGAAGTGGGGACTTGTTGAAGTTAGAGAGTCTCTCCCAGAGAGGGGAACTATTCTAATGGACCCCAGAGTGTAGGAAGATAGTCTTGGAAGAAAACACTGGGGAGAAAGAATAAAAGTAAGGAGTTAATGAGAAGTGAGCACACAGCAAACTGGTCCTTTCTGAGGCCGAGGGAATTCAGGTAGACAGGCTTGTATTGTCTCAGGACAATCTGAGGATGAGCTGGCTGAGATTTTCTTCTAGAACTGTCTATTAAATGGCACAGTAGTATTTGACATGGCTTGTAAAACAGATGAAATATTAGCAGAGCTATCAGAAACATATACACAACATTTGACCTTGATAATAGAGAGCTGTCGGGTGCCATTAAAGGCTGTACAAATATAATCTTTGGTCTCAGAACTTATTTATATATTTTAGATTTGAAAATAATCCTTTTGACATCTATAGTTGTTTTTTTTATTATAGTATTAGAACTATTGGGAAATGTTTCTTTGTTTCCCCTCTTGGAAAGCTCTTGTTGTATTACTTAATAGGCCATTCATATATTTAAGGTATTTTTTATCTTTGGTTATACATTTCTCTCTGAGTGTTTAAGACCATGCAGATAGCCAAAATTTAATTAAAGATTAAGTTTGGTGGTCACTAATGGCTCTCCAAAGAGACTTTAGGGACCCAGGTGTAGCCCTATAGCTTATTGGTGTTTTCTGTCTTTTAGGAGGAGTCAGGGCCACGCTGGCCAAGTTCTTTTCCCTTCTTTGGGAAGTGAGGAGGACTGATTGCTCCTCAATTATGACTCTCCTGTTTCAGACTGTACACCAGTTTTGTTTGGGTCTTTGTATCCTCCCTGCTCAGGAAGACAGGTGACTTACCAGGGGGCCAGTGTAGAAATGTCCCATCATCTCCAGTGATCTCATGACCTGGAAGCACAGGCCAAAATATTGGCACCTCTTGCTATGATGATTCCAATTGGCTTTGGCTTCTATGTAGGTAATTAACACACTTAGAAAGGAAGTTACACCAACCGGGATGTATGTACATATAAAGCATATTTGATTACTGAAATAGATTTAGTTAAAGAATGACACAAGGGCTTCTAAAGTCATTTTGTCCAATATTTAACATTTTTGTTGTACTGTGGCAGCATAAGCCATATCTGAGGTATAGAAAGTAGGCACATCTCACACTTTAAATAACATTTATAATATAGGCAGAACCTGTTATCAGTCTTGAAAACAGTACTGATTGATTCACAAACTAACTAATGTAACCTAGAAATTGTCAGAAAAGGACAAGTAAGACAGTATAATGTCTTAGCACCTGTGTTTGAAGACATCTTTGATTAGTTCAGATACCTATGTGGGCACCAATTACCCAGAGAACATTGAAAACAGAACCACAGAGCTTCAATATTGTTTTTCTCAGATGTTGACCATTGTTTGAGCATGAGGCTGTACCCTAAAGTAGGGAATATTTATTAAGTGTTAATTTTGTTATAAGCACTTGACTTAAAATGCCAGAAATGAGACAGTTACTTTACATACAATAGAATAGAATCTGGTCTTTTCTGAGCCAAAACAGCTAGCTAAATATTAATATAACCCTTGATAAATCTTTTTGGAAGAAAAGACATTATTTAACAACCAATGATTTTGGTTTAAACTTGATGGCTATTGATTTTATGTACCACAGAAATTTTTATTCATAAAACAATTTTATGTTTTACCCATGACTTAAATTTGATAAAGCTTACAAAAGCTATCCCAACATATTTTAGCCTGAAGATTAGTTATTTTGTTCCTTAAGAGTTTGTAAACAGTTAAAAAAAAATGTCTAACTTTAGGCATGGTGTTTAGGTTTAGCCTGAAAATTCTTTCTACACATGCCCATCTTTAGACATATACTTTAACATGCTGATCTAAGTAAGCATTTTTAATGAGCATTATATGTCCCAAGATTGAAAAATTTCTTCACAGTTCCTTTAATCAACTCATCTCACCCCATTATTTAACATCTTTCTTATAAGGCTATTAAGAAAAACTACACCAAATTGATTAGTCCTATTACTCACTAACAAGCAAGTAGTCTAAAGACAATTTTATGTCATTAATATCAATAAGACACTTGGAAATGATTTTATTAGGAGTAACTAAGGCAAATTTTGTTGTTATCTTGAGGCCAGGAGAAAGTTGAATAGCTCTCTCATTTTATTGTCAGGGAAATGGGTTTATAAGCATCTGAGGGTGAGGGGAAAGGTCCTAAGGGGATTGGATGTAACAAGTTCATTTTTGATGCCTAATTAGAATATGGGGACATTCATTCTAGCACATAGGCAATGGCAGGGGTAGATCAGGTGATCTAGGGTCTCAGGAGGATGGGCTGTGTGAGGGCTGATAGGAGTTTCCTAGGCAACTGGCCAAAGGTCACAGGGCTATGGGCAGAGCCTAAGTTCAGGTGCTCTTGGCTTAGAGAGGGAGTGGCCTCCTGTAGCCTGGGGGTCCATAGCCCTGCCTGGAATCTCAGGCCCCTCTCTAGAAGGCTCCAGCCTGTGCCTGGCAGTGCACAAAAGATCTAAAGCCATATTAGGAAGCACTCATATAAAAACAAAAACATAGACCAGTAGCACAGAATTGGAGGCCTGGGCTTTAGGTCAAGTAATTAAACCTACTTGATCTTTGACAAAGGTGCCAGTAAAGTAGATTGGAGAAAAGGCAGCATCTTTAACAAATGGTGCTGGACAAATTAGAAAACTATATGCAGAAAAATGAAACTAGACCCACTCTTCTCACCATACACAAAAATCAAGTCTAAATGGATTAAAGACCTCAACAGAAGACCTGAAACTCTTCTCCTACTAGGAAAAAAATATAGGAGGAACTTTCCATGGTATAGGAGTGTGGAAAGACTTCCTGAACCAAACCCCAGTATCCCAGGAAATTAACCAATCACTCAAACAATGGGATCTCATGGAGCTAAAAAGCTTCTGCACAGATAAACATACTTTAATCAGAGCCAAGTGGTTAGCCACAGAATGGGAAAAAAATGTTCACCAGCTATACCATTGACAGAAGCCTAATATCTAGAATCTACAAAGAACTCAAAAAACTAAAGAATAAGAAATCAAACAACCTACTCCAAAAATATGGCAGAGAACTGAATAAGGAATTGTCAGAGGAAGAAAAACAAATAGCTAGTACACTTACGAAAATGTTCAACATCCCTAACCATTAGGGAAATGCAAATTAAAACAACTATGGGAGTCCATTTACTCAAGTAAGAATGTAAATCATTTAAAAGTCCATCAAAAATAAATGTTGGTGACGATATGGGGAAATAGGAACCCTCAACCACTGTTGGTGGGAATGTAAACTTGTACAACCACTATGAAAGTCAATATGGAGATTCCTAAAAAGGATGAATATAGAGCTACCAACAGATCCAGTTATTCCCTTACTGGGCATTTATCCTAAGTGCCCCATGCTTCACTACAGAGATATTTGCTCAACCATGTTTGTAGCTGCCCAATTCATTATAGCTATAAAGTGGAAACAACTCAGGTGTCCATCATTGGATGAATGGATAATGAAGTTGTGGTACATTTATGCAATGGAATTCTCATCAGCAGTAAGTAAGCATAATACAATGAAATTTGTAGAGAAATGGACAGACTTGGAACATATCACATTCAGAAAACTCACACAATGAAAGAAAGGCAAACACCATATGGTCTCACATATCTTTGGTTCCAAACCTGGACCAGGTAAAGTTGCTGATATACCTGATAAGCAACTAAAGGCCCAGACAGTGTGGATGAAAGGATTTGGGGAGGCTGAGAAGGGGGAGGTATGGAAAAAATACAAAACTCAGTCCAAAATGAACTGGTACCATGAAAACCTTTATCCTTGGAGACAGACTAAAAGATAAAATCCTCAACAGATGTAAGGCATGAGCACCTGGAAAGAAGAGGGTGGGATGAAGCCTAAGCTTAAAAAATGTGGGTATTTTTTGTCTCTGGCCTATAATTCCCAGTACCAGAAATTGGTTGTTACCAACAATGAGCTATTGATTGGAGGGACCTTCAAGGTCCCCAAAAAGACATGTTTCTCTGTCAAGGCACTTGATTACCTGTCTGAGGCAAAAGTTAAGACCCTATTGCAGAAGACACCATATGTTACTGGCATGGACAGACCTGCCTGCAATCCAGAATAGAGCCAGGTCCCAGACAGTTAGCCCATCTAGTGCTAGAAAGCACTACATGAGCTACTGGGGGAAAGTGATCAATGACGGTCTGAGCAATCAGAGGTCTAAGCAACCCAGAAGCAAACATCCTTACAGGATATACATGCCAGGGCAATAGTGACACACAGCCTCTGTGGGTAACCAATAGCTTTCTGATTGCCTAAGAGATCCACTCAGTGTAAAGGAATCCATACCTGGAATTGGGAACCAGATCAGAAACCTATGGAGACAAAGATTATGCTCTCTAGTGTCAAGCTCTCACTAGTCTTTGGTTAAAAGTGGGATTACATACATCAAATTCTTCCTAAATTAATAATGCTTATCCCATTTAAACTATGCTGACTTCACTGTCCATTGGAGAATCTGATCTTGTTTTTCAGAAGGTAGTGAGAGCAGAAGAGATAAACTACCCCTTGCACTTCAGCCAAGCCACAGCTGAATCCACAGAGAAATTGGGGAGACAAGGAAGCTTCCATGCTGAACCTGATAATCAGTACCAGGGTGTAGGAGACAGTCCCTGAGGATACTCAACACCTACCAAAGCAGAAATCCTAAGAGCTTATCACTGAAAGAGACTTAAAACTCATCCACCACGGCTGAGGGAATTTTGTGGAAGAGGGGCAGAAAGATTGTAAGAGCCATAGGTTGAGACATCATGATGAGAGGCATTCCCTCCCCCCTCAAAAAAAAAAGAACTGACTGCTGCTCCCACAACACATTAACTACAATCCCATGGGGAATACCTACAACCCCACCGAGGGGGTCTTCAGCAGAATGGGGGCAGGGACAAGGGAAAAGGTGATACCAACACAAGATGTATCCATACAAAATATGTTGTTAATAATGATAATACTTATAAAACCTCTAAATTTTTTAAAGATTCAAACTAATTAAATAAATAAAAGTTAAAAATTGAAGCCCAAATTACAGGGTGAGCTTGCCTCTTTGGACAAGGGCTGACATGTAACTCCTCTTCCCAGCTTTCTCTGCCATTGGGATATGAATTTTAATTGCATGTGACATTCTCTAAGGATTCCTGTCTCTGTCTTGTTAATTCGTCAGTTCTTCAAACCTCCACTTGCTAAAGAACATGAGGCCTGATCCCTCTCCTACAAGTTCCTTATAGCTATACAGTCAGGTTTCTCTATGCCTGGATCTTCAGCTACACAAACTACCACTTAGTAGTCCCTACATGCAAAAAGAACAGAGGATGTATAGAAGTTATAATAGGAAAGGAAGTAGTTTCAACAAAAGTAGGAAATCTCACTGAAGAACGAAACTTAAATAGAATAAAAGCGTCTTTTTTCCCCCTCTCTAAAACCAATGGCTAAAGGGAAAAAAAAATCAAATAAACAAAATCCTGGTCGAGCACAGTAAAACACTCCTTGCTTCTTAATTGTAATGAATATTTTGGAAAGCAATTTGGCAATATGCTTGCAGAAATATTCATATTATTTAACTTAATAATTCACATCTGGGAACTGTGCCCAAGGACATTATATATGAGAAAGAAAAAGCAATGTCTATGTAAAATATATTCCCTGAAGCATTACTTTTAATAAGAAAAAAAACTAGAAAAAGCCTTAAATAATCAATAACAAGGAAATGGATATATAAATTATAGTGTGTATACTCAATGGAGTGAAGACTGCTTTTAAATGAGTTAAGGAAAACTCTAGAGAGACATGGAAAAGTACTTATATCGTGGCCTAATATTTTGTGATAAGCAAGAAAAAGTATTAGATGGAAAATTCAGTGTACAGCAGGATTTTGTGTAAGCAGGGAGAGATGTAAGAAATAGGGGAAAGGGCTGGAGAGATGGCTTAGCAGCTAAGGCGTTTGCCTGCAAAGCCAAAGGATCCCAGTTCAATTCTCCAGGACCCACGTAAGCCAGATGCACAAGGTGCGCATGCATCTGGAGTTTGTTCTCTCTCTCTCTCAAATAAATAAATAAATTAAATTCTTTAAAAAAAAAAAAAAGGGAAAGGTTATTCTGTGGCTCCTAAGCATCTGCTGTGTGGCTGTTACTTGAAAGTCGTCAAAACAAAATTCATGCAATACAGAAGTATGTGTGGAGGTAAAGTCAATGGAAGAGATAAGAAATATTTTCTTCATGGAGAAGAGTCTGAGAGTTTCCCCTTCTTTGTTAGAGAGCTATGTTCTGCTAAACCATGACTGGCCTAAAACTCAACCCTACAAAAACCTCTTTATCAGACTTTCTAAGAACACCATGTCTAGAAGACAATTATCATGAGCTATGTAGAGGCTATTTCTTGTGCTTAGCTGTCTGATCTATCACACTTGATTCAATACCCATTGAAACAGGAAAGGTGACCACAGACCATTCTGGAAACTAAGTCCCTACCACTCTCCCTCAGCCTATCTTTTTCCTATCACATTGGAGGTCATGGACATTTACCAATGGTCTTATAAACACCCATAAATAGAAAAAAAAGAACAAAACTTCTAATTCCTCATCTTGTTATGGGAAGTGAAGATCAAGAAGGCAGGTATACTGTCCAAAATAACATTCACTTGCTTCTCCATTCTTAACTGATGGCGGCACATCTGTATTTTAACTCTTCTACAACTTAATTTTGTGTCCGTAGCTTCTTTCTTAGTCCCTAAGCCTGAGGAGAGGGTGGTTCTAGAAACGAGGTACAGAACAGTATAGAACTTCTCCTTATGTTCACAGTGACAAGTGACTATGAAAATCAACTGAGGTTATGATACATGAAAATTGCTCACAATACTCAGCATCAAACAGAGCAAATGCACAGATGACCTAATGACTCAAATGATGGTCATTATCTTGAGAACAACAGATCACACGACAGTCAAGAGACACCCCTCCAGAGAGTGGGGATGCTTGTCAACCTCATATTTCATCAATAACAAATGTATGGTGATGAGGTTGATATGTGAAATGGTGGCAACCATAGTAGTCATTCTCTGCCCTATATTGCATTATTTACACAGGAAAATCTATAATATTCTTTAACCCAAATCCTTATGGAATGCAAGTAAGGTTTGATTCCTAATCGTCCAACCTTTTGGTAGAAAAATTCTTATTGACCAGTTAGCAAGATGATGGCATCATATGGGTTTCCAGGATATATATATATATATATATATATATATATATATATATATATATATATTTGGCTTTTCAAGGTAGGTCTCACTCACTCTAGCCCAGGCTGACCTGGAATTCACTATGGAGTCTCAGGGTGGCCTCGAACTCATAGCGATCCTCCTACCTCTGCCTCCCGAGTGCTGGGATTTCCAGGATACTTTTTGACACCCAGTAGCTTCACATGCCAGGCACCACTGGTGCACTTATACTGGACACTGCCTTCATTCTCTGTTATTTTATCAGTTACTTTATAGTTGCAAATGCAAAATACCCAGTCAGAAGCAGCCAAGGAAAGGGTTTGTTTTCAGCTAACAATTTCTAGGGGAAGTCTATCATCGTTTCAGTCAGGTTTGCGTTACTGGCAGAAATCACCCAACCAAGAGCAGCTTTGGGGGACAAGGGGGGTTTATTTTGACTTATAGACTCGAAGGGAAGCTCCATGATGTCAGGGGAAAATGATGGCATGGGCAGAGGGTGGACATCACTTCCTGGCCCACATAAGATGCACAATAGCAACAGGAGAGTGTGCCAAACACTGGCAGGGGGAAACTGGCTATAATACCCATAAGCCAATACACTGCCTCCAGGAGGTGTTAATTCCCACTCTCCATAAGCTGGGAACCTCGCATTCAGAACACCTAAGTTTACGGGGGACCCCTGAATCAAACCCCCACAATCACAGTGGAGAAAGCATGGCAGGAGTAGGAAGACAGAGTCACATTGCATCCACAGGAAGAAATAGAGATAAAACAGCAAGTGGAGGCCGGCTGTAACACCTCAAGCTTGCTCCCAGTGACACACTTCCTCCAGCAAGGCTGCGCCCACTGACAGTTCTACAACCTTCCCAAACACCACCAACGGGGGATTATGTATCAAAATGCACGAGTCTGTGAGGGACATCTTGCACTTAAGGGAGCACATGGAGTTTAGAGAATGGGTTGGAGAAGTGCTGTGTTCCAGCTCACTGTTTCCTTCTTAGATGTCCTCGGGTGACTTTAGTCTGAGTCTGTTACTGCCACCACTAGGCACCCCAGGCCACTAGTATCCTCAGAGAGCTTCCCCCGTCGTGCTTGAGGGCCTAGCACATGGCCTCGATGGTGAGAAAAGCAAGACGTGCTCCTCTGACAGCCTCTGGCCTGGGACCTGGGAAGCATGTCCTGACCACAGACCTGCTGGGAGCCTCGAGGCCGTGTTCTAGTTGCTTTGGCTGTTTTCTTCCTTCCTTCCTTCCTTCCTTCCTTCCTTCCTTCCTTCCTTCCTTCCTTCCTTCTCTTTCTTCCTGACAATTGGATAAACAGGATATGATATGACTTGTCTGAGTCACACGAGCCATTCCTGTAGAGATGTCTTTTTTGCCTTCATTCTGGACGCTTTCAAAATGCAGCCTGAGATCTGGAAACACTGTCTTCCACTTTCTTGGAGAGACCTTACAGGTTTTACTATAGACCTTGCTCCAGGACCCTCACAAGAACTTTCACACCTGTACGGTGGTCCCTTCTCAGGTGTCTCCTTACTCTACCCTCCAAAAGAAGAGAAGAAACTCCACGTGGCCTGGGTTCCCTCGCACCTAAGTACAGGAGAGCAAGAGCCTGTATCCCTCCTTGTGTGCATGCACGAGATGTATGGTTGGTGAGATAACCTGAGGAGCCAGCAGAGCTGGCATCACAGATTCGCACCTTGTCCCAGACAGGTGCTCAGAGGCCAGGCTCTCAGACTGCGACTGCCTGGCCGCGGAGCTGAGAAAGACGTGCTGTCTGAGTTTCCTCCCTGTGAGGTCCTCCTCCTGTTCTTGTGCTTCTCCTATGGGGAGAGGCCTGTGAAATACAAGGCCTGCCTGTTGGCTCTAGTAAGCAATACCTATACTTTTGGGAACCTCAGAACCCTGCATCACTCGAGTGCAATTCTGCTTCAGCAGTCAGAGGCAGCGAGGGATCAGAATGGAGGGCTGACACTGAAAGGAAGCTGCCCGACACCAGATGCTCTCTGCACCACACAGCATCCTCTGTCCTCAACTCCAGGGATGGTGATGCTCACAACACAGCTCTGCCGTGGATCAGTTCCAGGCTGACATCCCAGCCTGTTGGCACCTGCCCAGGATAAGCTGTGAACCTGTGAGTCCAGCCTTTCTTTTCATGACCCCAGCTGTGCTGGCTGCAGATAGGAGATGACAGACCAATGAATGCACAGCCAGGGGAGTGGCACTAAGAGATAAGGAAGGGGATGCCTTCATCCTCTGCACAGGACATCACCCTGAACAGGCTACCAGGGTTTGTGATGGTTTCCACAAATGTCTATGTCTACTGCATCTGAAGTCATTTCTGCTTGAAATATTCCAAAACAAACTCCTGTAGCTCCCGAGTTAAGGCCCAGAAAGTTAGCTATCATAATTTGGAATTCAGCAAGCCTTACCTGGCTGATGCAGGCAGCAGTATGTCTGTGAGTCAGAGTCTGCAGAATGACTGAGATGGAAGGGTCAAGCCTGTACCTTGGGTGCTCAATATTGGACGTGAGCAGTCTATAGACAGATGGCTTCTTTCTCCACAGATAAGGGACCTTCACTGCAGAGTAGGTTTGCTTGTAAACGACCACCTAATTCAGTTGAGGTGAATCATATGTTACATGGAAACCCATGAATAGAGTTCAGTGTGAGGAGTTACTTAGTTTTCTACCCTAGGAACTTGTGGTATGCCTCCTGCTCCAGCCTTCCAAATGTTGGATTGTAGGTGTGTGCCAGCATCCCTGGCTCCATTAATTTTGGGCTTATAAGTCACTTAGATGATTTTCCTGGTTTCCAAATATGCGAATTTTTTAAAGCTTCTTGCTATTGATTTACTAACTTGATTCCACCATTCTCAAAGAGGCATCTCATTTTCAAATTTCATTTATAGGGCTATAATATCTGGTTTTGTTCTTCAAACGCACACATATTGCTAAAACTTCAAATCTCATGTCCTCACAAGATCTTTACTTTGTTAGATTAATTCCTTCTGAGCCTTGTGAAAATGGTATCCCCAAGTGAAATCCACCTGACCCAGACTTACACAAGTTAACATCCATGGGGACTGCTCATCCCCCACATTCCTCATACAGCTCCCCAGCAATATTGCTACTTATAGTCTGTTCTTAGAATCAGCCCCGGGGTCTGAAATGATTAACCCATGGTTTCTGATCTGGCCTAGTGTCGGAATTTCGTAGAAAAACCTGACACATACAGATCTAAGGTCCAGTCTAACACATCCTGTTAGGCTAATCTTCACATGGCAAGTTATGGGAGGGACAGACACTCTTGGGGACACATTGGAAAGATGTTCTACTCCTACTGGCTAACAAAATAGAGACCACGGAGTACACTTTCTGGAAGGTTAGAGACCTGATTTCTGTTCCAGCTTGAAGAAGGATGAACTGGGAGGGGCCACATTTTTTCTGACAAATCTGTTTCTTCACCTGAAAGATAGATATAGAATCTGTTCCAAATTCACTCCTGAAACTGTTGGTTCCATTACCAATAAGCATTTGCCATCTGCCACCCACTCTGTCTCTGTCTCTGCTATGCTAGTCTCCAATAAGCTCACAGTCTTCTGAGAAATCCTTATCTGTAAGATGTATATTTACAGAGAGTTAGCATCAAGAAAGAAGCTCAGCATGCACCCCACCTCTTGGCAGCTCTACGGAATGTCTATACCTCTAGCCATTTCCCACATGGAATGTCAGGGAAAGAGCTAGGTAAAAATATGATGCCTCTTATTTTGAAATCACCTGTTATAATTGAACATTAAGAAAGAGCACTTCCCTAATAGCATGCAATTCTTACACTTGAGCTTTTCATCTATTGGGAGCCTCAAAGCAGGCCATCCAAGAGGGTATTTGTACAGATGCTAATGTCCTCCGTGTGCTGACTGCTGTCAAAAAAAAGTGTTATAAAGAGAATTATTGATGGTAAAAAAGTAAAAAAAAATCTAATTCAAAACTAAAAAAAATAAAAATAAATAAACAAATAAATCTAGGACTGATTCCCGGCTCTTCCACTTATAGAATTTTTGCATAAGGTCATGCAGTTACCAATTCTCAATTTTATTCAAAGATACAATATATATGACAGAATTACTGCAAGGATTAGTACATATACCTGATGGTAATTATTAATGATTTGAATCTCCAGTTGTTAGCTGTTAATAAGTAAATGATAGCAGAAAGAAGAGTAGATGATGGACACAGCAGGGAATGAGAAAACACCCAACTGGACCCCATGAGCAGAGAGCATCTCTGGGCCAGTGCCTCTCCACGTTGAATGTGCATTCAACTTGCCTGTGGAACAACTGTGACCCACAGGGCCGAGGTGAGGGCTGGTACCATAGGTTTCCAACAAGCTCTCAGGTGATGCCAGGGGGCCATGGACAACACTGTGAATAGCAAGGGCCTTTGATCAAGACACACATGTTTCTTGAATGTACACTGAATCTAAGGAACCCGGTTTGCATTAAAAAGTTCTGAGCCTTTTAGAATCCTTTAGAGTGACTTCTAAGACCCCCGAATAGGAGGCGTTGGCTCAGGCACGGAGGGGATCGCTGGTTGTGTGCCGTGTCAGCGGCTCCTTGTGATGGCAGAACAGCTAGCGACTCTGAAGTGTGTTCACGCGTCTCATCCTCTGCACTAACTTATGGAATCTTCACATGTTCTCTGGCATGGGACTATTGTAAATGCAGTTTTACAGATGAGAATGACAAAGCCTTTCAGGTTGAGTTTGAAGCTCACCATGCTGGTGGTCTGCAAGCTGAGGACCAGGATCTGACAACCACCACAGAATAAAAACGGCTTCCATAGTGGGGTCTGATGGGCAGTGTTGATGTGCTGGCCTCAGCCCTGGCACCTCTGAGTCATCTGCCTCCCCTGGACTTCCTTTCATTTCCTACGTTGGATGTAAAGCTAAGAATCTGGAGCTGATCCTTTCAGTGGCTTCATCCCAGGCCCTTCCCTTTCCCTCCCTGACCCAGTAGGCTTGGCAAGCAACTGAGTGTCAGACAGAGCTGGAGGAAGAATACAGACTTCTTTGTTTTGCTCTGTCTGGGATTGCAAAATCCAGTGAACTCAAAACTTTTCTGATTCAGCACCACGGACAGGGCCAGCAGCACCATTAATTCTCTTCCTGTTTTATCCCCAACTTAGGAGGCTATTTGAGGGCACATAAGAAGCTAAACTTATTTTCATCTAAACCCTTTAATTACTGTAAAAATAGAAGGCACTCAACCACTGTTATCTAACTCGATAACCATGAATAATGCACATTAATGCACAGGCTAAGAATAGGAGATGGGGGCACTGATTAAGCCAGCATGAGCAACTAAGATCAGAGGTAAACTGTAATCTTTGAAAGGAATTTATCAACACACATCGTATCTTCAGGTGAAGATGCCATGCTATTCAATAAATACATTTGAAATCCCCAGACCAGCAGCCTCATCATCTTCTGGATTGCATTCTGGGAGTGGAACCCAGCGGTTTGTTTTAACAATTTATCCAAGTGGTCCTGAAGGTATATTTAAGAGGCATGGTCTTATCCCAAAAATGACTTCAATGGTAAATATTTTTGCTTGACCCAGGAAATGTGTCTTGGGGGAAGGGAAAGAGTCAGCACTGACTACTGGTGGTTTCTAGGATCCACCCTATCAGCTACTCGCGGTATGGTCTTAGGCACATTGGAACTTTCCTAGGGGGCTGTTGGGAGCTCAGGAGGGGTATACTGATGACACACAGACACTAGAATGGCATAGTAATAGCTTTTATCCAATGTCAGCTTTTAAGCAGGAAATCACTATTTTACAGCAATAAAATTATCAAATATTGGTGGGCCAACTGTTTCAAATCCTTGCCCCACCATTGCCAATGTCTCCATTGTATGTATCGTAACCAAATGAAAGGAATGAAACATACACCTATGGTCCATTCCACACCTTCTGCTTCCCCTGTACTGCTAACTCCAGGGAATCACAAAGCCTCTTCCAGTGTATGGCACTCAACACTTCCTGCAGGACAGAGGGTCCTTGAGAAAGATGCTTACTCAGCAGAATCCCTCCCCTTCCTCACAGTGCAACACAGGAATGGGCCAGATGGCTTCCACATTCACTTCTGGCTCCAGAACTGTTTTGAATCTCAGAATTTCAAACACAGCTTCACATTGAGAAATATAAGAGACGGATCCAGGTTCTAGTTCAAAGTCCCTTTGCTTGCAGGCTGCCGTCCCTTCCTGTAAGAGGAGACAATGACATCACAGCTGGCACCTCTCCCAGCAGGGCCTGCAGGGAGACCTAAGGCTTCACTATGATTGTGACTGTGACGATGACCAGTAGGCAGCCCCACCCTGTTTGCCACACAGCAATGAGGCACCCTTTCCAAAACCTCTTCTGCCAAAAGCTTGCCTGTAACTCCTTACCACCTACACTGGGTTTTGATATTTTCCAGCATCCCTCCTCCACCTCAGTGCACTTAATCAGTTGTGGAAGTTGGAAATGATTTTGTTCTCCATTCCAGGGGTATTCAGTAGTGTCTGGAGACACTTTTGGTTTTACCACTTGGGATGCAGGTCAGTAGTAGAATGATTGCCTTGCCTGTTTGAGGACCCAGGATCTGTCCACAGCACTGGGTATGGACGTTCAGTGGACAAGGCAGACCCCAATAAAGACTTACCCAGCCCAAGATGTCAATGGTTCCAAGGTTGAACAACTCTCAGCCCAAGCATTTTCTCCTCTGGGCCTGTTTTCCTTCCCAAAAACATTTAAGTGCCCTGATCCTGGCTCCAATGCAGACATCCCTAATCACACAGACAGGACATTGGGATCCTCACACTCCTAAATTCATTAAGTTGCAATTGGTTCCCTAGTCCCTGTCTGTTTTATTTTTTTTAAATTTTTTTGTTTATTTATTTATTTGAGAGCAACAGAGAGAAGGAGGCAGATAGAGAGAGAGAGAGAGAGAGAGAGAGAGAATGGGCACGCCAGAGCTTCCAGCCTCTGTAAACGAACTCCAGATGCGTGTGAATCTGGCTAACATGGGTCCTGGGGAATTGAGCCTCAAACCGGGGTCCTTAGGCTTCACAGGCAAGCGCTTAACCGCTAAGCCATCTCTCCAGCCCCCCTGTCTGTTTTATATAGGAGTGCAGGAAGGGGAGGAGGACATGATAGGCAAGAGCCAGACCAAGTACTCTCTCCATTGATTCTCCGATGTACACAGCCTTGGGTTTATCGTGCTCACTTGCTACTGGAACTTTTCTTCCTTGTTCGAGGCAGTATCTTACAAATGTTTGACAGCCAGTGGATACTCAAAAACAGCTGTGCAGCCAATGAAGCATCCAGGGACTATGCATGACCACTGTCCTCCTGCTACAACCACTTAGGTTGAGAAATGAAAAGGCATCCTGGGTGACGCACGCCCCTGACCCACTGCGCAGAGTGGGCTTTGGGCAAGGCAAAGCGATAAGGGCTCCTGGTGCTTTTCAGGTCACTGTCTTTGTGCTTTTGCAGGACTTCTCGGGAGCCGCTCAACCTCTGTAAGGCTGCGAGGCTTCAGGTCACTGGTATCAAAAGACCCATGAGTGGCAAGGATGCTGCCACTCCATCTCTAATGACTTGGAGATGTTAAGGAATCAGACAAGGCAGCTCTAGTGACCTCGAAGGATTTGGGTACAGGAAAAATGTGCCCAGAGCAGTGCTTACCTGAGCCCTTGGGGAGAGGCACACGTTCTTGGTTGATCGACAAGACCTATGTCTTGTACAGACTTCCTTAATTTAGGACGTCGCGCGGCCTTCTCACCAGCATCCCCTCGGCTCTGCACTTGCTCAGCTGCCCGGGTGAGCCAGGCACGATTCTCTCCCGCCCTCGTCCTCGGCTGGGGAACATCATGCATCAGGCTTGCGGGCCTGGGTGCTGACACTCCGTTTTGCAGCAGAGAGGTCATCAGAGAGCATCCTGGGAGATGCAGAGCAGCTCTGCCTACTTTTTCAGCTCAGACTTCTCCTTCATCATGCCTCCCCCACCCCCTCCATGTTTACTGGCCTCCTGGTGGAAAAATGAACCAAATTGTAAATGACAATGGATTCATGGCTGTGCAGTCTAAACTGGTGTCTGCTGCTGAGTCAATGAACTCAATAAAAATTGGCTGCATTTCTTTACTGAAAACTTTTCAATATCACAGGCATGAAATAGGAGCATAAAACCCATGACATCATGCTTTCTGCCATGTATTAAGTTGCAAAAGAAATGATGTTAAAAATATTTTGTTTATTTTATTTGAGAGAGAGAGAGAGAGAAAGAAAGAAAGCGTGCCAGGGCTTCTAGTCACTGCAATCAAACTCCAGAAGCATGTGCCACTTTGTGCATCTGGCTTTACATGGGTATTGGGGAATTGAATCTGGGTCTTTTGGCTTTACAGGCAAGTGCCTTAACCGCTAACCCATCTCTCCAGCCCAAGATGCAAAAGACATAATTTCTTGATAATGCCAGGCCCCTTCCAAATATGATGGATTTTTGTTTGGATTTTGATGCTTTATCACCACCATGTTTATATTTGGGACATGATGCTTGCTTCCTGTCTTCTCCTCGGTCGCAGAGGTGGTTGTAGGGAAAGTTCAGACTCCCTCCTTCTGCCTGCGCCCAGCACCATCTATCACTCTGACAGTGTTGGCACTGCTCCAGGGCTAATGCTGGCCTGGCCTGTGACTTCCCAGTCCCAGGAGCTCCTGCAATGTCGATGACAGAAACATCTGTATGTATAGACTGCTCAAAACTCCTCACCCCTGCGCTGTCCCATCTCCAGTGATTCTCAGACAGCATCCCTAACCTTCAATGTGCAACAATCATGATGCCAAGTCAGATATGAGCTCAAACCGCAGTCCCATTCTAAAATCACCACATCTTGTCTTCACTTGTACAATTGAGAAGAATCTGTATTTTCTACTTGTTTTACATTAAGATCTTTACATAAAAGTTATATGTGTCTTTGTAGAATTTTCTCTTTCTCTCCCTATATCGCATTATCTTCCTAAGTGTCTCCTGTTGGGCAGCTTCCTTTCTGGATGTGAATGTGCTGCTTTGCATTCTGCTCTTCTGCTTGTCTTACAATTGCCTACGTGTGTCCACCTTTCTGTGTCATCCTGATTCTAATTTTAAATGGCTGCATAATAGTCCATCTGTCTAGTATAATTCTATTTATCATTCACTTATTTCCTTTTTGTGTCCTGTAAAGCTCCCCTTAATATTTTCTGCATATGATTTTAATTTATAAATTTAAATACTCATCTATATTACTTAGAGTCATGAGGAGGATATAAGACTGGGTCAAGGGCTACGGCTTACTTAATATCCTTTCCTAGCTGTCCTTTTCTAGGTAGACTTCCACCACTTCCTGTGAACCCCCGAGGCTCTCTGCCTGTGTGGCTCCCTGGCTGATGAGCCCTGAGGCTGGGTGTGGCTATTAGAGCCATTACCTGCCTCCCTATCTGTGAAGCAAAGCTGGAATGATAATGAGAAAGAACACTGCCTGCCGAGCTCAGAGGAATACAAAATAGCTCAGAGAATTATTAATGTTCTCACCACAAAGAAATGATAAATGCTAGAGGTTGTGCATATGCTAATTACCTTGATTAGTACACACTGCATACATGTATAAAACATCAAGTATACCCATAATATATACAATATATACATAATATATACATGAGCTCAAATCTTTAAAAGGTGTCATTCAACAATTAAAAATATTTTCTTGCTTTGTGTTTTCTCTCCACTAGGTTTTTTTTTTTTTTTTTTTTTTGAGCTTCTGGGAAATAAAACAAAAAACTAAAAGCCTCAATATGTTTGGATGCTAGAAATTCCATGTGGCAGAGAAAGGTCACTATGTTTTTAAATTTTGTTTTTTGACAAGTTTGTACATAAACATTGTAATTTGATCATATAGATTGCACCATATCCATCCTTATACCTCTTCCACCAATGCTTCTTCTATCCTCCCTCATATACAACTGTATGCATCATTGAAGAGAGTGGCTCACTTCCCCATTAACTGCCAGTAGATCCTGGAAGAGGAATGGGGACCCCAAAACTCCTGCTCCCTCCATGACAGAGTGGTGACTGCCGTATCATGTGGATGTCTTGTGCAGGCAACCACAGCTGCTCTGAGTCCATGAATGTAAAGGCTTTGTCGTGACCAGGTGAGAAACTTCCACAGCACTCAACAGCCTCTAGCTCTTACATTCTTCCCAACACCCCAGCCCCGCCACTTCCACGACGCTCCATGTCCCTTGGAGGGGATAATCCAGACGTCCCATAGAGAGCTGCTGACGACTACTGTCAATCAGAAAATCCTCAGGTGCCCCCTGGTGCATTCTCTCCCCTTTAAGTACAGCTGCATATGCATATGTGAGGAAAGAGACTGCCAGGAGTCTAGGCAGGAAAACCCAAAACATCCCACAAGTTACGGTACATTTGGGACCCATCCCATGAGCTACGTTGTTTGAACAGGATGGGAGGGTCTCCGGTCTTCGTCCCTCCCGCTACCCCAGGTTCTGAAAGAGCAGACCGAGCCAGAGGCGCACGGTGGGAGGCTGGCAGGCACCCTTCTGCCGGAACCCATGCTCGGAGGGCGTCGGAGCGGGTGTGCTGACCCCTGGCCACCAGAGGGCGATGAGCGTCCAGCGAGAGGCGTCCCGGCAGGCCCAGCTCGGAGAGGGCCTCTCAGGACTCAGAACTCCGTGGAAACAGCACAATTTAGAAAAAGCAACACCACCAGCCCACATCTTTTTCTACTCTTAGACTTTTATAGTCTACAAGAAGCTATCCTTCACCTAGCTCTAAGCCAGCGTGACTCAGCCATCCATGAGGCCGCCGAGCCCCATGTCCTCCTGAGCCCATTCTGCCACCACATCGGCATTGTGGTCATAGCCCTAAGGGGGGGGGGCACTGCCCTCAGGGAGAACAACCTCGGATATAACTACCACCACACAGGCCTTGGTCTGTGCCAGGCAAGGTGCCAAATTCCAGGCCTTCCTGTAACCACACAGGTGAAAACCATTACTGCCCTGTTAAGGAAGAAGCTGGGGCCTTAGAACAGAACATCCTCTAACACATATAGAAATCCAGGCTTTGAGACCAAGCTTAACACCATAATCTGGCCTTTCTTCAGAACTGAGATGTGCTTTGATTCTCTGAAAACCTTGTCCACAATCTGGATGCATGAAGTCAGGGCTTTGCCCAGTTTGCTTATGTATTCATCAAACATGAAGCTCCCGTTGCTTACAGATATTCTCTGAGTATGCATACATGATGACATGGAGTTTCACCTAAACCGTGGCAAATTTCATACCACAGTTGTTCCTGGTTATAAATGCAGGAACCAAGAGGATGCAAAGTAACTCTAAGTGACTGGACCGGTGACAGAAGGAAGGAAAATGAACAAAACCAATAGAATGGTCAAAAGTGACAGGCCATAAAAATAAATAAATAAAAATTAAAGCCTGGAGCTTGCTTTGGAGCCACTTAGAAAAGCAGCATCAGCTATCTCGCCAAGGCTGTCCGGGTCTTTGTTTTCTGTCTCAGGATGCGGGGAGGGAGGTGGCAATTTCAGGAATAGGGTCTTAGCTGTGTGAAAACGCTGAGTCAGAGTCTTCCACAAGAGGACTGTGGAACGGATGGATGTGCCTAGATCTCTGAACACCGCTGGACACGAGAAACAGGTGACTCGGGGACGTGAAGAAATAGCCTTGGAGAAAATGAAGATGCTATGGAGAGGTTACGCCTTGGCTCAGCACATCCTTATACTGTTATCCTGCTGTGTGAATTTGTACTTGCCTCTCACCTTCTCTAGATATTAGTGTGTGGGGGGTCACTTGGAAAGAAATCACAGGGTTCACTAAGCTTCCAGCTTATACTTGCTTCACTGACCAGTGGTTGTTTTTCGCAGCTCCCTGTGAGCTGCAATAGTTCATGATCTGCAAGTCTCTAAGCCTGCTTTCTGATCCTCAGTATCCTGGTCTCTGAAAGGGGATCACGTTCATGTCTCCAAAGCACTGGCAGAAGAATTAGGAGCCATGCACAGCAGCATACCTTGCATTGGCTTAGAGACATCATAAGAGTGCCATTCAGGACAGCTGCGACTCTAATTAGCAAAAGAAAGATTGGTAAGGGACAACTAAAAATCCAAGAAGCAATTCCTTAGGCTGTCAGACTCCATCCTGGTGAATTTCCTCAGCACATAGCAGCTCCGCTGGAGAGATGAACTCATTGCAAGTCCCTTCCATGAGTCACCAATGCCTGCCACCTCCCTGCCTGGGGTGAGGATGGCCAGAGCTGATCAATGAGGCTGCACAGTGACTGGGCTGGGGGTGGAATGATTGTTCACCTGCACAAATGAGGCTGTTGGACAAGATGAGGCACAAAGGCCTTCCCAGGTGGGGAAATCTGAAGTTTGGCAGAGGCCCAGAGAGAGGAAGTGACTCATCCAAAATCATCAGCTAAGAATCTGGCATTTGAATCCTTGAAAGGGATGCCCAAATTCAAGACAGGGTCAGTGTGGTCTGGGCTCAAAGTTTCGGTGATTCTGTGCCTCCAAGCGCTTGAAAATAGAATGTACTTTAAGTACAGAGGGTCTCAGAGGTGAGTGGGTTTCTGTGTTTAAATGTGGAATGACGCAAAATTTGAGTAGGCATGAAGACTGGAGGGAGAGGGCTAAGGATCCCCAAGTGAGCGGCCGCCCCGCTGTATGTGCTGCGGAAGAAAGAGACCCTGCCCTGCGCTGACTAAAATCATTAATACAGCAGGGAGAACCCGCAGAAGGGGACAAGCAGTTCTCTTAGAGACAGGCCTTGGTGTGCCCAGCAGAAGGGAGCCTTGTGACCTGAGGCCAGGACACTCGTGAACCAGCCGTCATCCGTCATCCGGTGCTCTGAGTCACACCATCACACCTGCAGGAGCCCTGCATGGGAGGCAGCTGGAGGCCTGTGGGCATCGCCTTTCACAATAATGAATAACAGTTCCCTTCTCTCGGCATTAAAGACCTGTTCCATGTTTTCTATTTAATTTTGCCTCACAAGGACAGTGTGAAGTAGCTCCATTCATCTCCACTTTGAACAAACAACTCAGAAAAGTAAACCAGCTCTAAAAACAAAGAAAGGAAAACATCTGAGCGGTGAGAGCTAGACTGCAGCCAAGACTGACTCCTGCAGATCTTTCCTAGGTAACACTGCCTCAGCCCTCTGCACTGCTATATACACACCATGCTGTGGAATGGAGAGCCAAAGCACTCACGAATAAACATGGAAAGCCTACACGTGTGTAAACGCCGACGTTTGTTGTGGAGTAAGTGAAAACTCAAGTGCTAACCAACATCATGGGATGAATGTGAAAATCTTATAGAAAATCTTACAAAAAAATCACTCCCTCTGCTCTCTCTCTTCCCGCCCCCTCTCTCTTCAGCCCCATTCTCTCTTGTCCTCCTCTCTCTTGTCCTCCTTTCTCTCCCCCTCTGGTCCTCTCACTTGCCCCCTCTCTTTACAGCCCCCCTCTCTCTTGCCCACCCTCACTCCATCCCCCTCTCTCTGGCTCCTCTGTCTCTCTCTGGCCCCCTCTCTCTGCCCCCCCAAGCTCCCTCTCTCGAGGCCCCCCCTCAATCCACCTCTCTCCAGCCCCCTTCTCTGCTCCTCTTTGCATCCTCTCCTCTTCTCTGCCCCCATCTTCACCCCCTTTTCCCCCTCTCCTTCCTTGTCCCCCCTCCTTCTTTTCCCTGTCCTCTCCTGTTCCGTCTCTCACCTCTCTTCTATCTCCTACACACTCAATGACGGAGCATACTTTTCATTCTGCTTTGTGAGATGAACACATTGCCTACATTTTGCTTACCATTAGTTATGTCACCAAATATAATTTTCAATCAGTATTCACTGGCTCGTTATTTGTAACCCTGTTTACCTCACTGAGTCCCTCACTGCAGGCATTGGAATTGTGTCCAGTTCCACTCACAACCATACTGTGCACAAGTGTGCGCTTGTGCGTGTGAGTTCTGTGCTATGACTGAATGTTGCTAATCATTCTCGAGTTAGTCATGCAGGCCCCATGGGTTATTCCAAGGTTTCAGGTTTCTTTGCAGCCACGGATAGGCCCAGCTAGGGGAAAGCTTTGCAGTGAGCTGCCAGCCAGCACCTGCTTCTCCCTGAAATGTAATGAAGAGACATTTGGTTCACATAACCTCTCTTGTGTGATCAGCTAACATGAGCACCTCACAGCAAAGCAGACGCCCCTAGGGGCTCTTGAAATCATCTTCCTGAGCTGCCAACCCCTGGACACCGGCAAATTAATCAGGGCAAATGCTCCCAGGTGAGGCTTGTTGCTTGCCCACTGGTGAGCTGGCTGTGCTAACGAGGCAGCAGCCTTCAGACTTGACCCAGTGTCCCAAAGGAAAGCAGACACTGACCACCGGCATGGTATGGACAATCAACGGCATTCCTTTTGACCTCCGTCCTTTATGAACCATCGGTGGGTCACACACTCAGGCAGCCCTTAGGAGGAGTTACATACAATCCCAAAGTCCAGATATTCAGGAGTGGTGGGCTGAGTAGAAAAGATGTAATCTGAAGCTCAAGAATCACCGTAAAGTCCCTCAGGGTCTCTGCCCCTTGTCTGACCCAAGCCAGTCCCACTGCACACCCTCCTGAAGCATCAGGATGGAGCCTCTGAACTGCGTGTTGGTCTCTGGATGGCGCTACAGACTGCTTTGCCTTCCCAGCCCACACCCACTGGTGAGTTTCCAGAAGTGTCTGCTGTAAGGATGCTCAGAAACCCCAGGCCTTGGCAATTCCCCTCAGTACTACCATACAGAGAAAAGGAGTCCACACTCTGCTTCATGATTCAGGGTCCTTTGCAGCCTGATGTTGACCACTTACCTCTCCAGCTTCATTTCCCACTATTATAAATTATAAAATCTTAAATAAGATCTCATCTAACCATTACGAAGCACCCAGCTCCTAATTCTGTTCACTATTTCTCCCCTCATTGTTTGTTTGATTTTTGCTCAGCCTTCAACCTGCCCACTGTCCCCCAGCCCCCACCACGGCCCCACTTCTGAAGCTGTCAAATGACCCATCAGTATTTCCTGAGTCCATCAGAAATGCCACCTTCTGTACTCAGATCTTCCCTCTTGACTCCGGCTTCCAGCCATGATGGGTGCCCCAGTGCACTGCCACAAACAGGTAGAACAGCCAGAGAAGAGGTGCCAGCCTCAGTACGAGGGCACCCGGGAACCCTTCCAGCCAGCAGGACGTGAGGAGGGCAGCAGACCCTTGAGAGAATGGAAGTGCAGAGAAATAAGCCCACATCCTGTGCCAGACTCCTCTCAAGTGCGTTTGCTGATTCACACTTCAGGGTGAAGATTCCAGTAAGGAGCTGGAAAAAGGCTGCAGCTGAAAGACCAACAGGCTGACAGAGCAGAAATCAAAGGGCAGGAGAGGCCAAAGAGAAAATGGAGGCCGAGATTTCCCAGGCAGCCAGGGCTTATGACCCAAGATCTCAGTGAAGCTAGGCACAGAGAAGTGGGCCCAATATGCATCTGATTTCTCTACAAAGGATTGGTATTCTTAAAGAAATATACAATAGCTATTGCATGCAGCAAAACCTCTGTAAGAAAAGGATAAGCTAGGGCTGGAGAGATGGCTTAGCACTTACGGGGCTTGCCTGTGAAGCCTAAGGACCCAGGTTCATTTCCCCAGTACCCACATCAGTCAGATGCACAAGGTGGCGCATGCATCTGGAGTTCATTTGCAAATGCCTAAAGGCCCTGGTGCTCCCATTCCCGCCATCTCTCTCTGCCCTCTTTCTCTTGTGTTCTCTCTCAATTAAATAACATATTATAAAAAGAATAAGCTAAGCGTAATCCCAACTATTGAAGAGGAAATCTTCAGCTTAATAGCCAGTGAGGGAGCTTTTCTAGTCAAATCACCAGGGCATCAGGTGTGACCCACGAGGAGGGGGTAAGCTAAACCAGAGAGAACTTGGGAAGCTTGGCAGAGAAATCTCAGCCCCTGCTTGGTCTATGGAGTGTTCATCCTACTGCCTCGTAGGGGACAATGGCCTCGGGTTCTCCAACATTCCATGCACAGCGTCCTCAGGAATAGCAGGAAACAGGAGGGGCCACTGAGATGCTAAGTCAAGGACATGCAACTGGACTAGACAAGAATAATGAGGTTGAAATTTGGTAATCGCAACTGAAAAAGATGGGCTGGAGAGCGAGCTCCCCAGGTAAAGGCACGTGCTAGCAATGCCTAGCAGCCCAGCTTCAATTCCCCAGACCCCGTGAACAACCAGATGCACAAAGTAGCACATGTATCTGGAGTTCAGTTTACAGTGGCGAGAGGCCCTGACATGCCCATTTACTCTCATTCATGCTCTTTCTCTCTCTCCCCTTGCAAATAAATAAATAAATATATTTTTAAAATGAAAAATATTAAGATTAAGAACAAAAAGCCAAATGTGGTGGCTCACTCCTATAATTCCAGCACTTGGGGGGCTGAGGCACGGGGCATTGCTGTGACATTGCGACCCTACAGTGACTTCCAGGCCAGCCTGGGCTAGAGTGACACCCTGTCTCAAAAGAAGTAAAAAGAACATGGTAGCTGAACTAACCACACACCAAACACAGCAGACATGACTTGTAAACAGGAAATTAGAGTAGAAGTGAGGGAAATGGATAAATAGAAGACAACTATGGTGGTTTGATTCAGTTGTCTCCCATAATCTCAGGTATTCTGAATGCTAGTCTCCCCAGATGGTGGCAATTGGAAATTAAAGCCTCCTGGAGGCAGTGTATTGTTGGGGGCTGGCTTATGGCTGTTATAGCCAGTGTCCCCTTGCCAGTGTTTGGCACACTCTCCTGTTGCTATTGTCCACCTTATGTTGGCCAGGGGGTGATGTCCACCCTCTACTCATGCCATCATTTTCCCCTGCCATCATGGAACTTCCCCTTAAGTCTGGAAGCCAAAATAAACCTCTTTACCCACAAGCTGCTCTTGGTTGGGTGATTTCTACCCACAATGTGACCCTGACTGCAACAACAATGTAAGAAGAGAGTAAGATATCTACACATGCATGCGTGTGAGTGTGTGCATGCAGTGGCCAAGCTTCTTGATGTCACAATGTCACCCATTTGGATCCCTAGGACTTAAGGATCATGTGCCCTCCCCAGTGAAGACCGAGCGCAGGGGTTGTAAACGCTGGCTTACTCTTGACCAACATAAGATTTCTAAACAAGTGAGAGCAGCATTGATCAAAGAGGATAAACAAGGACACTTAGAAGACATTTTTGTGGTGATAATTTCTTCTTTTAGCTAAAGGAACCAAAGTGGAACCTTCCCTCTTGGGTCTATTACTTTCCAAGCCATATGCTTCTGACTTGGTTCTCTGCACCAGTATGAATTCCTCCCACTAAGCAGGTCTCATCTCCAGTCAGAGAGCATAGGCTGTGTGCCACTATTGCCCTGGTGTGTACATCTTGCCTGGCTGTGTGATTTTGTAGCTAGCAGGACCCACAAGTTGACACTGTTGATGACTTTCATCCCCCAGAAGCTCCCATAGCATTTCCAACACTATGAGAGCTAGCTAGCAAGGAGCTAGCTTCCATGTCAGTTCCAGCATGATCTCACAATGTCCTGCAATTACAGGCTCACTTTTGGCTAAGAGTCTCCTTTTTACAAGTGGCAGTAAATCCCAGTGGGAACCAAGACACATCAGTATGATAAGAATAGAAAGCTGATAACCTAGCATGAGATGAATCATCTCTATCATATCTGCCAGTTCCCAGGAAACATTACTAAGGAAGAAGCAGATTAAATGTGAGTGCCGCTTTACTGCTAGCCTGAGAACGTCCTCCAGGGACATGGCAGCAGACACCAAGAGGCTCAAAATTCATCAAAGAAGAAAATCAGAAGCTGCAGAGAGCTCAACACTAAAGAAGAGATAACATACTCTCCAAGGCTCAGACAGCATTGTGGAAGTGGGGGCAGAAAGAATGTAAGAGCCATGGGGTGGGAAGGGGTATTTTGTGGCATCGTACCCTCACAGACATTCGTGACCCCACAGTAAATATTGATAACCCCACTGAGGAAGCCTTCAGTGCAATGAGGGCAGAAGAAAGGGAGCATAAGAGTATACCCAATGAGAATCTGACCATGATGCAATATGCTCATTTATTAAAGTTCTCAAAAATTCTTACATGCAGGCTGGAGAGATTGCTTAGTGGTTAACATGCTTGCCTGCAAAGCCTAAGGACTCATGTTTGACTCTCCAAGTCCCACATAAGCCAGACACAAGCACAGAAGGTCACATGTGCACACAAGGGGGCACACTTGTCTGGAGTTTGATTGCAGTGTCTAAAAGCCCTGGTGCTCCAATTATCTCTCTTTGTCTTTCTCTCTCTCACTCACTCAGTCTCTCACTTTTGCATTAAAAAGGCAGTCTGTTGTGCTTGCCTCATAAAAAATTCTTATATGCACCTTATGTCCAAGGACGCCCCACTTTCTTGATCAAGACTTCCACAGAGTCATGCTCTCTGAGAGAGCCCCCCTTCCAGCATGCCTGTCTCCAGGGTCTCATTGTCTGTGCCTTTTATGTCCCCATTTATTATCTACAGAAGCTCCTCTCTCCGTAAATCTGCAGTAACTGCTCCTAGCATCTACTTCTCAGAGGACCTGCAATGACAGAATAGTAATGATGCAAAATTATGACAAGTGATGGAAGACCTCAGGCCACGGAATGAGGATTCTCTGGAAGGTGTGTGCAAGATGAATACAGATGGTATTTTAACTAGGGACTTATGATCACAGCAGAGATACGTAAAGGAGCTAGCAAGTACTCACTCCCAACAGCTCTATGAAGTCAAAATAATGACTCTTCATGGACCCATCAAAGAACTAAGGTCACAGGCAAACTACTATTTCCAAACCTGGAGAGAAACCCCCACAGGGATCATTAGACCTGGCATGTTCTTGCTTGGAGATGAATGCCAAGTGTTAAAGGTCCCAGTGTGTTTCCAGAAGCCAAGTCATGGCCAGCATGAGTGCGAAACTCATGGTGGTAGCAGTCACCAGTGAACTGAGACATTTCTTTAGTTCCCTGGTCCCCATAACCCAGAATATCAATAAGACACATCACACGGCATATCTGGAAGAATCCCGATGCTTGTGGGAGGCAGAAGCAGTCATTGAAATCTACCCAGACACATCTCCCTTGCTAAGCTGAGGCAAGATCCCTAAGTGTGAGAAAGGAACCCCATCAGGCCCCGCTCCCAGGTTCTAAGGAAAATAAAAGACCCATGCCGAGGAGAGGGACTCTGGGGCATGGCTGAGAGAACACAGGAGAATGGCAAGGGGGAGGAGTGAGAGGAGAACAGGAGAACATAGCCTGAGGCACAGTGCAGCGTCATGGACTAGGGGAAGACTTGGGAGCAACATCCGGTGACTCCACAGGCAAGAGGAGAGAGAGAAAACAGCATGCTTACTAGAGGAACTGGGGGCCACTGGTCCCCATTAATGCAATCAGCACCTAACTGTAGCCCAGCTTCTAACCAGATGAACAGGAGCGTAGTAAAGACGTACTGTCACAGTCAGCTAGCTCCATGCTGCTGGAAGGAACTTCCAGACAAGACACAGTTTATGGAAGGAAGGGATTTATTTGAAGCTTACAGGTCCAGGGGAAGTTCCACTGAAGGTGGAAGAAGCTGGGACCCTTTCAGGGATCCGAGCAGAGAGACAGAGCCACAGAGCCAGCACCACAAGCAAGATCAAAACTGGCAGCAAAACAGCAGGCAGAGCTCAAGTATTCTGCATACTTTTAGGCTGGAAATCAGATTCGCCCCAAACAGCACACCTCTGGGCTGGACCCCAGGATCTACCTACAGTGACACCTCTTCCAGCCAGGTGGCTGAAAATCTAAGGTTTTTCTTTTCTTTTTTTCTTTTTTGTTTTTTTTTGTTGTTGTTGTTGTTGTTTTGTTTTGTTTTGTTTTGTTTTGTTTTGTTTTCCAAGGTAGAGTCTCACTCTCTAGCTCTGACCTGGAATTCACTATGTAGTCTCAGGCTGGCCTTGAACTCATGGCCATCCTCCTACCTCTGCCTCCCGAGGGCTGGGATTAAAGGCATGCACCACCACGCCCTGCTGAAAATCCAAGTTTTAATAAAATACCTGGGGCTATTAGGAGATGTACATTAAAACTACCATACCTTTTTTCTGCAGTCATCTCTTATTCACTGTCTGGTGCATAACAAAAATGCTAAGCATACCTTAAGGCAAGAAAATCAGAATAAAGGGGGGAAATTACCACCAGAACCAGACAAAGATGTAACACAGATGTTGTATCAGATGAGCTAGGGATGTAGCTCATGGTAGAATACTTACCTAGAATGTCTGATCTCTTTTGGTTGATTCCAAGTACCACAAAAGCTACAATGGAAAGGTTAACCATATGTACTATAGGAAAGACTCAAAAGAAATTTCTAGAAATTAAAACAGTAACACAGATGGGGAAATTCTCTGAACACTCAGTAGCATAAACACAGGTGAGGAAAGAATTGATAAATTTGGAGTTGAAATTAATCCAGGGGAGAAGGAAAGGGTGATAAACCAACTTTGCCATAGAAGCCCGTCATGTAAAGGTTAATTTTAAACATGAGGGGGCTGGGCAGGTGGCTCAGCAATTAAAGGTGCTCTCTTGCAAGCCTGCTGGCCAGCACTCAGTTAAAGTCAGATACAAGCCTGGTATGCCTTTAATCCTAACACTCAGGAGGCTGATATAAGAGGATTGCTGAGTTTGAGGCCAGCCTCCTACACCATAGTGAATTCCAGATCAGCCTGGGCTAGAGAGAGCCCCTACATTGAAAAACCAATAGAATAAAATTAAATTAAATTAAAATAAAGTCAGATTAAAAAGTAGGACCTGTGTCTCTGATCCCAACATATCCACAGTGATGGGAGGCGGAGCCATCAGAATGGAGAAACTCTCAAAGCGGCTGAACTGACTCACACACACAGTGGAGTAGCACAAGCAAAAAATAACAAAGGAGTACCTGTCTCAGTCAGGGTGGGGGAGAGGGCAAATACCACAGGGTTGTGCATGCCCCCAAAATAATTAAAAAATCAAAACGGGTATCATAGACTAGCAATGGGAAAACCAGAAAACTAAAGAGAAAAATTGCATAAGAAAGGGTCAGTATTCAGGAAAGTGAAAGAAACCAGTAGGACAGATGGAGAGAGTAGTGGAGGAAAGAGAATATGAACAAAATACAATTTAATTGTATATATATATATATATATATATATATATATATATATACACATATATATATATATACAATTAAATACAATACTATGTATTTATGTAATTTATGTACTATGTAATATGTAATTACTATGTTAATTATGTATAATTACTATGTTATTACTATGTACTATGTTATGTTATGTACTATGTAATATGTAATTTATGTACTATGTAATATGTATATGTATATGTATATGTATACAGTGTATATGTAGGTATATGAAAATGTCATTGTGAAGTATTATTTTGCATACTAACTAAAAATGTAAATGCTATTTATATTTTATTTATTGAACAAGTATTCATTGGAAACCTACTTGCCAGACTGGTGAAGAAGGGAAAAGGGTAGGAAAGATACAAGTAGTTAAGTCTCTTCTTAAGAGGACTTACATCCATCAATGGAGACATAGAGACACATAGACAAAAGGAGAGCTGTGCACAAGCACCTTCTCCCAGTGTGTTCCAGGACCATAATCAGTCTCTTCAAACTATAAGCTATCTAGACGCAAAGGCCAAGGCAATTTTCCTACATGTTCCTTATTAATGAGTATCATTTGAAAGACCATAAAGAATATCTTGTGTGTTCAGAGTAAAATTAGACCAGAAGGTCAAAGGATGCCTTCTTTTGTTGATTAAAAAATGCTTATATAACTCATTAAATGGCCAAAGATGATGGTCCCAAAAAAGCAGTTGATGAAATAATGGCTAAAAGTATTCTAAAATGTTTGACAGACATACACACAACCATAGTTCAAAATAGTCCAGGAAATACCAAACAGGTTTCAAACCAAAGCCAAACAAACAGAAAGCCCAAACACCTAGCACATACTATACAAACCAAAGAAAACAGGCAGTGTTGACATCATCCAGGAAAGGAGGTCTTCAGAGAATTCAAAGTTGTTCAAGCTGCGTTAATGAAATGCCATCATCTAGGACATTAAATATAACACAAGAAGTACTTCAGGAAGTAGGTATAGCATTAAATTTCATATATGGAAAAATGATCTAAACCGGTAACCTCAGCTTACGAAATTAGCAAAAGAGCAAATTAAACCTATAACACGTGAGAGAGAAAGAGAGAGAGGAATTGGTGATTAAAAAGAAGAAGTAATAGAATTGAAACAGAAAAGCAATAGAGAAAAACTGAAACACATTCATTTGAAGTTGGATAAAATTGATGAACTCATTACTAGGGAAGTCCACACAGAAATAAAAAGATACAGATTACTAATACCAGGCTTGTAAGCATACCCACATTGATCCCACTGGGCAGTAAAAGGATGATAAGGAAACCCAGGAATGGGCTGCACATCAACCTGACTATAGATGAATTGGACCAATGCCTTGGCAGATACAAACTGGTGAGGCTCACTCAAGAAGAAAGAGCCTGAGCAGTCCTATCCATCAGAGGACCACATTAGTCAAACCCTTGCCAAGAAGAAAGGGCCAGTTCAGTTCATCTCCCTGGTGGATTCTTCCAGACATTTAGGGAACTTTTAACTTTTTCACAGCCTATCCTAACAAGCAGAATAGAAAGGAGTATCTCCCAAAATAGTTTAACAAGCCAAGCATTGTCCCAGTGCAAAAAAAAAAAAAAAAAAAAAAAAAAAAAAAACCCAGACTATTTCAAGAGTACTATGATGTTTCTCTTGAACATAAATGCTAAATGTTTGATAAAATGTTAGCTACTACAGTCCAGCAACATCTGATATGAAGTCACCACAAATTGGGGTTCACTCAAAGATCTATGCATGAAAGAGGCTTATTATTAGCCTCATAGGTTACTAAGGCGATTCAAATTAAAACTACAGTGAGATACTGCCCACTATGTGATCCATTAAAACATTTATACATTACTGGTAGGAATGTAAAATTATAGAACCAACTGGGAAAACAGTGTGTCAGTTTCTTATAAACAATAAATATATGCTTAATTATAAACCAAGGAATCCTACTGCTACATATTTACTCGGTGAAATGAAAATTGGGTTTACATGAATGCTTATATTTGAATACCTATAAAGATATGAGTCTCATATTCATGGACTGGGGAGATGGTTCAGCTGGTAAAACCCTAGCTGTGCAAGTGTGGGGACCTGAGTTCAGACCCAGTTCTCACATACCATGGAGGGCAGTCATGGTGCCCCACCGGTCATCCCAGTACTCAGAAAGCAGAGAAGGGATCTCCAAGGAAGGCTGGCTAGCCAGACAAGCAAAATCAGCGAGGTCTTGGTTCAAGGGAAACTCTAGATCAGTAAGTAAGGTGGACAGTGATCAAAGGAGGCACTTAACAGCAACCCCTCTCACACACGTGCGCGCACACACACACACACACACACAAACATAATACAAACATCCATACACTTATACACACCACATATGCATGCATATGCAAACATGTATACACATATACACACACCACACACACATAAGCATGCATACACATATACATACATACAACAAAAGCTTTCATAATCCCCCAGGGACCAAGCAAATATTCCTCAAGTGAATGGGCAAACTATTCAGTAGACACAATGAATGGAAATCTACTCAGACTTAAGAAGAAGGAGGAGGAGGAGGAGGAAGAGAAGAAGAAACTACAGTCCACTCAAACACATCAGGCTAAGGGCAAGACCCCAAATTTGGTAGGGTACACAAGTGTGACTCCATTTCTATGACCTTCCAATGAAGGTCAAATGGTAAAGACAGAGCAGGTCATTTCCCACCAAGGTTCCCAAGTGGGGAGTACGCTAACTATAAAGGGACAAACGAGAATTTTGAGATGAGGGACCTTTCTCTATTTAAGTTTTGCTTGGTGATTCACAGCCTCTTATATTTACCAAGCCAGTCTGTAGACATCACTGTGGCTATGAGCCTCTATCAAGTTCTCTGTGAGGCAGAAGTGTCAGGAGTGAGTTTGGTGGGAAAGAAAGCTCAAGGTCAAGTGACCCAAAGTCCTTTCCAATAGTAGCTTGCTTCCCACCTTTTGCCCTGTGGAAAGTAGGGTATGGAATTTAGGAAAATGGATAAATGGCCTCAGACACACAGCCAATAAGAGAAATAAGCAACTCAGTAAGAAGACTCATGGCTCCCACTCCGCCAGGAGGTCATGAAGGTCAAGGCAGAGCTGAGCTTTCCAACAAGTCCTGTGCAGGCTGGAGGTCCAGAGTCAGGGTCAAGGCCATACTCCCAAGACAGGCTGTGTTGCCTGCATTCGCGTTTGCACACAGTAGCTGGCCATCCCAGCAAAACAACATTCTGTACTGATCCTTATGCATTTAAAAAATTCATTTGAATTTTTCCTCTTATTGTTTGGCAGAATTTAGGGTCATTATTTTATATTAAACAGAGGAACACGGGAAAGAACTGGCCTCACAGTTCTGCATAAAATGAAAGGTAATTTTAAACAATTTTAATAGAGGACATAATGTGCTCTGGGAGAGTGGAGTAATTGGGGCATTGGAGGCGTTGGAGAGGTTGGCAGGGTCTGAATGTGCGTGCTGTCTCCCACGAGCTGGGTGGCCTGGCCTCCTTATGTAACATCTCTAAACCATGCCATTCTGATCCTGGGCAGGCTCTCACAGGGCTGTGCAGAGAATGACACAGAATGGGGTACAAAGCACGGAACACTGAGCTGCAGGTCAACACTGCACACCATCTATTCTGATCACTACTGCTCTAACACTCACTCTCCTCTTCTTTTTCTCTCACGTAAAAGGGGACCACACAATTTTCCAACCCATCCTGTGCTTCTCCAGGGCAGGGGAGGGCAGGCTATCCCCTGACAGAGTTGGGGTTCACTTGCCTTTGCTCTACAGCATGTCTTTCCAACCATCACACTCTTGACATTATATGTGTGACAGGAACATTTTACACATTATTTTGGCAGGAAAATTCATCTTTTTCATTTTTTTTTAGGAAAATTCATCTTTTTCAGTGAACAGTCTTGAAAGTTAAATTTTAGGTCCTCTTTGGTGTTGGTCCAAGGCTCAGAACTCAAGATCTACTCTGCATGGAAGGCCAGGACCAGCTAGGGTTTGCTCATGGTGAAGGGTTTGAGCCCTGGAATGGGGCTTGGTTTGTATATTTCCTGCCCACCACTTCCTAGTTGTTAATCTAGGCAAGTTCTTAGACTGTTCTGAGCCTCGGTTTCCTCATCTGTAAACTGGGAGTGATGGTGATATGAAACTCACAGGGATGTTGTCACACTTGCCTCAGGTGACGCAGGAAATCTCCAACATCTTATGTTTTAGTGGAACCAACAGGTCATGGCTTTGATAACTGCATTAGTGTTTTTGCCATCACTGCTTACTCAACAGGGAAAGTTTTCTATTACTAAGTTCTGCTCAAAATATCCCACTTCCCCTTTCTCTCCTCAAATATGAGTGTCCAGGGGAAGTTGGGGAATGGAATGAGTGATGGAAGGGCAAAATGCAGCTGTATCATGAAATGCATACAATTTTATAGGGGGAGTAAAAATCAGGTAACTCGGGCATGGCTAGTTTCTGATGGTGTAACCAGTAGGACTGGGGCTTTGAAGAGATCAGGGGAAGGTGGCCAGGTTGCTTGTCCCAATGAGGAGGAAGGGTTGCCTTGGCAAAGAAGCTTGCACAAGGAGAAAATGTGATGAGGTTGTAGACTCTCCTGGGCAAGAGAGAGGTCTGATTCTCTACAAATGAGTAAGAGGGAAACTTTTAAACATTCTCTGGATTATTCCATTTCCAGATAGATCCCAAACCTTGATATAATGAGTTCTAGTTGTTTAAATATTTTTATGGATTTGGGAGGGGAGAGAGAGAAAGAGAAGTTGGGTATGCCAGGCATCTGACACTGCAGATGAACTCCAGGCACTCTGTACACCTGGATTTATGTGGGTACTGGGGAATAGAACCCTGGATGTGGGCTTTGCAAGCAAGTGCTTTTAACCTCTGAGCCATCGCCCCAGCCCAGCTTTAGGATCTTTAAGAACTCCTCCCACTCCCCATAAAAATAAAAAAGTAAAGGAGGGCCTGAACTTACTTCCCTCCAGCCCAGGGTGTGAACAGGACCCCGGCTCTGAAGTAGGAGTGTCCAGACAGGAAAAGCCAGCCTCCCCAGGCAAGCACCAGAGGCAGGGCTCATAGTGGGCCTGTTCCCCTTATGCCTCTTCACTGGGAGGGGAGGATAAGTGAGAAAAGAAAAGCTGTATTTCCAGTGTGCTTTACAACCATGGAAAAAAAATAATAAAACCCTATCATTCCCAGGCAGAGAATAAAAAAAAAGTAAACTTCAATATGAAAAACTTTGAACAACAGGCAATTAACTAGGTGGCAGCAAAGGGCACCGAGAGAAAAGATGAATTGCCTGAAATAAATAAGGACTCAGAAGGAAAATGAAAAATGTTCCCGAGGTAAATGGACTATAATGTGCAGTGTTGGGATATAAAGAAGCAATTGTCTAATGCAAAAACAAAGGGTGGCATTTCACTCAAGCCTCGATTCACCAGTGGAGGGGATGGGTCGTGTGTAACCTCTGACTGGCAGCTGGGCCTACTGTGTGCTGGGCATGCATCTGCGCTGACTGCCCCGGGCAGGATTGGCTGGTCTGCTCTACATGGCTCAGGCTGAGGGGCTCTGAAACATGTCATTGAGTCCTCCTGCTCCATGGATGGTACACTCTTGCATGTCCCAGCTGGTCCTGCAAACTCATTCATCCCTACAAATGTCTGAACGGTTTTTCTCTTGCTTGTTTCATTGACATACTCTGCTAAAATCAAGCTGGAGAGAGAAATAAAGGGGGAAAAAAGTAGAGGTGCATGAAAGGAACTTCACCAACAGGCATTGGAGAACTTCTATTTGTCCAGATTCTAGTAACTAGCATGCAAAAATCAGTTTCCCCTGAGTCCCACGGGAGAAAGAAGATCTAGCATAGATCATGTCAGAATACGGGCACGGGGCAAGGTGAAGAGTGGCCACTAGTGATAAGAGGACCTGAGCTGTTTTCCTTGGGAAGCTGTGAGGGCTTTCTGGAAGAGGCAAGGCTGGACCTGGATTTGGATTTGGAAGGGCAGGCAGAAGGTGGCCAGGCACGGGAGAATGTGGCAGTATCAACATACTAGCCTGAGGCAGCCAGGTTCCTTCTGGAAACCACAGCTGTGGCAAGATGGCAGGAGATCAGGGCAGCAGCCAGGAGCAGCTGGCAGGACTTCCTAAGGAAGAAGCAGAGAGCGATCAATGGGAACAGGCCAGTTTGGACTGGTAGCCACATGAGTGTGTTCAAACCCCCTCCCACCACACACACACACACACACACACACACACACACACACACATGTAGTGGGATATCAGGGACAGTTTTTAATCATGAGAAGGACAGAGGGCAGGATCCACGTGACACTGTGAAGATCCCATTTTGGGAGCCAGTGTGAGTGGACAAGGCAAGCTTGGAGGCAGGATGCATGGAGGTAGTTTCTCACTGGATAAAGGTGCCTCGTCCTTGGCACTGGCAGGTGTGATGGGAAGAAGTTGTATTGGAGAGACATGAGTCGGTAGAATGAATGAGAACTGAGGTGCCGTGAGGTGTGAGGTTGGGTGCAGAGAAGTTAAAGACCCATACTGTGTCTATATTTGGTTTAAATGTAAAGTAATTACAATTCCATGGACGTGCGTGAGCTGCTCAGTGTAGAACTATGACCAGGATGTAATATAACTTGGTCTAGTAAGTGTTCCAGTATCAGAGCCAGGTACTGACCCCTCAGGGCCTCAGAAAATAAAGAGCTATGGATTCATGTTTACAAAATAAATAACCCTCAAAATACCAGGAAACATGAACACTTGAAGCAATATATTTTTTCTAAGGTCCTTGGCGTATTATGAGATGTTCCTATTTATTATTCTAGGTAGAGGAAAAATATTTAAGTTCTTAAAATGAATTTCATTTTTCATGTTTTTATTGTTAATACCAGTAATATCAAACTTATTAGACACGAAGCACATTACTGCTGTGCATATGACTATAGTGTCACCTTACTGCTCAATTGTACCTCACAACTTCTTGCTTCTAACTTGGTCTCTAGTGATCAGTCTCTCCTGGCCCCTCTTTTCCCTCTACTCCCCAGCCTTGGTAACCACCAATTTATTCCTCATTTCTTTTCTTGTCTTTTTTTTTTTTTTTTTTTTTTTTTTGAGGTAGAGTCTTGCTCTAGCCCGGGCTGACCTGGAATTTACTACATAGTCTCAGGATGGCCGTGAACTCACAGTAGTCCTCCTACTTCTGCCTCCTGAGTGCTGGGATTAAAGGCATGTGCCACCATTCCCATCCCAGTCCTCATTTCTAGGAACCTCCATTCTACCAACATTTCCATGTTCCATGTAGAAGTGTGATCAGGCAGCACACTAGACTTTTTGTACCTGGCTTATTTCCCTTAACAGTGGTCTCAAGTTCCATGTGTGTTGCAGTGAGTGACAGCATTTCACACATCCCCTGACTAGATGGCACTTCATTGTGTGTCTCTAATTCTTCTTTATTCATCAATTGATGGGTGCTTAGGTTGCTTCTGGTTTTGGATATTATGAACAGAGCTTCAGTGAACGTGGGAGAGGAGGTGACCCTTTGACATTTTGTTCTCATTTCCTTTGGATATAAACCTAGTCATGATAATTATGTTTTTATTTTTTTTTCAGAAGCTGTTCTACTGTTTTCCTTAACAGAAGGTCTAATTTCTATGCCCACCAACAGTGTGCAAGGAATCTATTTCTCTCCACTCTTGGTGCACTGGCCACCTTTAGTCTTGTTGATAATAATCACTCTTACTGGAATGAGGTGATATTTCACTATAGCGTTGATTGTCTATTCCCCTGATCAGTTATGTGGAATTTTTTTTTTGTCTATACCCATTAGCCAATTGTATGTCATTTTGCTTTATTCTTTTTTTTTTTTTAACTTTAGTAGTGCTGGTAATTGTACCCAGAGCCTTGCATATGCACCACAGAGCTGCATACTCAGACCTCTTTTCATGGTTTACTTTAAGACACAGTCTCATTAAGTTGTCCAGGTGGGACTTGTACTGAGAGACTCTCCTGCCTCCGCCACCCCAAGTAGCTGGTTACAGGTTACACCAAGCCAAGATGATTGTGTCATCTGAGAATGACTACTTAGGGACTATTTCTCTTTTGAAAACTGAATTCTTTCATTTGTTTGCTACTGAGTTTCAAGTTCCTTGTACATTGGTGGTATGAACTCTTGTCAGATGTACAATTTATACATCTTTCTCCCATTCTGCTGCTTGTCTTTATCTCTCATTATTTCCTGTATAGAAAGCATTTAGTTTCATAGAACTCAATATATCTATTTTTCTTCTCAAGCTTTGGAGTCTTGCTCCAAAATTCTTTGCCTTTTCCAATGGCCTGAAGCATTTCCCTGTCCTTTATTTTTTGTTGTTGGTGTTGTTTTTGTTTTTCGAGGTAGGGTTTCTTTCTAGCTCAAGCTGACCTGGAATTCACTGTGTAGTCTCAGGGTGGCCTCAAACTCATGGTGATCCTCCTACCTCTGCCTCTCAAGTGCTGGGATTAAAGGCATGCACCACCATGCCCTGCTCCCTGTCCTTTCTTGTATTTTCATAATTTCCAGTCTCAAGATATCAACCAATTTTTATTTTGGTCTAGTCTAGTTCTTCTGAAGGCAGTTAGACTTTTCAACAAATACTTTTGGGAAAACTGGGTTGTCTTTTCTCCACTAGATCCTCTTAGCAGCTTTGAAAATCAGTGCTTTTACATGCAAGGGTTTATATCTTGTCTCTCTCTTCCCAGCAAGTTGTCCAGTTAAGATAGCTCCGTAGCCTACTGTGAAGTCAAGCAGTATGCCTCCTGCCTTTCCCTCTTGCTTAAAGATGATTGTGACTATTGGGGGGGGCAGCTGTGGTTCGTGCATATTTTAGGATGGTTTTCAGTACCAGTGAGAAGAATGCATCAGGAATAATTTGATAGGAGTTGCATTGAACCTATAGATCACTCTGAATAGTGTGGATAAGCAATGCCAATTTTAAGCAGCATTTAAATCATATGCAAAATTCCTAAAATGACACAACTTGGATTCTGTAGTTCATATGTGCATGATTTTGTCTTTATGAAAGTAATAAAAACACTGCATAAAACTCAGTTCTTTTGCTTTCTTAGTGTGCACAAACATATTTAAAAACATTGTTTCTGGGGGGTGCACCAGGGTCCCTTGCCACTGTAAATGAGTGCCAGATGCCTGTACCACTTTCTGCATCCAACTTATGAGGGTTGCTTGGGCATTGAACTTGTGCCAGCAGGCTTTGTGAGCAAGTACCTTTAGCTGCTGAGCCATCTTCCCACCCTTCCTGTGAACACATTTTAAGACTTGCTTTACTTTGGGCTTACTAACAAGGAAAGAAGACTAGAAGAAACAGAACATATGATCTCTCATTTCCCCATTTGCTTCCACATCCTAGTCCTCCATGTGTGAGACGAGCAGATACCAAGAAGGTATGAAATGAGCTAGAAAGAGTAGGATCACACCCATGGTTCTTCTTGAAATGACACTGTCTTTTCTTGGCATCCCCAGTAACTCTGAAATCTAGGGAAGAGTGATAGAGATCGATGAACAACTTGAAACCTAGGAACATAGTTCCATACATTCTTCCTTCGATTCCTGTCCATCCCCATGCCACCCTTTCAGTCAAACAAGCTCTGAGTCTATGGAGACAGACTTCTCAGGGCTGAGTGCCAGGCTTGCTCAGCCACCCACGAAACCTCCTCTCTTGCTACTCACACTGGTCTCCCTGATTTGCCATACATCCAAGGTTCATGGGACGGTATCATGACCACTTTCTGCCAATGGCAAACACACATGCTACAGGGATGCATGTGCATGACCTCCATCATACAAATTACAAAACACAAGTACAAAGAAAATCCAATTGTTCAGTGCACACATGTCACATCCCCAGCAAGCGAACCCTCAGCATGAGGGAACTGAGGCCCCGGAGATTGCAACCAGACAAGTAGCAGGGGCCGGGCTAAGGCTGTTGCTCCAGGTTTCCACATCTAGTGTTTTTCTCCTACAGCAGGCTTATCCTGTCTTTCTGTTCCAGGCCAGATTCATTTTAATGACTCCCTCAGCCATTTCCTGGAAACAACTAAATATAGATGCTCTGGGCACTGAACTGTCCTCAATAGGTACAAACTGCACCTTTTGCTCAATTGTATTTAAATTGGTAAGCACAAGTCTCCATTTCTGGGCAAGTTATAATGAGAGGAGATGGTGGGGACACAGGGCCACCACTCTATATGCGGATGTGGCATATGGTGGCCTTGGTTTTTCTTAGGAGCCTCAGGGAGGCAGGAAGCTTCAAGGCTCATGGGGTTGGCTAGTCAACATGAGGTTAAGAATGAAAGAGTCCTGTTTCTAGCCATTTACCACCTAAGCCCTCATAGAGGCCTCTTCAACAAGCCTGAGAGCTGAGCCCTCCAATCTAGGAAAGAGTTATTGGAAATCTATGAGCAATCTGGGACCTAGATACATAGGAGAGACAGATCCTCGTGCCCCTTCATTCACTCATGCTGGTCCCATGCCGTTCTTTCAGTCACTTCCCTGTCTTCATCTGTTCATTCAGAAGCATTTCTGAGGTTCCAGCTGCTCTGCAAGGTCTTCTGCTGAAGCTCATACCTGAGCACACGCTGTTCCTGAGTACCTTACATGTTACATGGTGATGTGAACTGGGTTCCTAACAGGCTTTGAGGAAGGGTAAGAGCTCACCAGGTGGATGAGGAGAGGAAGAATGCACAAAGCAGAGGGAATCTGTAATATGAAAAAGCAAGTGTTATGTGCCTTCTGTTAGTGTATAAGCTTCGTTGGCAGAGGGGGACATGGATGCCATGCTGAGGAACAGAGAGGATGTCATGGAACTCTGTCTTCCAGGTGTAACATGGTCGTTGCTGATTTGAAGTCAGGGCAGATGTGATCATCCACAAGCTCCCTTCTCAAGCTTGGGTCTATTAGTGTTCCCTTGGAGCAGGAAGGGAGCACCCCAAAGGCCCCACCATCCAGGATACGTGTGGTTAACAGTTGCTGGGGTGAGGATCCTCCTTAGTGCCAGTAAGTCACCCATGATGCTATAAGACACTCTTCCTCCTCAGTTGCGTAGCCACTGACAGTTTTCCCAAGCTCCAATAAATCAGTCCCAGCCATGCTCATACAAGTAACCCAGCAACACCCTTGTCATGTGCAGCTAGAGCTCAGGACCAACTGACATAAGACACAGGTGTGAGCAAGACAGGATGTCGGAGAGGCCTGGACAACCATCAGAGACAGCCCTCCTAGGAGGATAGTCATCCTGTTGGGAAAGAGCAGGGCCTAAACTGAGCCCGGATCTCTGTTTCTGCTGAGGTGCTGGCTATGAACTGCTCATTCCCAGATGCCCCTGAGCAGGCTGCACCTGGAGAATTGACCCTATGCAGGCAAGTGCCCATGGGACAATGAGTGCACTTGGGAGGTACTCACTGCTGCTCACAGCTCTGAGCTGAAGTCTGAAAACAAAGTCCCATGTGTCCTGTAAATGTGTGAGATGTAACTGTCCTTCTTCTTCTTTTTTCTTTTCTTTTCGTTTTTTCAAGGTAGGGTCTCACTCTGGCCCAGGATGACCTGCAACTCACAATGTAGTCTCAGGGTGGCCTTGAGCTCATAGCGATCCTCCTGCCTCTGCCTTCCCAGTGCTGGGATCAAAGGTGTGTGCCACCATGCCCCTCTCATGAGATGTAACTTTCTGATGACCTGGGCATTCCTGGCATTGCAGCTGACTCCATCTCATCCCCATCTCAGTCCAAAGTCTTCATCTTCCACAGTCATGTCTCTCTGTGCTCAACCCTTCCCTCCTTCACAGAGGACATCAGCCAGATTGGATGAAAGCCCACCCAATGTTCTTTCCTTGTGTCGTGACTCCTGTGGAGACCCTATTTCTGAACAAGACCATGTTCTGACGTGCTGAGGTTAAGGACTCTTGCTGGGAGTGTGATGATCCCTCCCCCAGCAGGATGACTCAAGGCCGGTGTCACACAGGTTGCAGGTGCTGACTGAGCTGTGGGAAGCGCCCACCCAGGGACCAGGGAGGCCTGGCCTGCTGTGGAAGCAGGAAGCAGGGCAGCTCCCTGGAAGAGACGCCTGCAGCAGCTCTGAAAGGAAGAGCAAGTGTGAGCCCAGTGACAAGGAGGAAGGTCAAGAAGGCATTTCGGGAAAAGACAGAGGTAATGAGAATTCCAACTAATTTAAGAGTTGTTGATGAGGCTGGAAGGAGACCCTAAAGTCAGATCACTCTCTCTGCTATGCAGGGAAGGAGCTCTCCATACAATCGAAGTTCTGAAAGGGTGAGTCGGGTCTTCAGTCAAGACTGTCATTAGGGTTGTTATTAGAATCCCTAAAAAGGCTGAGGCAATGCGCACTTCTGGGTGTTCTAGGCAGCCACCATCATTCTCCATGTAGATAAGCCTCTTGTTTACAGCAGCTGTCTTCCCACAGAAAGCGCCATATTATAAATTGATCCATATCGATTGGGACCTTTCATTAGATAAAATGTTTTAATAGTAAATTATGCTGTTGTTTGAGAGCTGATAACAAATGTTGTTGACAAAGAACCACAAATGAGATTTTAATCCACCAAAATTCATTTTGCATGCTCTGTTCAGAATACACTCTTCTGAATTATACAAAGATCAATGGAGCCACTCGAAACAACAGCTGATGTCCACTGGCTTTACATGACAGAATCTTACATCTCTGTGATTTCTGCTCTTGCAGAAGAGGAAGCCATAGCTTCTTTCGTGTAGTGTATAAAAGGCTGAACTCCAGAGTTAGTTCTGTTTGGGTCCCAAGATCAAGTCCTTACCTTGCTTCTCATAGACACACAGCCTGCACAAGCCAGCAGTCCCAGGCTGAGTTTTGGCTTTAGTTTCCACAAAACAATTACTTTAGGAAGGAAAAACATCAAACAAACCCAACAGAATTATTTTGAGAATTGGTTGGTAAGCTCAGTTCAGCAATTCAAGTTCCTCTGATCTCTGCAGTCATTCCGTGGCAGTCTAGTCCTTGGAATGGATGGACAACTCACACACACACACACACGCACACACACACACACACATTATTTTTGTGGGGGGAATGATCTTATCTTCTTACACATCTGTTTGGTACTCTATTTTTTTTTCAGTGCTGGGAATTGAACATTGGGCCTTGTGCATCCTAGGCAAATGCCACATCACCAACCCAGGACTTTTTTTTTTCCCCCCTAAGGCAAGCCCAACATGCTGGCCTTTTTTTTTTTTTTTTTTTTTTTTTTTTTTTTTTTTTATGCGAGAGAGTGAGCACACATGTGAGAGAAAATTGGCACTCCAGGGCTTCCATCCAGTGTAATCAAACTCCAGACACACACGCCTCCTAGAGCGCATTGTGACCTTGCATGCTAGAGCCACTTTGTGTGTCTGACTTAGGTGGGACCTGGAGAGTCAAACATGGTTCCTTAGGCTTTACAGGCAAGCACTTTTACCTCTCAGCCGTCTCTCCAGCCCCCAGCCCAAGACTTTTTAAATATGTATGGGGAACTAGATTGAGCCACTTCTATCTTGGGAAATAATATGTTCAACCACTCCCTTACGTGGCACCACCAGCTATGAGTGAGTTTATTTTATGTGTTGGACTTTGCCTCCTCCAAGCCCCAGTTCTTCAGCACCTCCCATTTGGCCATAGTAGTAACAGGTCAAGTTCATGTGAGGTTTCTCTGGAGCTGTGTGGCCTCTTACCAAATGCCAAATCCTTAGCACCCTGTGTACATGAAGGTGGTCACGCAGGGAGGATGCCTTTTGAAGGCTAGAGCTATACTGCCACAAGTAAGCCCAGAAGCTGGGAGAGGCAATCAGGCAGGGAGACGGTTTTGGCATCTGTTACAGTTTCAGTGTGACCTATCCTCCCCGGGATCATGGATTTGAGTGCTTGGACCCCAGCTGGAGGTGTTGTTTCTGGAGGCTGTGGAGCCTTTAGGTAGTATAGCCTCACTGTAGGAGGGTAGGGTGTTGAGGTTAATCGCTCTATCCTACATTCTATCTCTATTCCCTCTTCTACTGAGATGTGCAGAGGTAAGGAGTGTCAGTGGTCCACTCCCACCATCCTGGAGCCAACTGGAGTCATGGCCTCCCCACCAAGCTGATTGTATCCCTTAGACCATGAGCCAAATCCGTCCTTCTTCCTTTAGGTGGCTCTTGTCAGGTGTTCTGTCACAGTGACAAGAAAAACTAGTACTTTAGGTGTCACTGACTGGGTCATGGGATTCCAAGACACCTGGTAATACACAGTTTCTGCGTGTCTGTGAGGAAGGCCCAGCAGAAATCAGCATTAGACCTGGTGTGTTCAGCAAGGCAACGGCCCTTCACATCAAGGTGGCCACACTCTGCCTGACACAGGTGTGGAGAGAACGCAAAGGCAGAGGCAGTAAGGCAGTGAGGGCGACAGCTCCCCACAAAGCAAATGGCCCTTCATCTTGTCTAGAAGCAGGAAATATCCTTGAACTACACTAGAAGGGGATAGTGTTTCCCCTTCTTTCTTTTTCCTTAAATCCTGACCAGAGGATGTAAACAAGATTATTTGGTTCCTAAACATCTGGCATGGGATCTGCTTTTCCCTGATCTCTCTTCCCTAAGGGGGTGTCCCTTCCCTAGAAATCTGACAGGCAGCTATGAACACTATAACAAAGCACCTGGACAGCTCACATGACAGCTGGACTGACTTACTCAGTCCTCCCCCATAAAATTCTCATAAAAACCCCAGTCAGGCTCACCAGACAGGTTCTGCCTTCTTTCCTACTCTAAAGCTCTACAACACACTCTTTCTAACCTACTCCGTATGACCTGTGGATTTCATCCTTTGAATTCGTAAGAAAAGAGCCACTGACTCAGTGGAAGTTCTGAGTGCCTACAAATGTCAGCCACCGTCTTCCTAAGTTGCAGCCCAACCAGGAGCTAAGGAAGGCTCCATCACCCTCAAAATGCCTCAGATTCCTCTATCAAGAGGCGTAGTCACCTCTTCTGTCTTGACTGTAGTCCCTGAAACTTTAGTCATCTGCCCTTAGACCTGAACGTTCACCTTCTTCGTCTGCTGGTCTGTAGCTTACATGTGGCGGTAGCTGATGGGACTTCTCAAACACTGTTATCATATGAGCCAGTTCCCCATGAGAAGTATAAACGTGTCATTATTGGTTCTGTTTTATTTTATTTTACTTTTAGAACTCTAAGACAACACCTATGATCTTTTACTATATATTTTGCGTAAATAAATCATTGAGGGTAGAGATAGGTTGCACAGATACTTATCTCTTAATTTCCTCATTCCTTAATTCATTTATCTAAGCATACAGCACACATTGATCTCCAGGTATACACCAACCACTAAGCAGTGGCACAGAAGGAAGTCTCATCTGCCAGGCACAGAGATAGACAAGCCACAGTCCCTGCCCACAGGAAGCTGTTAGACGGCTGAGGAGGCAGGCCCAGGGAAGCGGGGAAGGCGTCCCCTTCTGGCTATGAGATGTGCTAGCACGGAGGGCCACAGGGCACTTCTGCTTCCGTCCTGGCTTCCCACCTCCAGCTGGGAAGGCAGCCTTCTCTGTGCTTCCTGACCCTTGTAAAAGACAGCTTGAAATGATGGCTCTCTCACCAGTCTGGTCAAGGACAGGGCTGTGTGGCGTTTGTATCTGTGTCACCGGGACATAGACCAGGCCCAGGTACACCTGAAGTGGATGGCTGAAGGGAAGGATCAATGCCACCTAAACTGAGAGGCAAGGGCCAAGCGTGAGACCAAGGCGGCAGCAGAGACCTCTAGCTGCGCGGAGTGGTCTATGCTCCACGTGGAATTTCAGGGAAATGGCAAGGTGCTTTCTGCATGTGGCTCCTTACAGAGGCCTTCCTCTCCCTCCGCGTGCGTGCGCAGACAGCATACCTGTAAGGCCAGGCCGTCAGTCCTGACTTCTCCATTGTTCCAAGAAGCCCCGCTTAGCTTTGAAGATCACTGTGTCTAGAGATGAGCTGGGTTGACCTACGTCTACTCCAACCATAGAAACCCCATTCCTCGCTATCCCAGTCACCCCTAAAGCTGTGAGTGGCCACGTGTTCTATAAAACGTAAGAAGAGGCTAGCTGGAGCTATGCTGGGAAAGCATATTACTTTTTTAATGTGAAAGAGTGAGTGGGCATGCTATATACCTTACTTCGCAGGTGTGGAGCAGCCATCTTGCTGCCACAGACAAGAATCCAGAGCAAAAGGAAGGTGTGGGTCTTACCATGAATGGATACCTACAAATCTCTATCCCTGGGATTTTGTTTCATGAGAAAATAAACCATCATGGAAGGTGGCGTGTCTGCCCTGAGGGCCCTTTACGTCTTTGCTTTCTCAGAACCCCGCCTCTCCGTGGATCTGAGTACACATTTCCTCCTGTTTTATTTATGCACTTTTTTTGTTTGTTTTTGTTTTTCGACGTAGGGCCTCATTCTAGCCCAGGCTGACCTGGAATTCACTATGGAGTCTCAGGGTGGCCTCAAACTCACGGCGATCCTCCTACCTCTGCCTCCCGAGTGCTGGGATTAAAGGCGTGTGCCATCATGCCCGGCTCATTATTTATGTACTTTATAAAGCAGGGTCTCACACTAGACTCGGCTAGCTTTGAACTCATGGAGATCCTCTGACCTCAGCTTCCTGAGTGCTAGGATTAATGGGATGAGACACCATGCCTGGCTGTTTGTTTTATTGTTTTAATTCAGTTATTGAGTGTTGAAGAGAAATGTCTCATTTCTAGTACAAGAGTGACTGACTCATGAGAAAACTGTTGTCATCCATTAGCTCTGGATTTGCCCTACAACCACGGAGACTTCAGATGTGTTACTTTGGCACAGAGAATGGAGTTAACTGGATTCAGCACCATATCTATCTAATTAGATGATGGTTTTTCGTTAGGAATATGAGATAAGGGAAAATAGCTGCTTGCAGTGAGCTCAGCCACCAGGAAGAGTCTAGGGCCACACAGTTCTTGACTCTGTTACTTCCCCTGCCTCATGTGACTGATGCCCTCTTGGAGCCTTTGAGGTCGGAACCTGCTTCTACATGAGTGGGCACCTTGGTGCTAGAAGCGACTTAGAAACGGCCCGTGTATGCTGCTCACGGATGCCACTGGGAGGAAAAGGGGACAGTTCCCTTGCAGTCACCCCCCGACAATCAACAGTGTGGTCTGAGACCAGCCGTGTAATCAGATGTTCTCAGTGGCCAGATGGGAAAGCACGCATTGCAGAGATGACGGAGGGAGTGCATAGAAGAGCACAGGAGACCTGCCACGGAAGGCTCAGGGTCTCTAGTCGGGGCCTTCCGCAGAGTAGACAAGCACGGGCAGTCTTTGCTCTTCCTGCATCCCTGCTGGTGGCTTGCTTGGGTATTCCACCCACAGTTAAACAGAAGGAAAAGGAGGTGAAAACACAGAGGATGCCCACTGGACCCACTGAACAACTAGGTACTTGATAGGTGGATTCCCTTTCTCACTGTACCCATGAGAAAGCCCATGAACTTGGACAGTACGGGGTTTGTGTGGTAAATAAATTCAGCCAAATAGTCAATAGATGACTGTATTTAAAAAATTCAGACCCTTTTGAAATCTAGGTGGGAGGTCAGTAGGACCTGGAGAGCCAGGGGAAGATGCCCAGTGGTCAGCTGGGAACCAGGCAGGAAGCGATCACTGCTCACAGGTCACCTCACAGCAGCCTCTGCTGAGTGCAGCTGACCACGGGGATGGATGGAGGGCCAAGGGGCAGGGGAAGAGGTGGAGAGGGAAGGGATGACTCAGCCACCCGCAGACATGCAGCCCAGTTCCACTGCTGCTCTGAGGCCAGCATAGGGTTGTCAGGAAGATGCAAATTGACAGCAATCATTATGTCTAGGCAGAATTAAGAGCCAAAGGCAAGACCCACTCATGTCACCGGTGCAGAAGGGGAATGTCATGAGGCTGTAGTCTGCCAAAGTACCCCGTGGCAGTCAGTATTGTCACCCCACCACCGGGAGGGTCGTGGGTCTGTGCAGAGACCTCTGAGAAGCTGAACCTGCCTCTTTGGCTTCTTTAACTTTTTAAATCTGATGCTGCTCTTGGAATTCACTCACTCATGTGTTTAACCATCATTTCTTCATGGTACAAACATTCACTTTATCCTGCCAAGCACCTGGTACCAAACTGAGAAATGGGGACATTGAAGGACACGGCATAGGAGGGGCTACCCTCAGAGTGTACTGCCTCCTGGGGAAGGCAAAAGGTATATGTGGCCCTTCTGCTAAGGGAGTATTAAGGTGGGATCTCCTTTCTTCAGATTAAGCTTTGTTGGTCCCCATGGGTTCTCCTCCCCATAGGTGTGTGAAGAATACAATTAGCGAAGGTGGAGAGACTAGCATTGCTTGGTAGCATCAGGGATGTGCTATCTTCCTTGGTAAGTAGAAAGAAAATCCCAAGAGCTCACACCTTTGTCAGAAGGCAACCAGGGAAGGAGCAGCACTTGGCACATGGGATGAAGGCAAAGTGAGAGGAGGTGACTCCCACGGCTTTCCTCCCATCTGCTGCAGAAGGAAATCCTGGATGTGGGGAGCCACTGGGCCTTGTGATGGACAGGTTGGTGGCCTTAGTAATACACAGAGGCTAAAGTGTAATGAAATTCACTTGGGAATAGGCAGCAGGCATTGAAATGTGGAGTCTATGTGCCACAGAAACTATGGATGCCTCCACAGGGGATCATTCATAGGCACACCCAGGAGAGTTCCCTAGGTTATCTCAGTGCAATAATAATCCTTGGCCACAAGCTTAATAACAAGGGTGGCATCTATCTAAGGTCAAATACAATTGCTGTTCTTGCAGAAGTAACCTTGTCTCCCTGGGTCTTACTTTCTCTAAGGCATCCCTGGTCACATTTCTAGAGCAGAAATAAAGAGCCTTGAATTCTAAAGAGACAAGCAACAGTCTCTAACCAGGAGCGAATCCTTATGCATGTGGAGCAATGCCTTTGATAAGAACTCATTCCTTACTCAGTACTAGAGAATTCAGACCAGAAAGAACCCCTCCAACTGAGAAGAAAGTGGCAAAGCCTTTAAGAACTGGTTAGCCCATGCTCAACACCAAAATATTTCTACTTGAGAGTAACCCTACAAATGTGAAAAATATGGTAAAGCCTTTACCAGGTCTTTCAATCTTACTCTACCCAAGATGTTTCACACAGGAGAAAAAGTTACAAGCATGAAGAATGTGGCAAAGCTTTCCACTGTTCTGCAAGCCTTAACCAGCATCAAAGAATGCGCGCCGGAGAGAGATCGTGAGAACGCAGAGGTGACAAGGCATTTAGCAATTGTCCTCAGCTCTTCTACACTTATGCAAAACAAAAATTATAAGAGAGGAGACCTACCCATTCAAACAATGTAGCAAATCATTTATTCTTCATGCCTTGACATCAGAGAATTTATTGTAGAGAAATCCTGTAAATATAAATGACGTGACAAGTCTTTAATGGAAGCTCAGTCCTAACTAAGCACCAGTGAATTTTTATCTTGGCTTGAAAGATTGAACATGTGCTCACTCTAGGAGGCGTGTTGTCAAATACACACCATAGAAGAGTAACAAGGTCAGGCTTCCTGAACAGGAGCACAGGGCATCCTCTGCTCACAGACCTTCCATCTTCGCCAGTCACCAAAGTTCAGCCAAAGAAGAGGAGAGTTTCAGATTGTCTCCAGGTGGTATCCTGGAGTGGCTGACTCAGGCTTGTGAGCTGGACTTCTGTTACAGCCACTCTTTCTCCTGGTCTCACACCTCCTCTCTCCAGCCCTGTCTGAGAGGAGAGAAAGAGGTCACAAGGGCTGGAAGAAGAGAGGAGAAGGCAATAGAATCTATGTGACATGAAAGCAGAGTGAGGATTTCCTGTCAAGAGAAAGGGGTTCAGCAAGAAGATAGCAGGGGACTTCACTCTCTTTCAGAAAGAAGTAAGACCCAAGGAAATAAACTACCCCTCACTCTTCAGCCAAGCCACAGCTGAAACAGTAGAGGAATTGGAGAGATGATGAAGAGTGCTGCTTCCATGCTGATCCTGACAATCAGTGCCAGGGTGAAGGAGACAGACTCTGAGGATATTCAACATTTACCAAAACAGAGCTCCAGGGGCTCCTAAGAGCTCATCCTGAAGTAGACTTAAAACTCACCCACCATGGGTCAGGGAATTTTGTGAAAGAGGGGGCAGAAAGACTGTAAGAGCCACAGGTTAAGACATCGTGCCCAGATGTATTTCCTCCCCCTCCCAAAAAAAAAATAACTGATTGCTGCTCCCACAATGCATAAACTACAACCCCATGGGGAATACCTGCAACCCCACTGAGGAGCGTACCCAACGGAATGGGGGCAGGGACAAAAAAAAGAAAGTTGACAATTTGCTGAAGGTCACACAGTAAATGAAGTTTAACCATAATGTTCTCAGATTAGAAAAAAAATGTAGAGGCTTGGAAAGTAGCAAAAGAAACTCTCATTTTGCATTTGGTTGCCACGAACAACAGAAATAGTAGGCTTTGCAGATGCACAAGATGGTGCACACATCTAGAGTTCATTTGCAGTGGCCAGGAGGTCCTGGTGCACCCATTCTCTCTATATCTGCCCCCTCTCAAATAAATAAAGAAGACATTTTTAAAATAGTAGGCTTTGTAAACAAAGTGAAATTAAAGTGTCAGGTGCCTACTCAACCCTCACTTTTAAATATTTATATATGTGTATATGTATTTCCTATTTTATTTGCAGTTGACTGAAAATGATTATGTATTATGAATTTATAGTATGTGATATCTTAATTGATTTTTTATTTAATTTATGTTTACTTTTGTAATAATTAAAGCAAGCAAACAAAAAAAGAAGATAGAGCCAGGCATGGTGGCGCATGCCTTTAATCCCAGCACTCAGGAGGCAGAGGTAGGAGGGTCGCTGTGGAGTGCGGTCTTCTAGAGAAGTGCATGCACTGGCACATCTGTCTGGGTGGCACATGTATGTTTATCCTGGGGAAGATGTGCAGGAGAAAACAGTGCTAATACCTAGAAGAGAGGATTATGAAAAATATTTTTATTCATGCTCCTCCACATTTTGTAATTACATGATGCAAATAATTCATTAGCTCTAAAAAAGAAACACTGGGCTGGATCGATGAGTTAGTGGTTAAAGGATTTGCCTACAAAGCCAAAAGGTCTGGGTTTTATTCCCTAGTACCCATGTAAAACTAGATGCACAAGTGACACATGCTTCTGGAGTTTGTAGTGGCTAGAGGCCCTGGAGTGCCCGTTTTCTTTACTTCTCTCCCCCTCCCTCCTTCTCTCTCTGTCTCTCTCATAAATAAATATTTTTAAAAATTCTTATAAAGTGTTTTTAGGATCCTTAATTTATAGAATCATGTCATCTGCAAATAATGATAACTTGATCTCTTCCTTTCCAATTTATATCCTTTTATGTTGTCTCTTGCCTTATTGCTATGGCTAAAACTTCCAGTACTATTTAAGTGGGGACAGTGGACACCCTTGTCTTATTCCTGATTTTAGTGGAAAAGCTTCCAGTTTTTCCCCATTTGGCAACATGTTGTCTGTAGGCTTGTCATAAATAGCCTTTATTATATTGAGATATGTTCCTTCTATTCCCAGTCTCTGTAGGACTTTTATCATGAAGGGATGTTGGATTTTGTCAAATGCTTTCTCTGCATCTAATGAGATGATCATGCGATTTTTGTCCTTCAGTCCATTTATATAATGTATTACATTTATCGATTTGTGTATGTTGAACCATCCCTGCATCTCTGGGATAAAGCCCACTTGGCCGGGGTGAATGATCTTTCTGATATATTCTTGTATTCTGTTTGCCAATATTTTGTTGAGATTTTTTGCATCTATGTTCATGAGGGAGATTGGTCTGTAATTTTTCGTTTTTTTTTTTTTTTTGTTCTATCTTTTCTTGGTTTTGGTATCAGAGTGATGCTGGCTTCGTAGAAGGAGTTTGGTAGGATTCCTTCTTTTTCTATTTTATGGAAAAGTTTAAGAAGCAATGGTGTTAGTTCTTCCCTGAAGGTCTGGTAAAATTCAGCAGTGAATCCATCTGGGCCTGGACTGTTTTTAGTTGGGAGATTTTTGATAACTGCTTGGATCTCCACACTTGTTATAGGTCTATTTAAGTGATTAATCTCATTTTGATTCAATTTAGGTAGGTCATATAAATCAAGGAAATCATCCATTTCTTTCAGATTTTCATACTTAGTGGAGTATATGTTTTTATAGTATGTCCCTGTGATTTTTTTAATTTCTCTGGTATCAGTTGTGATGCTGCCTTTTTCATCTCTAATTTTATTAATTTGTGTCTCTTCTCTCTTTCTTTTGGTCAGATTTGCTAAGGGCTTATCTATCTTGTTTATCCTTTCAAAGAACCAACTCTTTGTTTCATTGATTCTTTGGATTGATTTTTTTTTTTGTTTCTACTTCATTAATTTCTGCCCTAATCTTTATTATTTCTCCTCATCTACTGATTTTCAGTTTGCCTTGTTCTTCTTTTTTCCAAGACTTTAAGGTGAAGCATTAGGTCATTTATATGAGACCTTTCTAATTTCTTAATATAGGCACTTAAAGCTATAAATTTCCCTCTTAGGACTGCCTTCATTGTGTCCCAACGGTTTTGGTATGTTGTGTTCTCATTATCATTTGACTCTATGAATTTTTTGATTTCCTTCTTGATTTATTCATTGACCCATTCATCATTTAGTACTATATTGCTTAGTTTCCATGATTTTGTGTATGCTCTATAGCTTTTCTTGCTATTGATTTGTAGTTTGATTCCATTCTGATCAGATAGAGTACAAGGAATTATTTCAATTTTCTTGCATTTGTTAATATTTGCTTTGTGTCCTAACATATGGTCTATTTTAGAGAATGTTCCATGTGCTGCCAAAAAGAATGTGATTCTGCAGCATTTTGATGAAATGTCCTATATATATATGTTAGGTCTATTTGTTCTATGACTTCATTTAATCCAGATACCCCTTTGTTTATTTTTTGCCAGGATGACCTGTCAATTGATGAGAGTGGGGTGTTGAAGTCAGCCACTACAACTGTGTTTGGTGTTATCTTTGACTTTAGTTCTAATAGAATTTGGTTGATGAAGTTGGGAGCCCCCATATTAGGTGCATATATGTTTAAGATTGTAATGTCCTCCTGTTGGAGTGTGCCTTTAATCCATATAAAGTGACCTTCCTTATCTTTCCTAACTAATGTTGGACTGAAGTCTACCTTGTCAGATATTAGCATAGCAACCCCTGCTTGTTTTCCAGTCCCATTTGCTTGAAACACTGTTTTCCAACCTTTCACCCTAAGATACTGTCCATCCTTTGTAGAAAGGTGAGTTACTTGGATGCAACAAATTGAAGGATCCTGCTTTTTAACCCAGTCTGCAAACCTATGTCTTTTGGTCGGGGCATTGAGGCCATTGATATTAAGAGATATTATTGAAAGGTGTGTGTTTATTTTTGCCATTTTTTTGTAGTTCTTCCATTTTTTTACCTTTGCTCTCTTGTATTAACTAGTATTTGAGTATTTTTTTTTTCCAGGTTCCTTATATGTGTGCTTTTCTTTCTCTTTGGCATGGAGGATTCTTTCAAGTATTTTCTGTAGAGCTGGTTTTGTCTTCAAATATTCCTTTAGCCTGCTTTGGTTGTGAAATGTCCTTATTTCTCCATCTATTTGAATGGGTAGCTTTGCAGGATAAAATAACCTTGGTTGACAGTTATCTTCCAGAACTTGGAATACATTACTCCAAGCCCTTCTGGCTTTTAAAGTTTGTGTTAAGTAATCTGCTGTGATCCTGATGGGCTTGCCTTTGTAGGTAACTTGATTTTTCTCTCTCACTGCTTTCAATATATTTTCTTTGGTTTGTCCCTAATGAACAACAGAAGAGGAAACAAAGCCACTATAAATCAGGAAGCAACAAATAACAAGCCCAAAATATAGCTTACTTAAGAATGTCAAATCCGACCATCCATCAGATTTAACATATAATTGAACCTGATATGGAAGGTGCAATTAGCACTTCCAATTCAAGCCTATATAACAGGCTTATTAGGCAGGTACTGACCTGGTGTAATTCCAGTTACCTTTTGGGATGATTTTGGTCTCAGTTATGCTGTGCTCCTTTGTGGGTCCTTCTTTGGTGTGCTGTGGCTTCAAGTAGGCTATCTGTGTTGCTGGATTGCTGCTCTGGTCGCCCGTGCTGGGTGCTTTGAGCTCCCTCCCCCAGGTCTCTGGTGCTTGCTGGCGCTTGTGCTGGCAGTGGGGGAGGGGAAGCTGAAGGAGGCTGTAGTTCTCCCACTGGTCCATGTGATCCTCTACCTCGTGATCTGCTCCTCCGTTGTTCACTGCGTTTCTCCATGTTTCTTGAGTTTGTGAAGAGCTCCAGTGTGAGTGGAAAATCCCCTCACCTGGCTTTTCCTGTGGCTCAGGCCCAGCCTGGCAGCTGTGGCCCCGCAGACCTGGTGCTGCCACTACTGGAGCCGCTTCTGCCTGCCTGTGTGGGCTCTGGATGCTCTGGATCTCTCCTACTTCTCTGCTGCCATTTTAGTTTCTTATACTCCTCACTTTTTAGTAGAACAGTATATTTTGCTGTTTTTTTTTTTTTTTTTCTCCTTGGGCTACTTTGGTGTGGTCCTTACACTGCCATCTTAACCCTAAGTCTCCTTTTAATAAAACACCACTATTTGCAGATATGATCCGCACACACCTGTCTTCCTAAATGCATGCATATACACAGTGTTTCCAGGTCAGAACTCACTCACATGCTGCTCCTGCCTCAGTCCCCGGCCTGCTGGGCGTACAACATGCACTGCCCTGTCTGGCCCTTCCCATCTTCATCCTCCCCTGTGCCTCTGATTTACTTGCTTTTCTAAGGCGTTTCGCTCACATACATTTGCAGATAAAGTGTGCTGCTGAGAGCAGTTAAGGTTGTGACAGACATATACAGTCACATGACCATCCCAGTCACAGTCCAGAACATTTCTGTCCATGGCAGAAAGTCACTCCAACCTGCTGTCTGCCACTCTGCCTGCACAGATTTCATGAGTCGGCATTGACGAGGACCTACCGGATCACTGTTCATTTCCTGTTTGTTCTGTCTGGTAACTTCTCATCTTTTTTCCCCCCTTTTCCTGCCTTCTTTTTGGAGTGGTTTGTCTTTGTCTTTTATTATTTCTACCACCACTAATGACTTAGCTACATCAACAGGGTAGTGTGTGTGTGCGTGCATGCGTGTATGTGTGTGTGTAAGAAGACATACTAGGGCTTCACATCTTTTTAAAACCCATGGCACATTCCTCCATTTTTATCATGTTACAGTTTTTATGCATTTAACTTTTATATATGTCATAGTCCCATAACTGAAGTTATTCTTGCTTTAAGGATTCTAATATCTTTCAAAGCTATTTGAAGAAAAAATGTACTTCTTCAAAAACTATCTGGTCTCTTTGCTGTCCATGAGGAGGCAGATTTTAACACATCCCTTTGCTTGACCACCTTCAACATTTATTTTAATGCTGGTCTCCTGATGGCCATCTGCAAAAGGTCCCATTTCACTTCACTTTTAAAAGACATTTTTGCCATTTTGAATTCCAGGATTATCTTTCTTTTCTTTGTTTTAAGACATTACTCTATTGAGTGGTGCAGTGCTGAATTTTTGCAATACTTTTTGTCGGGAGTGGAGTTTTGAGGTAGGATCTCACTCTAGCCCAGGCTGACAAGGAATTCTATATTCTCAGGCTGGCCTCGAAATCACAGCAATCCTCCTACCTCTACCTGTTTGTTAAATAAGGGGGGACAGGTAAATAGAGAGAGAATGGGTACACAAGGGCCTCTAGCTACTTCAAACAAACTCCAGACACATGCACCACCTTGAGCTTCTAGCTTACGTGGTGCGGTGGTTTGATTCAGGTGTCCTCCATAAACTCAGGTGTTCTGAATGCTGGATTCCCAGCCAATGGAGATTTGGGAATTAACACCTCCTGGAGGTAGTGTATTATTGGGGGTGGACTTGTGGGTATTATAACCAGCTTTCACTTGCCAGTGTTTGCCACACTCTTCTATTGCTATTGTCCACCTGATGTTAGCCAGGAGGTGGTGTCCACCCTCTGCTCATGCCATAGTTTTCCTTTGCCATCATGGAACTTCCCCTTGAGTCTGTAAGCCAAAATAAACCCGTTTTATTTTTCTCACAAGCTGGTCCTTGTCAGTATTTTTCTGCCAGCAATGCAAACCTTGCTGCAACATGTGAGTACTGGGGAATCAAACCTGGGTTCTTTGGCTTTGCAGGCAAGCATCTTAACTGCTAAGCCATCTCTTCAGCCCTTGGAATATTTTTTTAACTTTTATTTATTTGTGTGTATGCATACGTCCCAGGGTCTTTGCTGCTGTGAACTAACATCAGGTGCATATATGCACCACTTTTTGTATCAGTCTTTATGTTGATGGCCAAGAAATTGAACCTGCACTGGAAGGCTTTGCAGGCAAGTGTATTTAATCCATGAGTCATTTCCTTGGCCCTGGCAAAATGTCTATTATTTTTTATTCATCTGTATGTGATGTAGAATATGTCATTTTCTTCTACGGATGCTTTAAAGATGTTTCCTTTATCATGGATTGACAAAATTTGGTTATGGAATATCTTAAGGAAGTTTTATTTTTCATGTTTGTTTGGAATTTGGGAACCCTCTTTCTTAATTAGGGTTATGGTTTCCATCAGTTTGGAAAATTTTCAGCCATTATTACTCTAAATGTTGTGTCTGTTCCCTCCGCTGTCTAGACTCCAGTTGCATGAATATTGAACTCACACTGGAGCAGAGCGGTGGTGCACGCCTATAATCCCAACACTCTCCAGACGCTGAGAGGAGAGGATCGCTGTGAGTCTGAGGTCAGCCTGGGCTGAGTTCCATGTCAGCCTGGCCTAGTGTGAGACCCTGTCTCTAAATACAGAAAAGTTCAACATAAAAAATGAATGAACTCCCACCACACAAAGGTTCTCATTCTTTTCTTTCTTTTTCCTCCCCTTGCTTCATCCTGCACAGTCTCTGCTGCTGCTGAAGCATGCTGTTCATAATCACAACTCCCGCTTTATACCTGATACTCTATTTTCCAAAACTACACTTAATCTTTTAACAACACCTTGATTTATCCCATGTATTTCCTTATCATAAGCATATTATCTCTGTATTCCTCAATATGTATGAATACTTACAATATGTATTACATGGCCTTTAATAATAATCCCTGTGTCTTGTTATTTCCATGAGTCGATGGATTGGTTTTCTCTTCCCCTGCTGCTTGCCAGGTTTATGAGTTTGACTGAACTTTAGACAGTGCTGGGTTGGATCCCTTACACCATGGTTGGCTTTCTCCCATGATACAGTTATTAAGGGCAAGTTGATCCTTATCAGCTTTCTAAAAGCAGGCTTAGAGTAGAATTCATTTGACCATACTTCCCTCCCCAGTGTTCCAGGTATTAACTCACTGGTGGAAATATAACCCGCTCCTTTCCCTGTCTGTGTCCCAGGTGTGTCTATCCTTCCAGTTTCCCTTTGTTCTTTCACTTACTTCAGTGGTTAGTCCAAGTGCCTGTCCAGTACAGGGTTCAAGCAGAGAAAAGTGTACACATTACTCACCATAGCTCCAGGATTTTTTTTTCTGCAGCTGCATTCTTTCTGATATCCTAACCCTTGATCCCTCCTCTAAATTCTTTTATCTGTTTTCCCAACGTAATTGCTAGGTTCTGTTGGTTTTCCCTCCTTTCACCCTCATCCATGTGTACATTGTGAAGGTGTCAGGTTTGCAATGTTGGCAGAAATCACCTGACCAAGAGCAGCTTGTTGGGGGGGGGGGGCTTATTTTGGCTTATAGACCTGAGGGGAAGCTCCATGATGACAGGGGGAAATGACAACATGAGCAGAGGGTGGACATCACCTCCTCACCAACATTGGATGGACAATGACAACAAGAGAGTGTGCCAAACACAGGTAAGGGGACACTGGCTATAATACCCATAAGCCAGTCCCCAATAATACACTGGCTCCAGGAGGCATTAGTTCCCAAATCTCCATCACTTGGGAACCTAGCATTCAAAACACCTAAGTTTATGGGAGGCACCTGAATCAAACTATTGCAGATAGTCAATCTCATTACCATCTTGATTGGATTTTGAATCACCTAAGATAAACACCTCTGGGCATTTACATAGAAGTTTAGCTGAGTATGGAAGGCCTATCCTGAAATGTAGGTCGCACCATCCCAGGCCAGAGTTCCAATCTGAATAAAAGAGGGAAAGAAGACAGTTGGCAGACTACCAGCACTCATCTCTATCTACTTCCTGACTAGGGATTCAACATTCCCAGCTTCCTCACACCCTCGGCGCCACATCTTCCCCACCATGATAGACTGTACCCTGAAGTCATAAGACAAAATAAGTCTAAGTTGTTTCTTATCATATATTTGGTGAGAATGATAACTAATACATGTCTACATATATATATAGACATATATATATATACTCATATATGTACATATATTAACACATATATATTCATGTTTCTAGGTAAGATGAAAAGTGTGTACCTTCAAATCCATGTTGAAATCTACCTGCTGCTGAACAAAGCCAAGGCCTCGCCTCAACAGAATGGTCATAAATAGAATTAGAGCATTTTAATTGTGGTTGCCAGCTGTTTGGTTGAGAGATAGTTCTTTTCTTCTTGACACAAAATCTTCTCTTTGTGCCTTGGGGGCAATAACATCTGCAGTGCTTTCTGGGTAATCATGATTGAGAGCTAGGTGGAAGTTAGAATAGGGGGTTATAGTCTTACAACAAAAATTGTTTTAAGTCTGCAGAGGGTTTATGAGTTCAGGAGGTCTTGCTGAAGAGCCCTTTATAGCTTTTACAAACTGTCAGCAATGGACTTAATGATGAATATGTGAGGATAAGGTATATGTGGTAGAGCTGTTCCTCAGAGAAGCCACCCGTGGCCTGGCTTGGCTAACTTCATGGGTAGTGTGGCTTTCCCCAATGAGGTGTGTGCCATCACTCTGTCTTCCCCTATGACTAAGGCAAACCATGGTCCTTAAACTCTATAATCACTCCTATGCATTGGAGTGAAGGTGGAACTAGCTCCATTTTTCTCATAAACCTGAACATGAAGCTTCATCCTCCACACATGGAAGCAGGCATAGAAGATGAATCACACCCCGTGTACACATACTGGAGCCTTCACTTTGAACCTCGATGTGGCCTGGTTTGGAACTATGGTCATTGATAGTGGTAGGTTGTATTTGGTTAAGTAAAGTTCACTCTAGAGTAGTATGGGCCCTGGACAAGATGATTGATGTCCTTCTATAAGGGTAAATGTGAACACAGACAAGCCCACAGCAAGAATGCTTTGTGGAGGGGACTGGGAGGAGTGTTGTTGATTCCAAGCACCTCAATCATAAGAAGCAAGGCATAGTTCAGCCTCATTTCCACCTCTACCTCTACCTCCACCAACTGAGGCCAAGAGGAGAGCCTGCTTCTCTTGCCATGATTTGAGGAAGTATATTAGTTTCTTTCCTCATTGCCATAACAAAATATCTGATAAGAAGCAGCTTAATGAAGGATTTACTTTAGCTTAAAGTTCTAGGAAATCATCCATGATATCAGGGAAGGCACAACATCAGGTACAGGGGCTGGCTGGGCACATAGCATCCATAGTCAGGAAGTAGAGAGTGAATAGGAATTGGGTCTGGGCTATAAAATCATTAAGGCCCACTCCTAATACCCGCTTTCTCCAACAAGGCTCCACCAGCCTGGGATCAAGTGTTCAAACACATGATCCTATGGGAGACATTTCACATTCAAACCACCACAGGAAGCATGTCAGCCCTCTTAGCCCCCCTCCATCCCCACCAGAATGGGACAGAGGGGATCATGTGGAGAGCCAGGGTTTTGGATCCCTGGGGTTGTGAGCAGCCACTCAGAGCCAGCAAAATGGGTGTGGGACCCATGAGCTGCACCTTGCATGAGATGCTGAGAGGTCCCAGTAGATATGACGCCAAAGGCAAAGTCCACGAAAGAACAATAGAAGGGAGCTGCAACTGAGCACTTTCTTCTTCAAAAGACCTCATGCACAAATGAAGACAAATCACACACGGGAGAATATTCACAAATAACACATCTGACGGCAGATTCCCCTCTAAAGCATTGAGGACTCTCAGAACTCAACAGGAAAAACAAACAATTCAATTAGAAAACAAGCAAAGGCCATGAAGAAACGTTCCACCAAGGAGGAGGTACAGATGGAAAACAGGCACATGGAAAATGCTCAGCATCACTGGCAATTAGGGAAATGGTGGGCGCCCCCGACATGCTTGTTAGCATGGAGAGAAGTGATAGCATCAAGTGCTGAGAAATAGAATCCGCCACACACTATGGACACAGCAGCAGCTAGATGGACGAGTCTTTAGAATCGAAGCTCTGTGTGACAATTGAAATCTTGGACATTGTTCTCAGAAATGATAAGTTAGGTCTACGAAACAAAATTTTGTACATGAATATTCATAGGTTTATTTTTCAAATTATAAAACTAGAAACAAACTGTCCTCAGGGGGTGAATGGTTCAAAATTGAAGTCCATCCATTCCATAGAAAGTTACTCATTAAGGGCTGGAGAGATGGCTTAGCAATTAAGGCACTTGCCTTACAAAGCCAAAGGACCCAGGTTCATTTCCCCAGGACCTACATAAGCCAGATGCACAAGGACATGCACACATCTGGAGTTCGTTTACAGTACATGGAGGCCCTGATATACCCATTCATTCTCTCTCTGTCTCTCTCCCTGCCTATTTCTCTCTCTCAAAAGGCTTGTTATAGTTTGATTTCACTTATAAGTAATTCTTATTTTATTTATTTATTTTTATGAGAGAGAGTGAGAGAGCAAGAGACAAAGAGAAGTGGTGCAACAGGGCTTCCAGCCAATACAATTGAACTCTGGATGCATGTACTACCTTGTGTGCATGCAAAACTTTACACAAGCATCACCTTGTGCTCCTGGTTATGTGGGATCTGAGGAGTCGAACATGGGTCCCTAGGCTTCACAGGCAGGCACCTTAACCTCTCAGCCATCTCTCCAGCCCTATAAATCATTCTTAATCGCATATGGAATCGTATATGGAATTAATCCCAGTGGTTTAATGTGGTGAGACAATTACTTGTTTATAATTTTTATTTATTTGCAAACAGAGAAGAGAGACAGAAAGAAAGAAAATGAGTGTGCTAGGGCGTCTAGCCATTGCAAATGAACTCCAGATGCATGTGCCACCTTGTGCAGCTGGCTTTATGTGGGACCTGGGGATCAAAGTTGGGTTATTAGGCTTTGCAGACAAGCACCTTAACCACTGATCCACCTCTCTAGCCCCCCAAATACTTTTCTTCAATAATTTAGTTCTTAACTCAATAATTTACTGAAATTATAACAAATCTTTTGGAAAGGAACATACTACCTCAGACAGATTAGCTTGTTGAAGGAAATAAAGCCAATGTCAGTCAGAGTGACCACTCACAGCTGCCTGGTTCCATAGCCACCCACAGTAGAATGCAACCCTATACCCGGAAACCCCACCACTGATAGAGAACCTCTGTGACATTCCAGATTATTTCTGCCTTCTTCAAAACTCAAGGGCTAGGGCATCCCATCATTGTGACTTGGTTGTTAAAGAAATTGCTCAAGTACCAAGGCAAGAACTGAACTTTGAATCCATAAAAACCAAGACAGTAGTGTACTTTAGAAACTGAACATTCCAGGGGCCACATCCCAGGGGCAGTGGGGAGGAGCTGTGGTCCAATTATGTGACTCTGAGCTGGAGGGGAAATTTCCTCGAGTAGGACAGTGAGGGATAGCTTGAATGGAAGATCAAAGGGACAGAAGTGAAATTCACTGAAGACCATCTCTAAGTAAAAGAAGGTTGGTGCTGGAATAAAAATCAAGCAGTGTATTGATGACAGCTACAACCTGGAGTCTGAACATCTGGGAGTGAGTCACAGCACAGCTACTTGGCAACACGGTCCCTGTATCTGAAAGGTGAGAGCAACTAGACAGTTTGTTTTCTGGGATATTTCAGTAGTCCATGAAATAAAGCCTTTGAAACAAGAAGAACTCGTGGCCCACATCAGCTTAGTAAACATGAGCCTATTGTTGTCAGCTCCCCTTGCCTTCTTCCCTCTTGGGTTGAAGCCTAGCAAACTGAGACACCATGCTCTATTTTTTTTTCCCCAGCCAGGCTCCAATCTGTACCCAAGAACAGTAGGGGTGAAGTCTAGCATAGGGCAGACCACACCGTGAATCCCTGGGAAGGAGAGCCCTGGTAATGATCCTCCAAAGACATGGAAAAATTCCTTCTAGGTGTCATCCCATGGTCCTGGTAGTCAGCCGGCATGGTTTGACTGTGAAATATCCTCCATGGACCTGTATGTTTGAATACTTGGTCTCCATGGGATAATGCTATTTTTAGAGTAGAACTTTTAGGAGGTGGCCTCTAGCCAGAGGAAATGGAGCACTGCAGGGTTTGGCCTTGATGTTTATAGACCCCTCTGCCTCCTGTTTCACTGAGATGTGAGAAGTCCCTGCAGTGTGCTCCTGTCACCATGGACTGACATGCCTTTCTTCCCTGATGGCCCCATACCCCCCAAACTGTGAGCCAAAACGAATCTTTCCTCACTTAAGTTGTTTGTCAGATATTTGATCATAGCAGTAAGAAAACTAATGAATACACCAGCATTCACTGTCTGGGAACCAGGGCAAGAAGTGGCAAGCAGAAAGCAATGAGAGGTGAAGAGCTTCATCACACTGGGAGGACAGCCTTTACCCGTGGAACTGAGCAGAATGAGGTTCTGCTCAAATAATGGGCAAAGCTCAGGTAGGAATTAGGTTGTGTCATAAATCTTTAATGTGTCTCATTGATAGTTCATTTTGTTGACTTGATTTAGACTTACCATGGAAACAAATCTCTGGTCACACCCATGCAGGGGTTTCTGGATTAGATTAAGTGAGGTGGAAAGGCCTGTCCTAAGTGTGGGTGACACCCTGTCACGAGTGGTGCTTCTGAACTGGATACAAGTAAGAAAGTGAGCTGAACATCAAAGTGCATGGCTCTCGCCTTCCTGAGGGGGACTGAACGTGACCAGCTGCTTCCTGTTGCTGCTGTTCTGCCTTCCCACCACACAGACGGTATCCCCTCGAGCTACAAGCCCAAAGAAACCGTCCCTCCTTCACATTGCTTCTAGTCAGGTGCTTTGTCACAGCAATGAGCTAAGCAGCCAATACAGGCTCTGTCCAGGTGACTGATCTGGGTCTCGCCATAGACCCTTTCCAAGCCCAGTGAGACGAACTGCCTGTGTATTTTGGAGAAGGGAGGAAACCGCTGGGCCAGCTAGACTTGGCTCCAGCAGGCAGAGCTCTCTGGTGGGTAGAACAGAGCTGAGGCAGGAACTCTGAACTCAAGAGGAGGTTCCCTGTGACTCTGCTGAGTTAAAACGACTTTCTCAAACAGGCCATATTCTAGGAACCTGACTTCTTTCCAACCTGTGTGGCATGCTGATTCGGAAGCTAGACAAGGGCTCACAAAGTCAGTGCTAACCCTGCGTGTATTCTCTGTACCTCAGCGCCCTGGCCTGAACAGGGGATGGCAACAGCCCTGCGTCACAGGACTGCTGGGGAAGAGGTATCCTGTGACAAGAGCTTAGACAGTGCTCAGCCCCTCTTATATTCTCCCATCTAGTTTCTTCAACCTGTAGATTGCAGCCCATCACAGCCTCCAAGGTGCATAAAGAATAATAGAAGAAGCCAGGTGTGGTGGCACACACCTTTAATCCCAGCACTCGGGAGGCAGAGGTAGGAGGATCGCCGTGAGTTCAAGGCCATCCTGAGACTACATAGTGAATTCTAGATCAGCCTGAGCTAGAGTGAGACCCTGCCTTGAAAAGACCAAAAAACAAAACAAAACAAAACAAAACAAAAAACCCAAGGTAATAGAAGATAAGTGGAAGACAGGATGTTTCCTAAATTGAGTGGAATTACATAATTAATTAATAGCGTACTGTCACTGTCATAGTGGGACATTAAGAGAAGAATAGCAGCCGCCCCTGGATGTGGATATGGAACTAGGAATTTCATGTCTTTTCCCCGTCATTCATTCACTCATACACTGACTATAGACTGAGCGCTCACCATGTGCCAGATAGGCTGTGCAAAGCACTGACTGTATTGGGTTTGAATTCCAAGATAGAGGCCAATAAGAAAAGTGGTCATGATATGGCAGAGTCCATGCCTTGCCTGGGGCAGCACGTGGCAGAGTGTAAGCCACAAAGAGGGTCAACCCACCTAGGCAGGTTAGTGAGGAATGGCTTACTGAAGAGACACGGTGTGCAGAGCTCAGAGATGCATGAAGCAGACAGATGAGCAAGTATTGCCTTTGACAGTAATAGCATGCCCCCCTCCTCAGCTTAAATCTCTCAAAGCTAGCTACCCCAACTGGTCTAGAAGGAAGCAAAGTATTTCAGGGGTGGTGTAGTAGGAATCATAAAAGATCAGGTGAGAAGGCTATGTGGGCATGCACGAGCCTTTGCAAAGAAAGCCTGGACTTGTTTTGTGATATAAAAGACAAGACAGGCTCCAGGATGGAGAAGTCTGCATTCATGAGAGTGGGACACAGAGATTGTTTACACTGGTTTCCAGTAGGAGGACCATGGCGACCCAGCAGAGGATGAACTAACAGAGACAGGCTCTGGAAGGCCCAGGGGCTCTGGTCTCCTAGAAGTTTCTGAAACAAAGAGTTGTCAAGTGGGGATGAGATACTGGCTCCAGTGGGAGACTTCAGGATGGCAGATTGGCTGGCACCCAGAAGTGGGTGTAGGAAGATGCCCTGAATGATGCTGTGCATCTGGTTGGCTGCCAGAGAGCCAACTGATGAAATGGGCAGTTGGTGTTGAAGTGGGTTGGAGGCAACAATGAGTTCAGACATCTGAGTTTCCAGGTGTCCCTGAGATGTCCCAGTGAAAGATCCAAGAGCTGAGTCTAAATGCACATGAATCTCATGGGAAAAGATCTGGGCCAGATGTGGGGATTTGTAAGTCACTAGCACAGGGATAGAAATGTGTACGGGAGACAGATCACAAAGACAAGGATCCATTAGGAGTTATTCTTGGCAGCACTTTCTCCCCAACTCACGAAAGTCTGCTCTCTAGTTTCCTTTCCCCGTGGAAAGGGCTCAGGGAGACAGGATGGCTGCCTAAGCTTCTCCCGTGGAGGAAGTTCACTGAGATGCTGCGGGCAAGCCTGTGCTTGTCTGGCTACCACTGTGCACCCACTGCCTTCCCTAGCCACCTACAGCTCCACTGAATGAATGGACTCGAGTGAGCAGCTGCAGAAGAAAAGCAGAAATTTGGGGGCCATAAAATTCTATGCCCATTCTGAAAAACACAACTGAATTAGCAATGGGAGTTAAGCTGGCTCGGGCATCTTACAGCCTGTTCATCCCTGGCTAAGTGCGTCATGAGCTGCGTCTGAGCAGGGGAACAACAACATCACCTGTCCCAGGGTGCCCTTGTACCTCTCTTTTACCCAGAATAGCAGCAACCTGTCTATCGTGCAGTGAGCACGGGGATAGATTTATTGGGGAACGTTCAGAGAGGAAATGAGTGATCACCTTGGCCTTGCATATTTCTTTGCAGAAAAAAAAAAATGCTTCTTTGGGGTTAAATGTGACCAGATGATCTTACCACAAAGGTTCATCAACCTATGTTCACAGGTGGAATTGAGTGGATATGCACATAGAATTGTGGGGAGCCCAAACTCCTGTGCATGGCAGGCTCACTGGAAGGAAGATGCAAGGGACTTAATGCTGATGACCCACAAGGTGGCATAATTGGGAGGTGGCTTCGGAAGGAGATGTCGTAAGAGCAGAGCTGTCATGGTTGGGATCAGTGCCCTCAGGAACGAGCTCATTTCTGCCATTTGAGGTCACCATGTGAAGTGTTGTCTATGGCCTTTCACAGATGCCCAATTGTGGTCGTTTGATTCTGATGTCCCCCATAAACATAGGTGTTCTGAATGCTAGGTTCCCAGCTGATGGAGATTTGGGAATTAACACCTCTTGCAGGCAGTGTATTGTAGGGGGTGGGCTTATGGGTGTTATAGCCAGTGTCCCCTTTCCAGTGTTTGACACACTCTCCTGTTGCTATTGTCCACCTGATGTTGGCCAGGGGGTGATGCCCACCCTCTGCTCATGCCATTGTTTTCCTCTGCCATCATGGAGCTTCCCCTCAAGTCTATAAGCCAAAATAAACCCTTTTATTCCCCAAAATCTGCTCTTGGTAGGGTGATTTCAGCCAGCAATGTGAACATGATTGCAATCTTCTGGGTCTTGGCTTTGGGACTTGCAGCCTCCTGAACTATCTTCTTTGTTGCTAGGCTGATCAGCTTATGGTGTCTAGTTATAGCATCCCAAAAGGATTAAGACTAGAGGCAAAGCTGATCAGAAAAGGTGGGCAGTTCCCACCACTTCACAATCTGCTGGGGACGTCCAAATGTCTCAAGGTCTCCTTGGTGCTGACTTCACTCATCTCTCTCTCCTCCGTAACTCCTTTGCCTGTGCTTCCTTTATGTGCCATAGAAGTTTGGGCTTTGGAGTCAGGAAAATCTAGTGGTTTCAGCTAGATTGTGTTCCCCCAAGTTTATTTGTTGTAATCCTAAAGCTCAATACTTAAAAATCTCAGTAATGAGAAATAGGGGTCTTTAGAGATGTAATTGAGTTAAATAAGGTTCTTAGCATAGTCTCTAATCCAATATGAAGGAGTCATTATAAAAGGAAGAAGTTGGTCTGGAGGGATTTCTTTGTGGTTAAGGCACTTGCCTACAAATCCAAAGGACCCAGGTTCAACTCCCCAGGACCCACGTAAGCCAGATGCACAAGGTGGTGCTTGCATCTGGAGTTCATTTGCAGTGACTGAAGGCCTTGGTGTGCCCTTTCTCTCTCTCTCTCTCTCTCTCTCTCTCTCTCTCCCCCATTTCTCTCTCTTTCTCAAATAAATAAAATGTTTTTAAAAAGTTTTTTAAAAAACAAAATAAAAAGGAAAAAGTTTAAGGGCTGGAGAGATGGCTCAACAGTTAAGGCAGTGCTTGCAAAGCCTAATGACCAGGGTTCAATTCCTAGGTACCCACATACAGCCAGATATGCAAACTGATGCATGCATCTGGGGTTCATTAACAGTATGTCTAGAGGCCCTGATGCACCCATTCTCTCTCTGTGTGTCTGTCTGTCTGTCTCTCCCTGCTTTTAAGTAAATTAATAAATAAATGTATTTTTTTAAAAAATGGAAGAAGTTTATATACAGAGAAAAACAGTGGACAAGGTAGATCCTACGTGAAGGCTTTCATTTGAACAAAGAGATGAGAGTGATGCTTTTAAAAGCTATGGAATAGCAAAGTGATAGGCAACCAGCAGAGGGGCAGAGACAGTCTCCCTCCCAGTCTCCATAATGAGACAGCCCTGCCAGTACTTTAACCTGAACCTAGGACAGACCACTGTCCAGCCCTGAGCTGCTCTCAAAGCCACTCAGGTTGCGGTACTTTAATATAGCAGTCTCAGGGAGCTAATATACCTGGACTATATCCTTTCCCTACCACTTAGTAGGTGTGCACGCCCAGGTAAGCTATTTCAACTCTAAAGCCAACACCATCCAATAAAAATAGAATGTGACGCAAACACACTGAGAGGATGTACACATCAGTGCGAAGGTGGCACACAGCCTTGGTGGGTAACCAATAGCTTTCTGATTGGCTAAGAGATCTCAGTGTAAAGAAACCCATATCTGGAATTGAGAACCAGATCAGAATCCTATGGAGACAAAGATTATGTTCTCCAGTGTTAAGCTCTCACTAGTCTTTGGCTAAATGAGGGGTTACATACATCAAATTCCCCCTAAATTAATAATGCTCATCCCATTTAAACTATGCTGACTTCACTCTCCGTTGGAGAATCTATTCTCCTCTTTCAGAAGGTAACGAGACCAGAGGAGAAAAACTACCCCTCGCCTCTCAGTCAAGCCCCAGCTGAAACCACAGAGGAATTGGGGAGACCAGCAACAGTGCTGCCTCCATGCTGAACCTGATAATCAGCACCAGGGTGAAGGAGACAGACCCTGAGGACACTCAACAGCTACCAAAGCAGAGATCCAGAGGCTCCCAAGAGCTTATCACTGAAGTAGACTTAAAACTAACCCACCATGGCTCGGGGAATTTTATGGAGGGGAAGGAAAGATTGTAAGAGCCACTGGTTGAGACATCACGCCCAGAGGCATTCCATCTCCCACCAAAAAAAAAAAAAAAAAAAAACACTACTTCTCCTACAACACATAAACCACAACCCCATGGGGAATACCTGCAACCTCACCGAGGAGGATCCATGTGGAATGGGGACAGGGCCGAGGAAAAAGAGTGTACCAGCACATGATGTATCCATACAAAATATGTTAATAATAATTATTATTATTATAAAAGTTGCAAAAATAGCATATGAAACATCTGATATGTCTTTAAACTTTCTGTGTCTTCTTAGCATTGTGTAATGTGGTGTGTGTGTGTGTGTGTGTGGTGCATGCATCTGTGTACGTGCCGATGTGCGTGCCTCGTGCACAGGCACTGCGGGGCCAGAGTTGGCCACTGGGTATCCTTCTCCATCACTCATCTGAGTGTTCCCTGAGGCAGTCCCTCACTCTATCTGGAGCTGTCAGTTTTGGTCAGACTGGCTGATTAGTGAGTCCAACAACTCTCCAGTCACCATACCACTCACATGACTAGGGTCACAGGTGTGTGACTCTGCCTAGCTGTTTAGATGGGTGCTGGAGAGGTGAACTCAGTTCCTCTCAGTCTGTCATGCTTGTATAGCAAGCACTCCTATTTGCTGAGCCATCTCTCTAGCCCCATCTTTAAACTTTCTGGCAGACATATTTTAAAAGTAAAATTAAGCAGATAGAATAATTTAGAGATGCATTTTATTTAATTCCACATGTTCAGTATATTATGGGAACATGCACTCAATATAAATGCTGTTAGTAAGTTATTTAGCATACTTTTTGGTACCAAGTCTTTGAAATCCGCATGTATTTTATACTTTCAGCATATCTCCATCCAGAATAATCTTATTTAAATGCTCAATAATGCCATGATTTACACTGCAGCTCTGACCTTTAGTCCTCCCACCTGTGGCATGAATTTAATACTCTGCTTGCGGTGTCTGTGAGCCGTGGGATTTTAGTCTGTCTTGGGCTAACAGAGGGCCATGTCATGTGTGCAGACTGCTTATTAAGACATCTTCAAAATGAAATGCCAGAGCTGTTGGAAATGGCTCACTAGGTCATTTTACATTGTGTTCTTACAAACTGTAGCCTGTCTTCTGCTTTTCCTATCCAGGCTTCCTGTTTTGAAAGTAATACATTCCAACTTCTCCTTTGGGGAGCTACATCTCACCCACTCCCAGCCTATAGGACTTGGGAAGTATACACCCTCCTTTTTCATGGGGGACATATTCCAGTCACATGTTTGCATCCCCTGTATGCTGGGATTTACTAATGCAAAGCTGAGCCAGAGTTATCTAAAACTGTTTCTGAAGTTTTCAGGAAAAGATATGATTTTTTACATTCCTAACCCTAGAGGTGTTAGTGGCTACACTTCCTTTTTACACACCACACACACACACACACACACACAGAGACATTATTGACAACTTCTATACTTACAGACAACAGACCATGCTATTTCCCTCCCCTCCCTTGCTTTCCCCTTCATAACTCTGCCCTCTGTCATGCCCCCTCCCTCTCTCCATTAGTTTGTCTTTTCACACTTCCTTTTTAAGGGTACCGAGACTAGGGGGAGCAGAAGGAAGCTGACCCAACCAAGGTCTTTCCAAGGACAGCAGCACAGTGGGAGTTTGGTGTTACCTGAGCCCAGAGACTGCGATGACAGCTCCCTACCTCACCTCCAATTCTCAGCAGTGAGGTTTCCTTCTGGGCACATTCAGGGCCATGGAGGAGCTTGTGGCTGTCCTCTAAGGGCAGGATGCCAATGGCCATGCTATAATACTGCAAAAGATATCCCAGGACTCCTCAATCACAGAGGCCAGACAAGCAGTGCTCAGCTGACATAAGCGGGTGGGAACAGTGACCACAGTAAGTAGAGCATTAGGGGCTTGAACCCAGGGAGAGCCTTGGAGATGGCTGTTAGAGCAGGAGTAATGACCGAGGCTCAGCCCATTAGCCCATCAAGAGCTGACAACTGTGGGCGTGGTCTGACCCCAGTCTGCATCCTGGAGGGCATGGTGGACCAGCTGACAGAGCCGAGCTTAGTAGATGAGCATTATGTCTGTGCTGTTTGGACTAAAGTCAATGGTGCACACCTTCACTGATGTGATGGAGGCCGGTCAGGCTCCCAGAGGCTTCCCTCATTTCCTGCTGGGCACAATCTCTCCCTGACTTCTGGCTTTTCATTAGGTAGCATCACTGGGATGGTACTTTTAGCTTAGCTTCAGTTTTGTTCCTCGTTTCTTGGTCTGGTCGATTTCATTTTGTGCTTTGACCTTTAATAATCTTCATGGTGCATTCCCCCATGATCAGTCATTGTTATTTAGTGAATTTTTATTTTGTTTGGTTCCTTGTAAGTTTAAGAACAGTCTTTTCTAGACACAGAATCTGTACAATTCAAAACAGGTTTGCCACTGACTCCTCTGTGAGCTCACAGTGTTTGCTTCCAGGCAAGACAGAGCCGGTCCAAACTCTAATGACAACATCTGAGGACTGCGGGGATCAATTCCTACACCACAGGAATGTCACAATGGTTACATAGGACGAAACTATGGGCTAGGTACATGGGACTGGGATGTCAAGTACTGGATATCTGTTTCACATTATTTTGATTAAAGGAAGGACAAAAGTACTGGAATGCATAAGGAGGCATTTGAAAGGAACTTTAAAAGGACACGTGATCCAAACTCCAAGATAAGGCTTCCCCTCTCAAAGATGTACACTGATATGAAACCTCTGTCTGGCTCTCAGAAATGAGGTCCCATTGCTCTATGAAACTAGCTTTTAATCCTGTATAGCTCTCCTTGTTAATTTCTTAACCTACAGAGGTAAAACAAGTTGTCAAGAAACCCCAGCCATTGGTCTTGGTCTTCTACATGGGATTCAAGTCAGCCTGTATCCAGATTATACCCCCTAATGAATTAGTATTCTCATTCTCCAGATGATAAAAGGTCTCCTTTCTTAGTGGGCACCTCTGTTGATAGGAGCCACCTATCTGGAAAGACCTAAGGAGGTCATGTGCCCATCTCAGGACAGTGAGCATCACACAGCCTAAGGCTCATTGATTAGAGCAGTCTGGATATATTAAATGGCCCCTTACCATAGCTGAGACAGTTCTAATCATGCTTCAGATGGATGTGGGCTGTAACATCTTAGCTTTATCCACAGTCCATCTTGTGTCCTTGCCCCCCAGGTCAGCTCTTGGAGCACTCCATCAATTCATCACTTGTGAAGAGTCCCGATCCTATCCCAGCTTCATAAAACCCATGATTACAGGGACTAAGAAAATAAATTGATGACACCAAAGCCCTTCTTCCTAGCATAAACTTGTCCAAAGAGCCCTGGGGTCTGGACCCTACATGGTCTCCTACCCACCCTAAAAGTCATGGCTTTATCTTTCTCATGCTTCCAGCCTCCTCTCTTCTGAACTGTTTCATCACCAGAAAGAAAGACACAGACCAGATCACCCAGTCAACAGGTGGAGGCTCAACTGCCTAAAGCTGGAACTGGCAACAGGTAACTTGCTATGGTGTGAAAGAGATGAGTGGAGATGGAGGATTATTGGAGAACCCTTGGTCTCAGTCCCAGCAGGCTGAACCTTTGAAATTAGGACCAGTGATGTGATCTAATTTTCCAGAGAAGCCAGAAAGTCTGGGCTTGTCTTGATATGAAATCTAAATTTTAATTGTTGACAACTTACTAAAAAAGGTTGCAAATGTTAAATGAATCCATCAAACACTTCTAACCTCAGTTCAATATTTCATATTTAACATGGAAAATGGATTCTGCTTTTCGATGCAAGCTTTGGAGAAGCACAGGAAGAAATATTACTTTCAACTTGACAGCCAACTTTGAATACAATTAAGCAGGTGACGGCTGGGCAGCTGACTCCGTGGATAAGGCTCTTGCCCTACGAGCATGAGGTACTGGGTTCAGTCCTCCAGACTATTTGCAAAAGTCTAAGCCATGGCAAGCTTCTACCATCTCAGCATTCCAAGAACACAATGAGAAGTGGAGGCAGGAGACTTTCCCGGAAGCTCAGGGACCAGCCAGCTGAGTGAAAGGATCAGGGACCAAGAATGAGAGACCCTGCTGCAAATGAGGTGGTGGGACAAGACTGATACTGGAATGTTGTCCACTGACCTCCACGTGGCATGCATGTACACACACACACACACACGCCATACACACATATGCACACATATACATACATGCCACACACACATACACATACAAGCCACACATACATATACATACCACAAACATCCCACACAAATGCACCACACACACACATACACATACACTATATACTCATATGCACACACATATACATACATACCACATACACATACAAACCACACATACATATACATACCACAAACACCCCACACAAATACACCACACACACACGCTTACACACACACACACACACACACACACACAAACCAAAAATTTTTTTAATTTTTTTTGTTATTTTTATTTTTTTATTTGAGAGTGACTGACAGAGAGAGGAAGTGGCAGAGAGAGAGAGAGAATGGGTGCACCAGGGCCTCCAGCCACTGCAAACAAACTCCAGATGCATGAGCCCCCTTGTGCATCTGGCTAACATAGGTTCTGGGGAATCGAGCCTCAAACCAGGGTCCTTAGGCTTCACAGGCAAGTGCTTAGCCACTAAGCCATCTCTCCAGCCCACAAACCAAAATTTTTTAAGTGAAGAAGGTTGTAGACGTTTAAAGATGTAGCTATCAAAACAGGATATTAAGAGAGGGCTCACTAGTTATATTCCTTAGGGTTTTTAATCTTTGAAATCAGCTTTGTAGAAATGATTTACATACAATCAAGTGCACCATTTTACCTTTGCAGTTTGGAGAGTCTGTGTAACCATCACCACAATGGAGGTGTCTTCCAACATGCGTTTCAGTCCTCAGGACACTTGGGGACCTTCCAAGTACAGGCACAAACAAAGGAAGTAAGAGAAAGTTTATTCTGGAGCCAAATATTAATGATCAAGGCCCAAGAACACAGATTCACATCACTACACAAACCATGTTCCAATGTGGTTATAGTTTTAAGAAGTTTTTATCGCAATAGAACAAAGATAATAACGAATCAAGGTTCTTTAAAAATAGGTCATTTACAACAAAGCAGAGAAATATCTATAAGACTCAGAAGCTATCTGATAATATTCTTAGCTTTGGGGTGATAGAAGATAGAGGCCTTTTCATACATTTCAAAGAGTGTATTTATTTACCTAACAGTCCCAGGATGAAGGTCAAACCAGAGGTGGGCAACGAATGGCCATTAAGGGAACTAAAGACAGCCCAAGATTCTGGCTCTGCACCTGTAGCATTGCATCTCTCCACAACCGCAGAAGTTCCAGTCACCCCACCTTGAAGAAGGTTGAGCACTGATGCAGCTCCTTCCCCTGGAAACTTCACCTTATAGTAGCTTACTGGTTTTCCCCTTCCTCCACCTCTTCAGCCCCGGCAAACACTGGTCTGCTTGTTGCCACAATAGGTCAGATTCATCGCACCCAGTCTGCGTCTGGCCTCTTTTGCTCGACATAAGGCTTTGGGATTAATCTGTGGAGTTTGTTAGAAATTCTATCATCTTTTCTTGGCTGTTTGTGTCTACTGGGCATATGCACCTCCGTGTGTTTATATATTCACCAGTTAATGATGGGTTTAACCACAGATTCTGCTCTTACCCTTCTGCTGGAAATATAGCTACAGCTTTGATATGAAGCCACATTAGGAAAGAGGATGCATTTGATTAGATTAACATTTTAGTTTGATATCGAGCTTATGATACTGATATTAAACAATGGCATTAAAAATTTGGATTCGGTCCAAAGAGTTAAAAGACATTTCCTGGCCCATAGAAGTTCATTGTTTCAACCTTGTAAATAAGGCTTTCACTTGATGGCTGAGTGTAGTATATTTTTTGAAAGCCTGAATAGTTCCTATTGTTTGCCTGACACTCAAGTGATTTCTAACTTTCCTCCTCACGTCTTGTGGGACTCGCCTCCTCACTAACGGACTTGCTAGAGACAAATGCTGCTCATCACCACAGCATTTTAATTTGTTAGCTTGACACTTTTTAACTCCCCCCTTTCCAAGAATAAGCTTTCTAGTATTGAACACATATTAAAAAGTTTGAACAAGGCAAGACCATAATCCCAGTTCTTAAGATTATGAGGTAGGAGGATTGTGAGTTTCAGATCAGCTTAGTCTACAGATCAAAACCCTGTTCCAAAATAAAAATAATAACAAACATGGTTAGGGTTTTTAAATAACTTTATTTTTCTGAGTTTTAGGTTAATTTTTTAAATGTGGAAGGAGGGGCTGGAGAGATTGCTTAGTGGTTAAGGCCCTTGCCTGCAAAGGCTATGGACCCAGGTTCAATTCCTCAGTACCAATGTAAGCCAGATGCACATGGTACTGAATGCTTCTGGAGTTTGCTTGCAGTGGCTAGAGGCCCTGATGTGCCCTTTCTCTCTCTCTTTCAATAAATAAGTAAAAATTAAATATATAGAGGAAATTATAGTTCCCAAGGAGATGGGCAGAGTGAGGGAAAGAAAGAAGGGAAGGGAGTGAATTACAGAGTGATAAGGACGCCCATAGCTGTGCAGGAGAGACAACGGTCCCAGCCAGGCTAGTCTGTAACATTTTACAGTTGGGTATGAAATGCTTTTTAGCAGTCACTGGAAAGTTGGAAGCCTGTAGAGAATAGTGAGGTCCTGGAGAAGGAAGGGGAACATCTGCTCTTAGGATCCCAATCCCAGCAGACCCAGCCCCTGTCAAGCAGGGGAGAGACATACCCCGTACCCCATGTACAAGTCACGGATTCTATGCCAGAAGTTTCTCAAGGGCCAGAGAGGGCAGTGCATGTGACGCAGAGAGAACAGCCACCTCCAGATCCATAGCCAGCATCGGCACGGGATCCTGAATCCTGAAACAGAACCTGAGAGCTCTCACCTGCCTCAGCAGCTTGCTACGTAGAACAGTTTCCCTGAGGAGCTTTGCTCTGGACCATCGGGCCTTCAAAAGAGCTACATGGAAATAGGTTATACGCCTTACTGAAATGACCCTTCCAGCCACCCCACCCCAGCCCACCCGCAGTTAGGTTCCTAACATCAGCCCCTCCTTTCTCTTCCCTTCTGCATCCGACATCTTGCATAACAGCAGATTGATAATACTGTGGTCTCAGGTGGTTAACAAGTAAGTCCCCCCCATGGCCTCAGTCACTCCTCTCCTTCCCTTTCCCAGCCACTCCTCTGACAATTGTGCACATGTTTACTGAGCTCCTGCTCCATACAGCCTGGGTGGAGGATCTGGGAACTGGAGCAAAAGCCGGTTCTGCCTTCAGCCAGTTCACGATGGGTTGGAAGATGGGCCCTGGCATGATATGAAACTCCAGTGGGGATTTACAAATGCCCTGCATACAAGCCTCAGTGTGGGCAGGGGAATGAAAGAGAGCCTGCTTACATCAGTCAGGCCCACACAGATTGTACACCTAGGTGCCAGGGGCTGCGTGAAGTGCTGGCAGGCACTGTCTGTCTGAGGTCAGGAAGCTGGAACTCTAGATGGGGAAAAGGATTAGGAAAACCAGACGACGTGGAAGACACACACACACACACACACACACACACACACACACACTCACACACACACTGGGTAAGGTTGAGTTGTGTAATGGGTGTGTGAAGGAGGAATTAAGAGCGAGTTGTACCAGGGAAGGGACACTGTGTAGATGGGATGAAGAACTTCAAATCCAAGGATCAGAAAAGATCTCTCTGACCCACCTGAGAAGGGACAAAAGCCGTCATGGGAGGAAAACTCTCAGTAGAGAGGCTTGTGAAGGGACTTCGAGTTGAGGCTCCCCTTTGTCATGGGCAAAGTGAGGGACTTGAGCTGGAGACCTCTGGTGTCCAGGGTCTTGGGGGTTGCTATGTTGGGGGCAAGGCTGGTTTAGGGGGTGGGTACAGATGAGGGGGTGGTAGGGCTGCAAAGGAAATGGAAGCAACCCTTGCCAAGTTTGAGCAGCATCTGCTCCAGACTACCCAGAGCTGTGTCCCTATTCTGAAGTCCCTTGTGCCCTGAGGGAAGTACTTCTAAATGGTGGCTTCCCTTCCCGACACCAAAGACTCCACCAACACACTGTCCAATCATGTAGGTCTTGCCCCGTCTTTCTTCCTAATCTCTTAGTCAAGGCTGTTCATATCCAAATCCTTCCATGGCCAGGGTTCCAGCCCCCTTAGCATCCCCACACTGTTGTTACCATGGGAACAAGGATACAGAGAAAGAAAGGTTCAGATCTAGACCCCCTGATCAATTTCCCAAGGTAGCCACCATAGGCCAACAGAAAAGACAACCTTGTTAGAGGCCTGAATGTGTTCAGAGTCAAGGCTCTTTCAACTGAATGCACTCTCAGCAGAATCATATTTTTCTCAGAAATGGAGCCATGTGTCTACAAATGTCTGCAAGTTCTAAGAAATATTGGATTTCTTTTTTTATTTTTGAGGTAGGGTCTCACTGACCTGAATTCACTATGTAGTGACCTGGAATTCACTATGTAGTCTCAGAGTGGCCTTGAACTCACTGGCTTTTTTTTTTTTTTAATATCTCTGTTTTTGTTTTGTTTTTTTCTGGTGAAAGATGGTAAGATAGGAGGCTGAGGCAAGGAGCCTCTGGGGAGCTGGTGCCTTCAAGCTTTCACCTGGCTGGAACAAATCAGAGAAAAAGCCATCTGCCCCTTTCTGCCAGGACATGGCACTCGCAAGTCATTCCCCGTAGCTGTCCCCAGTGGAGACATTAATAGTTTGTGTATGTGTGAATGGATGTGCGCCTGAACTTGAAAACTATACGTTGTTCTCAAGGCCATAGGGAATGAAATAGCTCTTAAGTCTCCATGGTTCATGTTTCCTCCAAGTTCCAAGGCAGACATTTTAAAAATAATTTTAAGTAGTAGTAATAGGAAGACAAAATAGTCTGAATGAAAACATGGATTGTTGAAAACAAGTGGGAATGCCTCTAGCAGTCTGCAGGCTGCACCAGCAAAGAATCATTCCCTGTCCACAAAGGTGTGTGAAGTGACGTGATTGGTAAAGTGTGTGTGATGCTAACTTACTCTCCATTGGAGAATCTGCTTCTCTTTTACAGATAGATGTAGATCCTAAGGAGAGAGCCACCCCATCATACCTCAAAAGGGCCCCGGCTGAAACTAAGAAAAATTGGAGAAACAAGCAAGGAGGCTGTTTTCCTGATGAACCAGAAACCAGCACAAGGGGGAAGGAGATCAGCACAGAGAAAAATCAACTCCTACCAAATCAGAGAGCCAGAGCCTCAGAGGCCCCCAACACCTCATCACTGAAGCAGACCAAAAATGAACCCAACATGGCTCAGGGAAATTTTGCGGAAGAGGGGGCGGAAAGAATGTCAGAGTCACATGTTGGGTCATGATATGCTGAGACATTTATCTTACCCATAACTGTGGGCTAACTCCACAATGCATGACCCATATACCTCAACAAGGAGGGGCCAAGGGGAAGGGGTAGGTCATGGATGAGCCTAATAATGGTACCAAACTGACTGTATTTGCTGAATACAGAACTGACTAATAAAGAAAAAAAGAAAAAAAAAAAAAAGAAAACAGACACAAGCAAGGTAATTTCTGATGGGGTTGAAAGCTGTGTTGTGATAAAGGGTAGGGACAAACCTGGGATTGATCTTAAACTAGGTGATCCATCAGGCCCTATGAAATTCTTTAAAAGTACTAGCTAGGGGAGGAAGGTAGCGCTGGTGGGTAAATGCAGTTTAGTGTGTGGAAAATGAGTGAGGGAGGGACAGCCTCAAGTGATGAATGCCACTGGACCATATCCTAGTAGGACCAAGTGATTTGAACCAGAAAAGGGACCGTGGTGATTAAGCATTCTCACTGTGCCCTAGGACTCCATGGAAGCAGGGACCTCTAGAGTGTGCCTTACAGGAAGTGCTTGGTTTGGTAAACCAAGAATGTTACACCAAAGACACACATGCCCAGTCCCAGAGCCATTGACCATGTTCTCTAACACAACAAAAGGGACTGTGAAAGTTTGATCTTGAGGTCAAGAGATGACCCTGGATTGTCTTGATGAGTAAGGAAATTGCAAGGATCTTTTTTTTAATTTTATCTTACTTTATTATTTATGATGATGATGATAATGGTGATTTTTTGGTTTTTCAAGGTAGGGTCTCACTCTAGCTCAGGCTGACCTAGAATTCACTCTGTAGTCTCAGGGTGGCTTCAAACTCATGGAGATCCTCCTACTTCTGCCTCCCAAGTGCTGGGATTAAAGGCCATGTGCCATCATGCCGGGCTTTACAAGGATCTTTTTAAAAACAAATTTATTTATATTTGCATTTTTTTCTTTTTTGTTTATTTATTAGAGACAGACAGGTGGAGAGAGAGAGAGAGAGGAGAGAGAGAGAGACCTCCTTAGGCTTTGCAAGCAAGTGTCTTAACCACTAAGCCATCTCCCCATCCCAAAAGAATCTTTTTTTCTAAATAGTAAGGATTTTTATTGCAAATAAATGAAATTATAACACAAATTAATTTTTTGACTATTTTAGACTTCAGGGCTTCTCTATGAGAAGATTAGCTCCTTATATAAAAAGTGCTATCTAAAATCCCAGAAAATATATGAAATAGTGTTCAATACATGGGCATACATATACAATGATAAAAGGCAGTTTATGTCTTCTGTCAGTAAGCTGTATTACATTAAACTATGGGGCTCATTTCAGTGGAAAATGCTTTCATTGTAGACAAATTTTAAGTTTTTCTTACTCTCCCACACAAAAGTTACAAGCCCTGACCTGGACAAAGAAATCAGTAATCCAACACTACTTACCCAAGAGCTCAGCTAAGCTCATTGGTCCAACATTCGCCTGGCATGAGCAGTGCCCTAGGTTGAATCTCTGGTACTGCAAAATAAGTAAGATCTATTTACCAATACCAAATTAGCAGACTCAATTTTTGGCCTTGGGAAGTTTTCAACCAAGTTAGATTTGAACTGATTTCATTTTAAAGTGCAAGAAAAGCTACACAAACCGGCACTGGCTCTATGACACAGAGGCTGCAGGTCCAAATGGCAGCAAGGGGCACGTGGGATGGGAAACAGAAGAAACCGAGCCACTGGGCTCGCCAACAAGCAAGGAGTGTCTAGTATTAGCTTAGGAAGAGGATCCCTGGGAAGCCTGGCTAGTCACTGTACCCAGCTTTCAGAGAGGTCTTAGTTCCTCTAACCAACAAGACTGAAGCCCATCAAGAGTGGCACAGCTGAGCAGAGTGGTTGGTGGGCACCTCCATGCCATGACTTGTCAATGTTCGTGTTGGTCACGGGAAAAGAATCAGGGAACCCAGTGCTAGAATCGTGCAGCCAGCATTTACCCAGGTAAGCAAGGGTCTCAGCTCTCATCTAGGATAAATGATAACCAAACACTTTCAAAAGTTCACTATCTCAAGCAAAAAATTCAGAACAAGTAACAACAACTCCTAGGGAAGGGAAGAACTGTTATTTCCAGAGTTACCACATCATGATGTATAAAATGTCCAGTTTTCAACCAAAACATTAATAAACTTTTGCATTCAAATAGTAAAAAAAAAGAGGCCATTCAGTCCCCCAAACACCATCACTGACAGTTTTTAAAATACTTTATTTACTTACATATTTATTTGCGAGAGAGAGAATGGGTGTACCAGGGCCTATAGCCACTGAAAATGTACTCCAGACACATGTACTACCTTGTGCATCTGACTTGACATGGGTACTGACGACTCAAACCTGGGTCCTTAGGCTTTACAGGTAAGTGCCTTAACCACTGAGCCATCTCTCCAGTCTGATATTTTTCATCTGCCTTTAAAGCAGTACAAAATAGTTTCTTTCACACAAGGACAAGCTTTGCACTAATGTTACTCAGAATTCAATTATGTCTTCAGTTCTAGCCTCCATTTAAGAGGTTTTTTTTTTTTTTTTAAATAAAATACACCATTCCTGCGTCAGAGCCAAGTTGAACTAGAGTCCTGGGATGGAACACACCCTAGACGCCGGTGGGTGAGAGCACATCCAAGTCATGGCTGGACGGGGCTCACGTGCTGCTCCTTCCATTATCTCTCTCCTCTGCAGAGTTAGTTTCTGGAGTGCTTCTGCCTCTCCTCTCGGTGCTTGGTCTCCCCAGTGCTGAGGCCTTTGATGAGGTGTGGACTCAGAATTTCCCGGTCCTGTCTGTTGCTGAAAACCCTGCATGTTCTCCTGGGCCTGTTTTGTGCTCAGAGAATTCACAATGACATGGGCTGCGTTTTCCTTCGCCCCAGGGACCTCGTCTACACTGTCGGTATCTCTTGACAGGATGACAGCATGGGAGGAGACACTGGCCAGTACACGCACTCTGGGCTTGCAGGCTTCCAAAGGTTGCCATTTGGGTCCAGACGGAGGAAAAGCCAGGGGTTCAGAGTCCTGGAGGGCGCGATCATAGCTGAATGAGCATCCCAGCGGACATCTTGCCCAGAGGCCCAGCAGCCCATGAGTCCATTGAAACGATGTCGTGCCTGTGCTGACAGATGTCAGGAAGGAACGGTGCCCACTGCTGCCTGTTAGCAAAGGGTCCCAGGATGAGTCCGCCCAGAGGTTCTGTTTCCCACTGCCATCCTGCTGCCTGCTGCCAGAATCCTGTCACTCAAGAGGATCCAAGCATACAGATATCCCAAGAGGTCAAAGTACAGTCCGGGTCCGAGCCATTGTGAACCTGCTTCAACACTACCTATCCTCACTCCCAACCCGAGATGCTGTCTGCACCTACGGGCACCCTTCCTCACAGGGACCTGGAGATCGGAGAATGAGAGTCAGAGAACAAGACAGACACTACACGCTGGGGTCGGAAAGGTTGACCTTGAAAGTGGAGGTCTCTTCTAGAAGCTGGAAATCAGAGGAGAAGGCCGCACCCCTGCTCCCTCTAGAAGAACACAGCTCTGCTGACACTTGCATGTGAATTAACACATCTGAGCTAGCTTCGGCTCCTCAGTTTGTGGACCTTTTGTTGTAACTGCAAGAGGGAATTGTGCACTTCATAACTGTCCCTGAAGAAGCATCCAGGGACCTGGGACAGGGAAGGGATGGAGGGCTCTGCGTGCCAGAGAGAAGTAGTGACTTGCAGCACAGAGTACAAGAGTACACAAGGCTGACAATGCCAGTAATGTCTGCCTTGCCCCCTCTCTATCCTGTCGCAGCTGGAGTCAGTGTGGATGCACGCAGAGAAGCAAGAGACAGGAGGGGCCCAGGTGCTCCTATAGGTGGGCTATGGCCCTTCCCAGGCCAAACTCCTCCCAGCGTGGGCTGCTCTACTCTGCAGGAGAAAAAGACGAAGATGATTCTAACTCTAGTATGGAATTAAAAAATAGACAAGGGCTTGAGAGATGACTTAGCAGTTAATGTGCTTGCCTACAAAGCCAAAGAACCCAGTTTCTATTCCCCAGGACCCACGTAAGCCAGAAGCACAGGTGGCACATGTGTCTGGACTTCGCAGTGGCTGGAGGCCTTGGTGTGACTATTCCCTCTCTCTCTCTCTCTCTCTCTCTCTCTCTCTCTCTCTCTCTCTCTCTCTCTCTCTGCCTCTTTCTGTCTCTCTCAAATAAATAAAAATTAAAACTTAAAGAAACAAAGGTTATAGGGCTAGGGAGATGGCTTAGTGGTTAAATGCACTTGTTTGCAATGTCTGCCAGCCAGATTCAACTCCCTAACCACCCATATAAATCAGATGGGCATTCCTTTGCAGTGGCAAAAGACCCTGGTACATGCGTGCACATGTGCATGTGCGTGTGCGTGCACACACACACACACACACACACACACACACAATTTAAAAAAACAAAATTTAATCAAAGCACTTGTAGAAGTTTATTTGGAAATGCCATGGCTCAAATATGGAGTAGACTGTAGTTAGGTTCATTTATAAGCAGTAACATAAACTATAGATGTTGGGAATTTCTTTTCTTTGGTGAGGTTTGTTTGTTTGTTTGTTTGCTTGTTTGCTTGTTTGTTTGTTATAACAGGGTCTCGTGTAGCCCTGACTAGTCTTGAACCCCCTATATAGCTGGGGACGACCTTGTACTTCTGATCCTCCTGCCTCCACGTCTTGAGGTGCTGGGATTACAGGTAGTTCCACCACACTGGGGTTTAGGTGGCACTGCTGCTCAAACTCGGGCTTCTTTCATGCCAGGCAAGTGTTCTACCCATTGAGCTACACCCCAGACCAACTCTGGAAATGTCAACACTTATTTTGATATATATTCACTGTAGGAAGTAGTGAAATTCAGAGCAGTAAAAGCAAAGCAATCGTCCCACCCTGGTTCCACGATCCGGGAGTCAGTCATTACTGCGGCAGGCGGCATGTGCTTGTGGCTGCGTCTGTACAGTGAGAAACGTGAAAACGGCGCCCGTGGTGTTTGTCCTCCAGCTGCAGCCAGCCGCCCGTTAGTGAGGAAGGGCTCGTGGGTGACCAAGCTGCAGCCAGTCTCTCTGTGATGAAGGGATCCTGGGTTGCCAAGCTTCTCTGGTGAAAATCAGTCCTCTTTGAAATGTAAAAGGCAATTTTTGGTAGAGCCTCACCTTTCAGCTATGTACAACTTCATAGGAAAGGGTGGTGGCGCACACCTTTAATCCAAGCCCTCGGGAGGCAGAGGTAAGAGGATCGCTGTGAGTTCGAGGCCACCCTGAGAATACATAGTGAATTCCAGATCAGCCTGGGATAGAGTGAGACACTACCTTGATAAACCAAAAAAGAAAAAGGAAAAGAAAAAGAAAGAAAGAAAGAAAAACTGTACATACGTGACAGGTTTCCAAGGGAAGGTCCCTGGAGAGAAACTCTTTGTTACAGTGTAAGTACATGAAAGTGGTTGCATTGTGACCACATGGTGGTTATGACTAGAAGGCCATGTGAAGACAGCTTCACGAGAATCCTGTCCCCAAAGACTCATCCAGGAACTGGAAAAATAGACCCTTGTCTTTTTAAACATGCTTATTGATAATTTGTGTACGTGACCATACTATGATTTATCTTATTCCCATCCTATTAGCTTCTTTTGTTCCCTTGTCCTGCCTCTATTCCAATGAGCACCCTCCTCTTCCTGAGTAGCCATTCTTCTCTTTTAATGCCAGACAGCCTCTCTCTTCTCCTGAAATTCACTCTCCCACTCTACAGCAAATAATCGGTTACCCAGTGCCCTGGGTCTGCCAGTCGGCCTTCCCCTTCCCAGGCCCTAGTGCCAGGGGCAGCACCGCATGGGGTCTTCCAGAGTGACGTCGCCTAGCCTGGCTGCATCCCCCTATGTCAGCAGAATGCTGTGCTTGCAGGGGGGGTGTGGGCAAGAGCACTCTGGACTACAATTGAACACGCGTTTCCCCCAGGGAGCTGAAGTCATCCTCTGCCTTCACCTTAATAGGATGAAGGGCTCTGAGGTCTGTTTCCTCTGGTGGGGTGAGGAGCGCCCCAGAAGTATGATCTCATGGTCATTCTAGACAAGCTCTTCTCATCCCAGTCTATGTTTCCACAACCATCCCCCTCCCACCCAGAGGGACCCCTTCAAAATACAAATCAAGTAGCAGCACCCTTACTTGAAACCCTTCAAAGCCTTCCCTTCACCAGACAACCATATTCCAAGTCTTCTCCTGCCTCAGAGTTTCTGGTTGGTCCAGCTGCCCTTTCTCAACTCCATCTTATTCGCCATGTTCCAGCCACATGCCCATTCCAAAACACTGAGCGACCCCTCGCTAAGAAATCATGTGCTGCTCTGGCAGATGCCCTCCACCACAGTGAGGTCTCTGCAGAACTCTCCACCTTCCCCGCATTGGGTCCAACACTCATACCACCCCATGCCCTTGTCACAGAGATGATCATGTACCATAAAGGATAATAACTGCTGTGAGAAAAGAATAGGAGCCAGGGCAATTATCACCCATTATGTCGCACATTTTATCACCTGAAATCTCCCACTTTATCAGGCAAAATCCATGTGAGCCAGTGCTAGTGATCGAAGGTCTAGGATAGTGTGTGACACACTGTCATCATCAACAAATGCTGGGTCAGCGGGTGACATTCATACAGTGACTCAAGGAGCTCTGTACTGGGAGAAGAGTGGAAATCACCTCGCCCAGGTCCACGTGGAGTTTAGCCACCCCACTCTCTGGTCTGCTGTGTCTAATGCTCACAGCGCCCCTGGTGGATAGATGGCAGCGCTGCACCCTGCAGGACACTTGAATTTGTACTTCCAAATGAAGTCGTGGGTAGACAAATGTTTACAGATCCTCTTTTATGGATTCTTTGGTATCTGAAAAGCTTGTGGAAACAGGATCCTGAAAGACGCAATTACAGTTTCATCACTGTTCAGAACCCTCCTCTGAACTGAAGAAGACAAAGAGGTGCTTCCCTGTGTCCAGTTCTACTCACTCAGGCCGAAAGAGACTGTCACTGACTTGTCTTCCTACAGCCCTGAACAGTTTCTTCCCTCATAAGCAGCACGGAAGTGAGAAGAATATAAGCAGTGCAACCACAATCAACAACTGACTACAAGGAACATCCTCCTGCCCACCTTGACCAATTCTCCTCCTCCTCTGATTTCTGTCCTTCCTAGTATGGGTTAGTATGGATTGAAGGTCTCATCTGATGTGCATGTGTTAGAAACCTAACCCCTCTCCCCGCCTCAAAAGCACTGAGAGGTGACAGGTCCCGAGGGGCGTGCCTTCACGGATGGATCAGTGCTGCTGTGGTAGTCAGCCAAAATATACCCTTCCCTCCTTATGTTGCTTTCCGTTGGGAATTTTGTCACAGCAAGGACTCAGCTAATACCATTGCCATTTCACAGGGTGTTTGTGACTGCAAGGGAGTATGTAATGACAGTGTGGTACCCTCTGCTGGGCTGTGACCCAGCAGGAAGTCCTGCAGGCTCTAAGTCTCAGAATTTCCAGCCTCCAGAACCCTGTGCCAAATAAACAGGCTCATTATAAATTTCCAAGTCTGTGGCATTCTGTTACAGCAGTGCAGAATGGATTTTGACAGTGACCAACTCACATCCACAGATCAACATGTTCTCATTATTAGCCGGCAGCCTTTGACCTCTGCAGCTCCTGACCTGACACCCTGAGGTTGACATTTCTGGGACCTCTGCGCTGCAGGGAGGCTTGTTACAATATGAAAATCCCATGGCTGGCATTTGAGCTTCTGTTTAGTGAGTGGGCATCCCAACCCCGTAGTGTAGGGATATTATCACTGTGGCCACCGTGGGCTTCTCTTCAGAATTGGGAGGGGAAGTCTGTTTAGGAGGAACATATGGCCACTACTGACCTCACTCAATGCCCCTCTTGCTGCTCTTGAATGATGCTATGTGCCCAGCCACTCCCCCCTTCTGAGAGCCCCAGAGCCCCCTACAGTGCAGTCTGTATGTCACCAGGGTCCTCATCCCTGGTGGGATAATAGTGATCCCTATGCGAACTTGCACTTACTTTAGCTTATCCTCACATAGACCCCTTTAGGACAGGCCACCACCATTTCAGGAGGAAGAAACTGAAATTATGATGGAAGTTATCCAGGCCACAGCTGGTTAACTAACTGCCTGAGCCATTTCACAATTTGAAATTAATTCAGAACCACGAAGCATCAAGTGCAGGCTTGAAAAACTTCTCAATTCCGCCAGCACCTAGTAATACAGTCCCGATAGACAAAGACATATGCATGTAATGTTCATCTTGGCACCATTTATAATTGTGAAGAATTGGCAATAAGCTAAATATCAACACAAGTAATGAAAACTGCATATAATGATGCATGAGGCAGTCCTTAGGACTGGGAATGTAGAGCTGAGCTTGTTTCCCTGTAAATTTGCCTAATGCATTTCATTGAATGAAAAAGAGATTAGAGAACACTTCTGCTGATACCTTTCTCCAGAAGTTGACACCGTGGTGTTTCTTCTGCAGCTTCATAGACATCTTCAGTGGGTGTTAGGAATATAGACAGACTCTGAAAGGGCAGAGAGGCATACTTCAGTTTATAAAATAGGAACAAACTATACACAATGTTGTGCAATTTCCTTTTTGTAAACTAGCTGTGGGCATCTATCTCACTTGGTTCTGATCTACCATGTTCGAAGTGCTTACACTGTGCCTCTTTATTTACACATGTGTTTATTCCACATTCACTGAGTACTTTCTGTCACATACCAATGCCCTACTTAGCACTAGTACCTATTCTAAATAGTTTAAAATTCTCTGACGGTCATTGCTTTTTTTCTGTTACGAATGGTGTTCACGTGTTTGCACGTATTGCTTGGACGTGTACTGTGCCTGGCTGCACCTCTGGGGATAAAGTTCTAAAACTGGGATTTCTTGCTGAGACGGTAAGCACAGTTTCGATTTTGATAGGATTTTCTTTCCCTGAGCATCTTAATTGTTGGTTCTCATCAATAAAGCAGCATTGACATTTCCCATCAACAGCCAACCGGGGGCTTTAAACCAGAGAAGCTCGTGTGCAAAACAGGGCTGTTAGCAAAGCAGAAAAGGAGGAGGCTCTATACAGCACACAGCCATACGCAGGTCATCAGATGTTTTCCTCTCCAGACCAGAGGTCCAGCAAGCAACAGGGCAAGTATCAGAGATACTTTTCAGTAACTGGAGGCGTGGCAGATGTCATCTTCAATCTGTGGGTGACAACCTTGAAGCCTGTAGAATCTGGCTCAGCACCTCTAGCCTGCCCAAGGTAGGGCTGTGCCCAGAGGCCTGTGGAACAGTTGGATGGGAATGATCTTGGGTCGCGGCTTCGTTGTGGCACTGCCATTCTGTGATGAAAGCCTGGACCCCAGTGTAAGAGCTGGGAAAGCAGGAGAGTTGAAATAATGTGTGAGGTTTCCGGAGAGAGAGCCAGCCATGGCTATGGAGTGGTGCTACCCATCATTCTTGGTTGGGAAACAAATAAATCTCCTTTCTTAAATTGCACGTCTCCCTCTGTGTTCTGGATATCACTCTTTCTCCCCATCTGCTGTACAAGTATCCTTTGCCCTGGCCCTTTGGCTCGGCATTATCAATCACTGTGACAAACTGCATAAGCCTGCCTGACTTCTCTCTTGCTTTCTTGTGCTAGGAGAGGGAAAGGCTGTTGACGAACTGAATAGAGAGAGTCTGCGGAGCCAGCAGTGAGCGGAGCTGGCTACACAAGAAGCTACGCTAGCTGACCCTGAAGTACCAGTTGTGTGCGCCTCTGTCTAGCTCCACATTAGGCAGCTGCAGCCCACTGGGAGCTTGCATCAGGCACGGTGGTGTTGCAGCTACCCCCACTTCCACACTCCCCATGTGTAACAGTGGTCAGAAGTTGCAATGGAAAATGCATTCATGGACAATTCATACGTTTTAAATCAAGGGCTGCTCTGAGTAGTGGACAAAATCTTACACCTTCATGGCCAGGATGTGGACTGCCCCTCTGCTCACGGTATCCACTCTGTATACGCTACTCACCCATCAGTCACTTAGCAGCCATCTTGGATATCAGACCTGCTGATAGGATGCGGCCATGCTGGTGTTAAAGTGACTCTTGTTTTAATTTGACGACTTCAAAACCCAAGAGTTATGATGATAGGAATTTGGCTGCCAAAGAAAATCTATGACAGCCTTTCTTTAAGTGAAAAGATAAAAAGGCATAGTTTAATAAGGAAGGGAAAAGTCTTGGGCTGAGACCATGAAGATCTATGATAAGACTGAATCTTGGGTCCATGAAATTGTGAAGAAGTAAAAGGGAATTTGTGATAGTTTTAATATTGTACCTCAGACTGCAAAAGGTTAGCAGGGAGAGAAGAGAGAAACTTCATTCACTTAGCTATGATATGCTCAAATGGCTGAGTTGTGTCTTCCTAGCAATGAGCGGCTGGCTTTATCCTGAATCACCAGAGGTAACCTGGAGTTGGGACCGCCTGGGCTCAGAATCTCCTTGGCACCTGGGATGGAGGGAGATAGCGTGATACTCCTTGTCTCCACACCGTCTTTGATCCCTGCCACCTAGGGCTGTTTCTGGTCTACAGAAAACATAGACGAGACATCTACTGTGGTGTGCCTCACTTGTCACTCGTGTTGTGTGCTACAGGACATGTCCCTATGTGGGCCCTAAGGGAGACCAGGGTTGGTGTTGGAAGAAGTGGGAATGTCCCTCCTGCGACTATAAGTCAACCCCCCACACAAAGCCTGTTGGGGATGTGAGGAAGTGGGTTGCCCCTGCCCTACTTCCAGTGGCCATTGACACTGGAAGAAGCAGAAGTAAGAGCCCTAGCCACTGCCCTCCAGGAGAAAGGGATGTCTGCGCTGGACCACGGCTGCTCTGGCCACCAGCAAAGACATCAACCCTCACGGCCAGCTTTGCAGAGCCTCTGCAGAATGCTCAGTTCCTCTCTGCATTTGCCTCTCTCTCCGTTACCAGCTCTCGTCTTTTCCTCCCCAAGCAGGCCTCATTTCAGTATCTCATGTTGGGGCCTCCAGATGTGCAACACCTTCCCTCTCTACCTCAGGCCTACACTGGTGGGAGAGTGAACCTGAGATGTATAGGGGAGAGGAGATGGTGAGGAACTCCTGCTTCCGACCTGGCTTAGTTTCTGTTGTTTTGGACTGGATAGTTCCTGCCCCTCCAGATATCTTGCTAAAACCAATAATATATCTGACATCTTTCTTAGTAAATAAATAATATATATTGGAAAACACATCGTAAAGTTTACATTAAATTAGTATATCTTTGGATTGTGTTGGGCTAGAATGTTTGATTTTAAAAATTACTGCTTGAGTTTCATAAAAAAGAGACAGTTAAGTGAATTTTGGCTAGGGATTCGTATGGAATTTCCAACAATTTTTGAAACAGCCCCAAACATTTCTGCCATTGCTATGTATTTATCTGTGTGATGGTTTGATTCAGGTGTTCCCCATAAACTTAGGTGTTCTGAATGCTAGGTTCCCAGCTGATGGAGATTTGGGAATTAAGGTCTCCTGGAGGCAGTGTATTGTTGGGGGCAGGCTTATTGGTATTGTAGCCAGTTTCCCCTTGGCAGTGTCTGGCACACTCTCCTGTTCCTGTTGTCCACCTGATGTTGGCCAGGAGGTGATGTCCACCCACTGTTCATGCCATCATTTTCCCTACCATCATGGAGCTTCCCCTCAAGTCTGTAAGCCAAAATAAACCTTTATTCCCACAAGCTGCTCTTGGTTGGGTGATTTCTGCCAGCAATGCAAACCTGACTGCACCATTATCCAAAGTAGCATTCTCAGTATTGACAATTATAAAATTAAAATTATGATGAGCTTTAAGAAATGTTATTTATTGTAAGTAAGTATTTGATTATATACCTACATATCTGGGATTGTATAAAAGTTTATCAGGCAAAAACAAAGAAAGGGGGTTCATGAGCGGGAAAAGTTTAAGAAGCTTTGTCTTGGAGAGTAACTGACTTGGGTTTTGACTCAAGTCCTTTTGTCAAGGACGTTTTCCCGGTCAGCTCACCTCTCGTGGAGGCTTTGGAAATGCATTCATATCTTACTAATGTACGCTGGCTGGCACTTACCCCTGGTACCTCATAGGACACCTGATTATAACAAGATCACAAGCACTGTCTTCGGGCATCACATTTAACAGTGTGTGTGTCTTCCAGACTTCAATCACTTTATAATGATCTGTAATTAAGATACAGTGATTAACAAGTGTTAATGTTTTTTTTTAATAAAATTTGCTGTGACATCCATCAAAAGAATTAAGCAAGTTGCAATGTAACACTGCAGTTTCACATTTCTAGGGTTTCTTTTTTTTCCTGCCACAAAATTCCTGCAACAGTATCACTGAGCACACACTCTTTTATAAGCTCTAATTTCCACATAGAAGAGAAAAAGTATTTGTCTTTCTGAGTATGGCTTGTTCCGCCAGAGTACACATTCTTGATGCTGGTAATTTTATTTCTGTAATATGTTTTCCCCAAAGTGGATTTTTGAGTCAAAAGTTAGAAGGAATTATAATTTTCATAGAACAAATTGCTTTCTGGAATGATGATAAATTAGAATACCAACAACCACATAGGAAATGTCCCTTTCCCCTAAGCCCTAGCCAGCTATTAATTACATAAATCTAATAATTATGGTTGATGAGATGGTCAGAAGGGCATCTCACATTTATTGATACTCCCATGCCTTCCTGGATGAGACTGAGGGGGCAGCTGCCTTTCACTGCCAGAGCAGCAGCAGGTGATGTCACCTGTTGCTAGATAGGAGGAACACACCTCAAAGTCCAGAAGTTATACACCAGCAAGGACTATTGTCCCAATGAGGCCTGTGCCCAAGGGTGCCAGGAAACCACAGCTTTCTGGATTTTTCCATCAGAGGGCAACATTGTCATTCATCCTGTGGGTTATCTTCTCATGCTTTTTTTATGAAAGACAGAGAGAATTGGCATGGCAGAGCCACAGTGTCATGGATGTTTGAAGTCCTGGATGATATCTGAGACCAGAATGAAAATCAGCCATACCTAGTAGAGAACAGGACAAAAGACACAAGGTCACAATAGTAGCCTTCCAGCGACAGCCTCCAGTGGGCAGCCTGTGAAGGCCTACAGGCACATCTGTAACTCCACATGGGAAACATTTTGTCAGGCACAAGCAAGTTTGAATTATGACTGATTGTTATGGAGCTGTCTGTTCTCATTGTTCTGTGTCCCCTTTAACCCTAGTCATCATCTTTGCCTTAAAGACTTTGGCCTGTTACTGCTTTGCCCAAATACCTTCTTCATAACTTTCCTCTAGCATCTGACTTATCTACTTCAAGATTTCTGCATCTCCAGGTCTTTCGTCTTCCACCTTGGAACTAGTTCACACTTAGGATATTATTGCTGTTCTTTCAGACATAGTCCTTTATGTGAGTCTGTTAAAGTCTGTTGCAAATTCTAAAATTAATCAGAAGCATGCCTTTGTTCCTAAATAAATTGAATCAGTCTGATTCTTGCAAAGTCCAATGGCTTAATGTATAATTATGTTGGTATTCTAAATCTTCTTTAAACATATATATGCTTATTGGTATTATTAAATACAAAGCTTTTATAGAAAGTTTTCTACAAGTTTACATATTTTTATTTATTCAGTATACCTACTTACATCTTGAATCTTTTTTTTTCAGGAGTTTCTCTCTCCTCCCTTTCTTCCTATCCCCTTCCCTTCCTCTTCCTCTCCCCTTCACAGCTGCTGTCCTTACTTACACAATATTGTGCCTATCAACATTTCAGCATGCATGATGAAGGACAAAGGAATAGAAATAAAAATCTAATAGAGGGCTGGAGAGATGGCTTAGCAGTTAAGATGCTTATCTGTAAAGCCAAAGGACCCAGGTTTAATTTCCCAGGACCCATGTAAGCAAGATGGACAAGGTGGTAAATGTGTCTGGAGTTTGTTTGCAGAGGCTGGAGGCTCTGGTGTGCCAGTTCCACCCCCTTCTGCCTATTTCTCTCTGTCTCTCTAAAATAAATGAAAATAAATTTAAAAAATTAAGGCAATCTAGTTGGAAAGAAGGAGTTCAATGGAAGGGACATAGAGGTAAGGAGACATTAGAAGGTAATGGGAGGGGACTGTGACTAAAATACATGATGGAAATGTTTGAAAATCATAAGTAAGAAGTTTTTAAGGACTGGAAAGATGACTCAGTGGCTAAGGTGCTTTCCTTGAAAGCCTAAGGACCTGGGTTCAATTCCCCAGTATGCACATAAGCCAGAATACACAAAGTAGCACATGCGCATGGAGTTCATTTGCAGTGTCTAGATGCTATGGCATGCCATTCTCTCTCTCTTTTCCCCTTTCTCTCTCTCATTAATAAATAAATAAATAAATAATATTTTTAAAGTATTTAAAAATCAAACTGTTTCAAATTTTCAAGAGTATAACTCAAGAAGTTTTAGGAAAAACATATATGTGTCTATTATGGAATCACCACCACCATGAAGATTATGAACCTTAATCATTGCCCCTAAAAATTCCATTTCCATTTTGCAGTCCCCACATTCCTTATCACTGGTAACCATTAACAAGATCTCTATCAAGAAGGTTTGCTTTATCTGGAATTTCATATGAATGGATGAATACAATATATGGTATTCTGACTGAATTGTTGCAGCTAGCATAATGTCTTGTAGATTTTTCTGTGCTAATACATAGATCAATAATCTTATTCCTTTTGTTATCCATAAAACTATTTCCTTGTACAGGCACAATGGTGTGTTCAACTGCCCGCCAGTTAAGGGTACTGGGCCCATTTTAGACTTTGAGTGTTATGAGTAAGGTCTCCGACATATGCTTCCATTCCTCTTTGATAAATATCTAGAAGGGAGACTGTGAATCCAGAGTGAGTGAATCCTTCCAGAAACCTTCTAGAGCCTGCTTGTTCTGCTTTCCCTCAACTCATGCAAACTAAACATCCTCAGATAGTTCTTGTGCTAACATTCATAAGTGATAAATGCTCTTCCCCTCCTTTTCCCTGGCTCTGTCATATTGTTTTACATGACCATGGGCCTTGGGTCACTAGGCAGCAATGACACCATATTGTTCAGCACTATGTTGGGTCACTAGGCAGCAATGACACCATATTATTTCAACACTATGTTGGGTCACTAGGCAGCAATGACACCATATTGTTCAGCACCATGTTGGGTCACTAGGCAGCAATGACACCATATTATTTCAACACTATGTTGGGTCACTAGGCAGCAATGGTACCATATTGTTTCAACACTATGTTGCGTCACTAGGCAGCAATGACACCATATTGTTCAGCACTATGTTGGGTCACTAGGCAGCAATGACACCATTGTCACTGACAGTGCTTCTCACTGTGGAACTGAGCAGGGCACTGTCATCAGCTCCTTTTACTTCCAACCTTTCTCCTGTGCATTTTCATATTTCCTGTAATCCCTTATTTCTATTGAATCACCTGTCTATCTTTTTGTTTATTTGACTTTGTGTCCTTCTACATAAGAGTTGTCTTTTAAGAAAGTTTTTTATGCTCCAAATTATGTCCCATTTCCTCCATGGCCATCGCAGAGTTTTCCTCCAGGCTCCCTCGTGCATTGGGGCAAGCCTTCTTCATTTTCTCTTCTAGTCTCTCAGCCACTTTCTCCAAAAAGGAAGCATAACCCGATCTGCTACCCACTCTCAATGACTCTTTGACTGCAGTTCTCATCTTGACCTTCTCTGTGTGTTCAATCTTTCCTGCTCTTCCGAATGGATTAACAACACACCATATTAGCCATATTCCCTTCTGTGATTTCTCCCATCTTGTTATATTGCTCAAATGTCTGATTTTCCAAAGAAATGTCTTGATCATATTGCCTAACCAACTAATGTGGTGTTGGGTGTTGATAACATTTTATAAATTTACCATATCTTTACAGCCAGTTAATCTACTCTTCTCTCTCTACACGGATGGAAACTGAGGCCCCTGAGAGAGGAGACTAAGCCATAGAAGGTTTTGGAAGACCTGTCCCTAGAGGCTATTTCCCTAGCTCTCACCTAAATGTCAATGTCTGAGAGATTCATAGACATAATGCACTATGCTCCTGCCCCAAGCAGATCCTAAGCTGGCCCATACCTTCCACCTCTGAGCTCAGAGCTAATCCCCATGCTCATGAATGTCCACCAGTAAGAGGCCCTTACCATGAAGGGAAGAGCAAAGTGCACGTGGGGCTGGCTGGACCCTGCTCTCAGAGTTTGGTTGTTCTAGGACTGTTCTTGGTTTATTTTGGAGCTTGGACCCAAGTTTGCCCATCTTGATGTCAACAGGTAGTCAGTGACAGGCAAATTGAGGACAAGGATAAAGGAATGCTATTCAACTTGGATGTTTAAGCCAACACAGGATATGTATGTGCTATGGCCCCATCATATAGTCACTTACCCAATCTACTTTTTCAACCCCCATGAGCACCTGAAAGAGGCTGTATCATAGCAAGCTATATCCCAGGCCAGCCTTAACTCTTGATCTTCCTGCCCCCAGCTCCTAAGTGCTGTAATTACAGATGTGTGCTACCACCAGGCTCTATTTGAAGAGGCTGTCAGATTGCTGGGTTCTGTTGTAAACCAAACGAAAGATGAAACCAACGTGAATAGGAGACAAAGGGCTCAGCATCGCTATTTATCTTTGCCATCTTAATCCCCAGAAAAATGAACCAAGAACCTGGGATTGCTCAACCCTGTCCTTGTGCACAGGGCTGTCTCTGTGTAACCTGCAGAAGGGCCTACCAGAGCTAAATGGAGAGCCTGGGGGCCAGGGAAGTACATCCGGCTCTGGAGTACAAGGTGGTTCAGGCAAGTTAACAGAGCACAGAGTGTCACCAAGGAAAGTCTGTCCTGACATCCACTTCTGAAGCCCAAGATTTAGTAGCATAGAAAGCCAGCTCCCTGTGGTCGCGTTGTAGCTAGGGTGGCTCCTCAAAGCAGGAATGCCCACATGGAGAAAATGAGAAGCATCAGAGCTGGTTTGAGCTGGAGAGAGAAGAGAAGAGGAAAGAGAGAGAGAGAATAACCATAAAGCAGAGGAGTCATCAGATAACTGCCTGGCTACAGGGCTGGGGTGACTCTCAGGCCAGAGAACCTGGCTTCTTTCTAGACGGTGCTGGGGCCAAAGATGTCAGCTATCCAAAAAATGGTCTTCCTCATAACAGTGAATTATGGATAGTGAAATATAAGAGTCCAGGTGAGCTCCCTTAACCACCAGAAGCAGATAATACACCAGAGTCCAGGGTTCGGGCCATGCAGGAGACACTCACCCTCTGGTACTGAACTTAAGTCCCATAACCCCAAAGTGAGTGTTTATCACGTCTTAAGTCCTAGGCTCCATGCCTGTCAAGCGCTGCTCCCAGTGGTGTGGTCAACAGGGAGCTACGGCTAGGACGCATCTGACATTGTGTTCTGTTATTAAAACAGGAGCCCTGGACCTACCTTATGGCTTTCCCACTTCTCTTGAGTGTGTCATTGGGATCTGACAAATGTGGCACTCAGCACAAATCCCTGGGTCCTTGTGTTCCTTACCCTGGTTAAATAGCTACATGGGCACTGAGCAGACTTGTATAACAGTGGTGATGGACTCCCCCTGAGTGATCAGCTTTGTACCCACCTCCACTCTCCTGGTAGAGAGCCAGATCCTTGTTGACGGAAAGCTACTTCCTCCTTGTCAAAAGGATAAAATTTGAGTTTTACCTCCAGCTTTGTATGATGATCTAACATTCTAAGCCACTCAAAACACAAGATTCTAGCCCCCGCCCTTACGAGTTAATCCAACTGAGTCAGTGGATCACCAGCCAGGACACTGCCCCTCACATACAGACTCGTGAAGGAATTGGGAGGAATATGTATTCCTGTAATGAGATAATGTACTTAAGCCTGCAGAAATGCCTCCCTGTGGCAGTGTCTGGCAGACACTCACAGCTAGGGTAAGTCTGCCTGCTTTTCTGAGCTCTGACTCAGAAAGTGTTATTTTTCCTTTTTTTTTTTTTTTTTTTTTTTTTTTTGCCCTTTCTATCTTTTCTGGATTCTGGCCAAGCACAGACACTTTGGGTTTTCTTGCAGTTTCTCTGAAGACTCCCCCACCCTACCCCACCCATCACATGCAGCTGCTTGCTGACCTCCATTGCTGAGCCTGACTGTTTCTGGCCCCTAACTCAAAAGGCATGACTTTCCCATTTCCTCCACCCATCTTCCACTTCCCAGCAACTTCCGGAATGGACAGCATGCCTATCCCTGTTGCCGCTGTCTTAAACACTAACAAAATTACCCTCCAGCTTTCTTTAGAGCCAGTTTTTAACTTCTTTTATTGGCAAGACTAAGAATCCACAAGAGGGGACCCAAGTTCGCAGGTAACACCTTGAGGAGACAGCAAAGGAAAATACTACTGCATCCCAGGGATAAGGGAAGAGAGCCCTTAGAGGACATGCTGACAGCGGCCATCACATGTCCAAATGTTCAGCAGTGTGGCGCCTATGAGGAGGTTCAGGATAGTAGTGGCAGCACGCTCATGTGCAGCTGCTGTGCCAGGCATGGAATGTCTGAGGTAGATTCACACAGGTGAGTGTGACCAGGGAAAACACCCCCCCCCCCCCCGCTTCATCCCTCTGAGGAAGGATGATCCAAGTCAGTTGCATTTGCTTGGAACAGAAGAGTTGAGCGTGCATTGTTGTCCTGCCCAAGCTTGGAGAACTCTCACTATCTTAGTATAGTCCATGGGGCCCAGGCCACCTGTATGTTTGCAGAATATCACTGTGGTGGTTGGAATATAAAGTGTTCACATAGCTGCATGTGTTGGTAATTGAGCTTCATACTTGATCCTCAGCTGGTGTCAATTTGGGAGGCAGAGACCTGCAGAGGGAGATATGTTAGGGCGGGGCGTTGGTGGACCTGGGAGTTTATTAGGCCAGCTCTAAGCCCAGTACTGAGACTACTTCCATTCAGGTGTGTGACAGCTTCCTGTTCTCATGTTTTCCAAGCCACGATGAAAATTTCTTTCAACACTGTAGCAGACAGCTTCAGGTTTGCTGAGATGAATTGCCAAACCAGGCACAGTTATGGAGAAAGGATTATTTATTGAAGCCTACAGATCCAGGGGAAATTCCATATGGTAGAAGAAGTCCCACCCCCCTCCTTAAAAGACCAGGCAGAGAGAGAAAAAGCCAAAAGCCAAAAGCCACACCACACAGCACACTTCAGGAACTCCAGGCGGTGTTTTGAATGTGAAATGTCCCCCATAGACTCATGTGTTTGTGATTAAGCCTCATACTTAATCCCTTACCTAGTAAACCTTTGGGAGGTGGAGTCTTGCAGGAGGAGGTGGTCACTGAGGGTGGACCTTGGGCACCAGCTCTACCAGGTGTTCAGAGTCCACTTACTCTTATTGCTGCCACCTAGCTGATGTGATAAGATATTATGCCCAGCCTCTGCTTTGCTATGCATTCCCTGCTGTGACAAAACTTCTCTTCAAAAGTTTTAACTGAAATAAACCCTTTTCTCCAATAAGCTGCTTCTGGTTGGGTGTTTTGTCTCAGCAATGAGAAGGTGACTTCAGCCAGAGGCTAAGGCCAGAGGATCACTTGTACCAGGCCAGCCTAGGCATCATAATGTGTGACCCTATCTCAGGAAAATCCTCATTCTGGCTGCTTCTCTCATATTTGTGATTCAACTAACCTTTTTATATAGTTGAGCTTGTGGCTTCCACTTGAAAGCAGTGTCTTATTTTGATAGAGAAACCATGGTTCAGAGTCAGCAATCAGCTGTGTTGGAGCCTGACACACAAGAATGACAATTCAAATATCACGTCCACACACTAGCTCCACAAGTATCTGTTCAGGATTTTCTCCTCCATCTAAACTGCAAGCAGCACAGTCCCTATTATCTGCCACTGATGCACCAACTGACTGGCGGCCCTTCTAGAATGCACTGATGTCTACCATACACATGACTCTGAATTTGCTCAGGAAGAGAGAACACAGTGGATTCACCATAAGCTCTTGTGGCAAAATGTTAAAGTAGAAAGAGCTCAACCTGTGGTGTCGGCTTGACGTGGTTTCAAACCCTGACTTCATACCACCAACTGGAAAGTACTTATATCTCTGCACATCTTTTTCAGCATAATTACAAATGGCTCCCCTATTTCCTATCTAGTCTGATTACTAAAATACATGAACAGAAGTCTAAGAAAATGGCCCGTGCAGTCTCTGCTCCATAAAAAGCTGAAAGATAAGCTCCTTCCTTTGTTAAGAACTCTGGTAAAGGAAATGTCTGTTGGGCACATGAAAACAATGAGGAAGGTAGAGAAGGGCAGGGTTGAGAGGGAAATTCACAATGTTCACAGTGATGTATGGAGCACCAAATAGATTTCTGCATGTGTGATCCCATGGTATTAAGAGTGATGTTAGAGGAGAGGTCTCAAGTTTGAGAAGAAAGGCTGCGCAGATAGAAGAATGAGGGTTTACAAAGTCCAGACTGTAGGCTGGAGCATGGGATGGAAGAGAAATGCAGGGGATCAGGATGAGAGAAGAGCCTGGGATAGACTAGTCCTGGCTCTCAGGTCCCTAGTGAAGCTTTGAGACTAGGAAAATGATGGGAAGGAGATTGAAGAGGCCAGGCTGTTACCACAGATCTGAGGTAGCCCCCGCAGGGAGAACTGAGGGCCAATCTTTGAAAGAGAATGTACTTTCAGCAGAGGGCCACCTTGGGTGGGATGGGCAGGAAGGACAGACGGGATAAGGTACTGTCTTTGAACAGCTCCGTGTCCATGGACTCTGGAGCCTGGCTCTGCCCTTGCAAGCTCTATGACAGAGCCAGAGGAATGGCCCATGTGCCATGGAGAATGCCTTTGTGCCCTCATTGTTCTGATTTTTATTCCCCTTGAAGTCAGAGGGCTTGGGAAGGCAGCTCTGCTGAGCAATGCTGAATTCTGATGCTACTAATCTGACTGTGGCATAATTGATTTAACTGTTATTTTCTCAACCAGGTTGTTGTCCTATCTTTCCTCTTTCAAAGCACTGAATTCCACCCAAATAAACCTGGTTCCCTGGGGACACCCCGGGGCGACCAATGTGCTAGAAGTTTTTGCTAAGTCAAATTTCAGAGGAGAACTGGGACTCCTTTTGATTTCAGAATGTTAAAAAAAAAAAAATGGTTAAGTGGTTCTTACTTATTCTTCTGCCAGGCCACTGGGGGAGAATTTTGAAAATTTATACTCACAGACAATAAGCTTTGTGTCAAAGGGGACTGATGTTCCCAGCTGTGCTGAACAATTAGCATATTCTTCATTCTGCTTATCCTTTCATTGGGACGTATAATCACTGTCTCCTTAAGAAAGCCGGTGGGTCTTAATCAGATCTGACTTTGTAAATCTTGCGTTTTCCCAGACAGAGCGTGCAAATGGTTGCCTGCCCATGATAGCAGATTAACCCCAATCTTGCTTCTTGAGGAAGACATTAAAACATTATCACAGAGTTCCAGAGCGCAAGCAGCATGGGGACATTACCTTTCGCTCTGCCCAGGTCCTTTCTTACCATCCAACCTGCTCAGTGGCTTCCACGTCCTGCACACAGGCCTCTGGGGTGAGGAGAATGGGCAGCTTACTGTCTATGAGTGTCCACTCTCTGGATGGCCTTACAGCTTGCCAGAGGAAGTATTCTCTGCTGTGTTCAGCAGGGACCTCCCCGACTTCCACTGCTCTGTGGAGAACAATGCAGGTGACCACCTCAGGCAAGTCATTTTACCTCTCTGGGCCTCAATTTCCCCTTGAAGACTTGCAGAACAATACCATGTGTGATCATGTGATGGGGGGGGGTAATGACAGTTCTATTGCAGAGTATCCTCCTGCCATACAATGAACGGCTTCTCTGACAATGATGTCATCAGCACCCTCACGAATGGCTTCACCTTATTCGTGTCCATCATCAGTATCTCCTTTGTCTTGTGAACAGTAATAAACAACCCACACCACACCACATGTTCTGAAGTGCTTTGCCCTCAGTGCTGGGTTTGAAATGCTCCTGAGACAGTCACTTGCCTCCCTGCTTCTTGATTCTCTACCTTCGAAGCAATGCATGAAAGTACTTTCCCTGAACATTGGTCGACCAGAGTTAGGGAGGGAGTAGTGTCCATCCCCTGCAACCCAGGCTGCCCTTCCAGGCCAATGCTTGTTGGTCTTCACCTCCCGTAGGACTTAGGACACTGCCACAGCACTTAGCAGGATCACCAAGTATTCTTGGCAGGGACGCTGTCATATGTTCATTCTGTCTCCACATAATAACCATTTGGTGATGAAGGAATAGAGGCTATTTTGTCCATTAAAGATTCACAAAACTGAGAAGAAGAAGAAAAGGCTGATCTATGTCACTCAAAGCCTCTCTGTAGAGCATGCCGCTATCTGCATTCTCAACCAGTTGCTCCTCCGTGGAAGAGCAGCATTCGGGTGACATCTTTTCCCAGCCTACTACCTCAAGCCGCTGTTTAGAATCACCTAGACCTGGTATTAAAATCCATCTAAATAGTTTCTTCCTGCAGTGGTCAGAGGTTAATTCAGAGATGTACAACTGTTGAAAGTGCTCAGAATATGCAACTATTGTGTGCTCAGCCATAAACGGGACATCTAATATGGCTATCCTCAAGGCTTCGGGGCCATCATGAAAGAGGAAGTGGAAAGAATGTAAGAGCCAAAGGACAGACAGGCTTGTTGTTTTCTGGATACAATGTGGCTGTTACACTTAGAAATCCATAATAGCTGTGATTTCCTACACAGGATTGAACCTGTGAACAATCCACCGTGGATGGGGAAAGGGTTCATGAGACCCCACTCTCCCCAGAGGAGCTCTTGGCAGTTAATGGTTGCCGGGGCAAGGGGAGCCATGTTCTTCAGTGGTGCAGCCACTGATAAGTTGTCCATGTTTCAATAAGCAACCTTCCAACCATGTTTATGCAAGCAACCTTAATTAAACTACACACACACACACACACACACACACACACACACACATATACACACACATACACAAGAGTAAAATCAGGACAAGTTTGAAAGAAGGTTTATAGTTGGACTAAGAGGGTAATGGGAAGTTAATAAGATCAAAATGCATCCTACATATGTGTTAAACTGTCAAAAAAAATATATGAAATCTACCTATATGGAAGACTTATTTAATGCCTTTAAATCTCTGTTTTCTCACCTTGGTTATGGTGGTCATAATAGTGTGTACTTAGTAGTGAATACTCAATAAACTGGTCCAACTTTTAGCCTTGCAGTAGAATTTCCTACACTCACAATACAACCTCTATGAAAAGGGGTCACAAGCTTGCTTGGAGCTCAGCCTGCTCCCAGCAGTGGTGTGTCATTGTTCTCTTTCCTGAGGCTTGGCTTCACAGCTCCAGTCCTTATGCCCACCACATCTGCACCCCTATGGCCACTTCTGGGTCCATTCCGACCTCAGAGTCAGCAATCATGCTGGCCATGACTGACTCCAACATTTCCAAAATGCTCCAGAGCTGAATTCCAGACAGCAGTTCCTGACTGGCCACACACAGGCTGCTCACACCCAAAGCCTCCACCACTGTCAGGCTCCTGGCTGGCCTGTGATCGAAGGCTGGGGTCGGAAGAGTGCTCGGGTGGTGGGTAATTATCCCACCTGCTGTCCATGCCTGCATTCAGATGAAACATTATTCAAATTACCTCTCTCCAAAGAGCTTTGTCATCTTCCCAGGGCCCCAGGACAGGCAGCCAGCCAGACAGCCCTCCCCTGAGCGCCCTGGGAGTGGACAGTGAGAAACGCTGCAGTTGATGGTGTTTGTTTTCTCTCACTGTTTCAATGCCAAAGACTCTTGCTCCTGCCTTCAGGGAAAGTGTAGGAGAAAAGCAAGAGAGAACACTGGGCTTGATCTCTACAGACAGTTTACTGAGAGGACCAGCGAGGGGCAGCAGCCTTCCCGCGGGGTGAAGGCTGAAGCACTGAGTCAGGCTGGGGTTCAAACTTATAAGAAGAATCCTAAGGCAAACGGACTGAATTAGCTGCAGGTCCAAGGGAAGTAGATAAGGCATCCAAGTTATTTGATCGGAACAGGCTCTTTAGCAGAGTTGACTAGGGAGGACTGGATGTCTCCATTCTTTATGGCCTTCTCATCTTAAGGTTAGTTATTAACTCTTTAGTTCCCTCTAGTTTTCTGGGAAGGCTATTAACCCTTCACTGCCTAGCCTTCCTCCTGGGATCGCTCACCTTCTCATGGCTTCTTCTCGAGAACAGCATGGAAGAAGGGAGGATGGCAGGAAGGCAAGGAGTAGAAGACAAGGAAAAGGAGAAGAGTGGGGGTAGGAGAGGAGAAAAAACTTTCAATGTTCATAGATGTATGCCTGTCTTATCTTTCTTTCTCTTTTTTTATTTTTTGAGTGTATATGTACGTGTGATGTGTGTGTGTGCATATTTGTATATGTGTGCACACATTCACATGGAAGCCAGAGGTCAATGTCCATTGTCTTCCTCAATTGCTCTTTGCCTTGTTTTTTGATAGCTTTTCTCACTGCAGAGCTCACTGGTTCAGCTAGACTCTAGCGCAGACCCTACAGATCCTCCTTCCTCTGCTTCCAAGTGGTGAGATTATAGCCGCGCACTACCTTGCATGTCAATTATATGGGTGAGGGTTCAAGCTCAGGTCCCCATGCTCACACGACAAGCACTGTACCCACTGACTCACTTCCCCAGACTTAGTCTATTCCTGATGCCTCCAGACCACCCATCCTCCCACCATAATGCAGCCACAGAAGTGCATCAGGTCCAGAGCACACAGGGCTGGTGACAAGTCTCCCTGCTCTTACTGCAAGCACACTCACACTCTGTGCCTAGGGGCACCTCAAAAAGATGCAGCTTTTGTACACAAGCCCATTCATCATGTACTGTATCCCAGGCAGGTAGGGTCTCACTCTGGCCCAGGCTGACCTGGAATTCACTATGTAGTCTCATGGTGGCCTCGAACTCATGGTGATCCTCCTACTTCAGCCTCTGGAGTACTGGGATTAATGGCATGCGCCACCACTCCCAGCTTCCATTTTACATCCTACCCACAGAATCCAATCATCTGACTCTCTGTACATCCTGGCTAACACTTGCTGTCTTTGGGGTTTGGTTTTGTTTGCACCAGCTCACCTATCATGTGTGAGGTGATATCTCGTTGTAGCTTTCGTGTCTATTTCTCTGATGACGTGTGACAACTTGGGAAATCTTGTCATACCGCTAGTGACCACTTGTCTGTCTTCCTTGAAGAAGGATATTCAAATCCTTTGCCTATTTTCAAAATATGGTTATTTACAGCTTGTTTGTTTTTTTCCTATTGAGTTGGACATATGTCTATATTTTACAAATTGACCCCTTGTCAGATAGTCTACAAATATTTTATCCCATTCCATTGATTATCTTTTCATTTTATTCTCCCTCAATCTGAAGCTACTGGTTTTTGTTTTATTTTGTTTTGTTTTGTTTTGTTTCTTTCTTCTCCTTTTTTTTTTCTTTGTTTTGGTCAGTGATCCCTAGGTTTTCTATCTCCCCTCCCTAATACGACTGGGGTTGTAGGCAACGTGTATGGCCACAGCCAGGTTTTTATGTGGATTTTTATGGAATTGAACTTGGGAACTCTCAGACTCACTCAGGTATTCATGCTTAAGAGGCAAATGCTCATAGTCACTCATCCATCTCTGCAGCCTTTTCCCCTTTTCCTGTAAGGATCTTTACTGGGAAAAAAAGTGATATACAAAAAAAGCTGCCCATGTTAAATGAGTGCAGTTTGAACACACACATATACATTCATGATATTATCACCACAATAAAGGTAATAAAAAAACTGTTTCCAAACATTTCTTGCTTCCCTCATGCATTTATTTTTATTGTGTGTGTCTGTCTGTGTGTGCAGAGAATTCTTAGTGGGAGCTCTACCCTTCTAACAGATGTTTTATTGCATGATACCATGCTGTTAATGTCGAAATGTGTTGTACAGCAGATATCTAGAATGTGTTTGTCCCTCAAAACTGAAACTATCCATTGAATAATTCATTTTCCTCTCTACCCAGCTCCTGGCAGCTTCCATTATTCCTCTTCTGCTATGATTTAATTATTTTAGATACCTTATGTATAAGTGTGAAGATTTCTTTCCATTGTCCTTGGAAATAATCTTTCAGAATGATACCAAGAGCACAGGTAGTGACAACAAACAGATAAATGAGGTGACAGCAAACTAAACACCTCCAACACAGCAACTGCCACCCCACTGCAGCCCTTCAGGGCTACTAGGATCGTTCTGTTTCTCTCTCTCCTGATATACCTTCCTACCTGGTCCCCAACTACGCAGCTCAGTGCCCCCAACCCGCCAGGGAGTCTTGCTCAGCCTACACAGACCTCTCATTTCTCAGAACCTGAACACTGTCTATAGTAATCACTTGGCAATTAATCATGCTACACTAATGCTGTCCCTCCATGGCAGTAGAACATAAATTGTTATTTTACTGTGAGTGTTTACATATTGTCCCCTAAACCAAACTGAAGTCTCATCAGGAGCCCGGTCAACTTGAGAAGGCTTTCTGTTCATCAGCGACCTTCCTATGCTTTCAATGCCACAAGAAAATATACAATAATAAGCAAAAAAATAGGTCTGTAGAGATCTAGACCAGGCTGAAAGTTGTTAATGAGAATTCAGGTTTAATTTTGATACTTGCAAAGTATGTAACCTTGGATAAACTATATAGCTCCTGGGAACTATTTGTCAGAAAGGAATCCTGTCCTGCAAGATTTGAGGTTGCTTTTTTGCTGTGTTTTGCTTGAGATGAGGTAAGAGAATCCCATGGAGAGGGAACATTGTAAAAATCTCCTCTGGGAAAAATTATGTAATATGTAGTAGGTGATAAAAGAAAACAGGCTGATTATATTAATGTACTGTGAAATACCATTTTATGAACACTTTACATGCTATCTTGTGTCATACTCTACTAGAGTTAACTTCACAACTGGGTAAACTGAGGTATGAAGAAGTTAAGTAACTTGGTCACACAGCTAGTGCTTAGTAGAACTGGGAGCCCAACCCAGGACAGCGGGTTCCAAGGCCTTTGCTGCTGCTGCCACCGCCAGCACCATGTCTCTTCCCACAGGGTGGGCTGGGCCACATCCACCAAGGCTGGGAGACCTGGTCAGTGTGTTCAGAAGTCCTTTCAGGTAAAACAGAATATAATTGTTATGTGTAATAAAACCACTGGAATACTTAAAGCAGGAGAGTACATATTTTTTTTTTTTTGTATAAGCAGGTCCTATCCTTAATAGTAGACTTTATCAGAGTACAGCCTCCATAAAACAGTACACAATACCCAGCTCAATGAAGTGTTTCAAAGCATGCACAATTGTGATATCAACTCTGATGTACACACATCACTAGCAGAATCTAAATCATGCCCCATGTCCCCTTCCAATTCCTCCTCATTCCCCAAGAATACTCACATGACCCATTCTAAGCACCACAGATGACTTCTGCATATTTTTAACTTTATTCATATATGGAATCATAACATATGCATTCTTTAGTATTTGGCACTTTTCTCAAAGTCGGTTTGGAATTCATCCACGATGCTGTCTATAGTTGCAGCTCATTCATTCTTATTCTGAAAATATAATCTATTTGTTACACAAACCACGAGACTTATTCTGTCTATTGTGAGCAGTAACTTGGGTTTCAAAGTCCAGTTTGAGGCTACTAAGAAAATTTGTGCTCTCAAACTGTTTGTTCTTAAGATATGATAAGAATACAGTTGTCTCAAAAACATACAGGCGCTAGAACTGTTGTGTCATAGAGACAATACAAAACAGGTTGAACCAGTTTTCACCCTTAGGAGAACTCCAGGCTCGCTATATCCTCGCCAGCTCTTGACACTGCCACCTGTGCAGTGACCTTCTCATTTCTGGGACAAACACATCACCAAAGGCAGCTCGGGAAGAAAATGTTTACGTCAACTTACGCTCTCTAGGGGAAGCTTCATCATGGCGGGGAAAGCATAAGATCAGGAAGCTGGCTCACGTCGTAGCATATCAGCGCGGAGAGAGCAGAGAGAGTGAGGGATCAACATACTGTATTCATAAACCTCAAGAGCCACCCGCACTGACATACTTCCTCTAGCCAGGCTCCATCTCCCAAAGGCTCTATTAGCTGAGGATTGAGTAAGAGGCTTAATCGCAAACACATGAGGCTATGGGGGACATTTTGCATTCATACTACCATACAACATTCATCAATTTAGTCCTTCATGGTTGGTATATGTTATTATCCTAATGTCTTTCATTTTTTTTTAATTTTTTGTTCATTTTTTATTTATTTACTTGAGAGCAACAGAGAGAGAGAGAAAGAGCCAGATAGAGAGAGAATGGGCGTGCCAGGGCTTCCAGCTGCTGCAAATGAACTCCAGATACATGTGCGCCCCCTTGTGCATCTGGCTAACATGGGTCCTGGGGAACCGAGCCTCGAACCGGGGTCCTTAGGCTTCACAGGCAAGCTCTTAACTGCTAAGCCATCTCTCCAGCCCAATGTCTTTCATTTTTAATTCCTTATTGACTAAAGGTAGTCAACATGTTTTTTGGTTATCAATGAAGTTTCTGCTCCTCAAGTCTTTTGCTACATTTATACTGGACCCTCTTTGCTTTTACACATTTGTGGTAGTTTGAATGGATGTCCCCTAATAGATTCAGGGGTTTTATTAGAACTTCTTGGATTTCTAGCTATTTGGCTGGAGGAAGTGTTGCTCGGATGATCCTGAGGTCTAGCCCTAAGATGTTACTGGGTGCAGGTAGAAATTCTAGCCTAAGATATGCAGAGTGCTTGAGTTCTGCCAGAGTTGCTTAAGTGTGCTTGCTCACGGTGCTGGTGGTGATTTTTCTCTCTGTGTGGACTTGTAAAAGGAAGCAAGCTTACTCCACCATTATGGAACTTCCCCTGTATCTGTAAGCTTCAATAAATCCCTTCTTCCTCTCATAAACTGTGTTTGGTCTGAAGGTTCATCCCAGAAATGTAAATCTGATGGTGGCAACATTTAAATTTGCAGGGAAATGGGTGGATCTGGAAAGAATTATACTAAGTGAGGTAACCCAGGCCCAGAAAGCCAAACATCGCATGTTCTCTCTCATATGTGGGTCCTAGCTACAAATGTATAGACTTGTGTGTGAGCTGGAACCAAAAATCATTAGCAGAGGCCCATAAACTAGAAAAGACTATAAGGGAGAGAGGAGAGGGAAAGACTTTAGGGGATGGTATTGTATATATGTAAGTAGAACAGATTACAGGGAGGGGGAAAGCCTAAGCAAGTCAGAGGAAGAGATTGTATAAAAGAAAGGTGGAGGGGGGAGGGAGGGTCAATCAAAATTCAAGATATACTGAATAAGACGTATGAAAACCTACTTTCTTGAATAATGCACATCCAGAAGTCATAGATTGTTACTAGAAAATTTTCAGTGCCAAGGATGGGATATCTTTCAGTGAGTTGTTGGCCAGGGAGGTCATTGTTGCATCGAAAACATTATAGGCTATTGCCAAGACCCTTGGTTTCCTATGAGAAAGAGATGGTAAGACCCTGTTGCTGAAAATTTCACATGCCTGAGCAGCAAAGTCACTGAGAAATCAAGCTGGTGCTGAGCAGAAAACCTTCTCCCTGTAGCCCAGCCAACTGAAAACTGGAAAAAGCTGCACTGTATGCAGCCTTATGGGAGACAGAAGTCATCAGCGGTGAAAACAGTGGACACTGGAAGCCTCAAGTTTGGCCAGATAGACCAAATGACTAAACGAGTGCAATAGTGACATGTCTGATTTGGGGAAAACCACCTGCTCTCTAGTTGGACTAGAGGCCTGCTCTATTGGAGGGAATACATGCCTGGTACTGAAAACCTAATCAAAAGCCTATGGCAGAGAAGGTCATGAGCCTTAGGGTTACAAAGCCTGCTCTTGTCTGGATCAATGCATATATTACTCTCACCAAATTTCCCTGAAAGCACTACACTTAATGTTCATACTCATATATTAATGCTAATCTTACTTTTGGTTAGAGAAGCCTCTCTTTTCAAATGGCAATGACCACTGGGATGACCCAAAAGGCAACATAGTGCTGAGAAGAAGGGATGGACGTGTGTCCAGCACTGAAACATCTCACACCCTCCAAGCCTCAGGTTGCATTGAAGAAGAGGTGGCAGAAAGAATGTAAGAGCCAAAGGAAGGGTACCACTCCTCACATACAACTGTCTGGACAGAAAATGGCCTCACCATACAAGACCTCACAGTACCTAACAATACCTACACAAGACCTGCATAATAGGAAAGAAAGATGATGACATCAAATTAAAAGAGAGACTAATGGAGAGAGGGAAGGGATATGATGGAGAGCAGAGTTATGAAGAGGAAAGCAGGGGAGGGGAGGGAAATACCATAGTTTGTTGTCTGTAAGAATAGAAGTTGTCAAATATATATATTAAAAAAAAACAAGTTTCTTAAAAATATGCCGGGCACTAATCCTCTGTTAGACAAAGACTTTGCACTCTTTTCCTAGCTGTAGATTGACTCCCCACGCCTCAGTGATGCTTTAGGTGTGTGACACACCTTTGACCCTCTGAAAGTACTTTTGCCCACCCCGTCAGGAAGGACAGCCAAGAGCAGGTCTTGCTCACCCAAGAAGGACATCTGCATACAGTGTCAGGGTCTCTCTCTCTCCTTGTGGATATGTGAACTTTCAACTCCATAATGGATTGCAGTCTGAATAGGCCTATACTGTCTGGACATTCGGAAGAACATCACACTAACTCAATTGATATGTGAATGGCATCTCACTCATCAGGATGCACAAAATATGGCAGGGAGAAATGGCAGTCTGTAAGGAACATGTGCTCCAAGTTAAGTTGTAATGTTATGATTTAGGAGTTTGCCGTGTTCATGGTATGTACAGAGATCCAATGGTTGGAAGTATTTTTGGACATTTCTACCAAAAAAAAATGTGTGATCATTCATTCTCTGTGCACCTTGTTCCAGTAGATCTCCTCAGACTGCTCTTCAGAACACAGTTGGCCATCGGTATGCATGGTTGATTCCTCATCCATGCATTCAACCAGCTGCAGCATGAAAATATTGAAAAACAAACTGCGTCTGTTTGTGTGAGTAGAGCTTTCTTCCATGTCATCACTCCTCAAACAGTACAATATGGCAATTGTTTACATTATGCTGGATACCAGAAGCAATCTGGAGATGATTTAGTGCATGTGGAGGACATGCACGTTCTATGCAAACACTATACCCTCTTATACAAGGGCCTGGAGAACTCAAGGGTTTGTGTATCTACGGGGACCCTGAAGCCAATCACTTGCATTTACCCAGGGACCAGCACTCCAAACTCTTTACCATATGGGCGCATACAGCCTAGAAAGACCTTCGTAGTAGACAGCGCTCACAGTGCTGGGATGAACATCCAACGAGACAGTGTTTATGTGAGGACGAAGTTTATTTCAAGCTTACACTTCCAAGGAAAGTTCCATCAATGGCAGAAGAAGCTGATTCCATACATCAAGCTCAGACAAACAACCAAACAGCCAGCAACATCCAAAAGCACCAAGCACAAAATTCCACCAGAGCTCAGACTTCTCTGCACACCTTTGGGCTGGAAACCAGTTACACCCCCAAACACACCTTGAGCTGGACCCCAGGATCCACCCCCAGTGACACCTTCTCCAGCACAGTGTCTGGAGACCTGACTTACAAGGTTTGGTAAAACACCTGAGTCTATGGGGGACAAACATTCACACTACCACAACCACTGACAAGCAACAAATGCATGTGAGCTCTATACCACCTCTGTTGGCTAACGAGATCAGCATTAAGCTTTGTACCACACTACTTCCAAGAGGAATTAACTACCCATTTGGTAGCAAGTGAAGTGACATGGGCCCCTTCATCCCTGAAAAGGGGCATGCATCCCCTTAGCGGTAACTGACAAGTTGTCTGGTAGCAGTGGCTCCAGTCAGTCCTGTGTGAGAGGGCTGAGGGAATATTGAGACCTCCTGTTCTGGAGATGCTGGCTTCCCCCAGAGAATACACCCTCCCCAGCAGCTGTGTCTAATAATGGGGTATGGGGTAGAAAGACAAGTTTCCAGGCCTTGAGGGGAGAAGTCTAGCCACAGAGTCCTCCCAGAGTGGAAGGAGAACTGTGGTATAAACACACCACACCACACCATACCACTCCTCACACTGCTTACCTCACCTTCCTTTATCTCAAAGAGATTTAACCCCTGAAAGCAGGCCCCAGTTACAATCTCCAGGGAATACGACATAGGCTAAGATTCTGTACTTAGAAAGTCCTAGAGGAGGGGATGAAGGCAGCCAAATGACAGAAGGGCAGTCATGAAAGAGGGAGTCTGTCTGAGGCAGATGACAACCTGAAGGAAACTGTCTTTTAGAGATGAGGTACCCCCCCGGAGGGGGGTGGTCAGAGGAGTGACCTGGTTTCAGATTCAAACTGCAGAATAAAGGAAACCTGTGGTGCTAGGCTGAAGTCAGCTATAGGGATAAGGGTGAGTGTAGGGGGAAAGCTCAGGGTTACTGAAATAATCTGAGTGACGACAAGACAATAAAAGAGTACAGCCTCCCACCACCTGCAGTGTCACTTTTAATCTCAGTCCTACTTTAAGCATTGGTGGCTATCATCAACATTATTGTATGGAGGACAAAAATAATGGGACATCAAAACAGAACAACTACTTGGAAAGAAGAGTGCTCAGTGGAGTGGAGTGGAATGGAGGTGGAATGAAACAAGGTACTGGGGCAGGAATATAATCAAACTGCAGTGTATTCAGGTATTGAAGTTCTCAATAAAAATGTTAAAAACAAAACAAGAATTGGTGGGTAAGAACGGCCGTAGGACAGAATCCTTCCAGGCTTTTCCTCCTGAACACTTCCCAAAGGGTATATGTAGAACTGTGGAACCCTTCTGAGGGAGGTACCAGGAGTTCACCTGGTACCAGAGAAGAGCTTGTCCACAAGCCAGTGATGCCCACCCATGATCCTCTTAGGTTGGGACCCCAAGAAGGTTTTTCTAACCCAAAAGAATGCTTTAGGCATGTGTGAGCACGGTTGTGAAGGTCCCACTTGATCCCAAAAGCCCTTAGGTAGGACTCGCGCATCTTGTAGAATGATGAAGATGCACAATGTGCATCCAGAGCTATCTGAACCCCAGGGACAATGTCTCTTTTTGTTGTTGTTTTGTATTTTGAGGTAGGGTTTCATGCTAGCCCAGGCCGACCTAGAATTCACTATATAGTCTCAAGGTGGCCTTGAACTCATGGCAATCCTCCTACCTCTGCCTCCCAAGTGCTGGGATTAAAAACATTTGCCCCCATGTCCAGCACAAATGTTTCTTTAAAAATATAGGAAACATTCTCATATACCCTTTCTCTTTTTTTATTATTTATTTACTTATTTGCAAGCAGAGAGAGAGAGATAGAGAGGAGACAGACAGAGAGAGAATGGGCAAGCCAGGGCCTGTAGCCATTGCAAATGAACCTCAGATGGTACATTCATACACATACGGGAAGTTAGACGGTACATTCACACGCATACTGGAAGGGAGACAGTACACTCACACGCATACGAGAAGGTGGACGGTACACTCACACTCATACGGGAAGGTGGACGGTACACTCACACGCATACAAGAAGGCAGACGGTACACTAACACATATACAAGTTATACAAGTGGACAGTACATTCACACTCATACGGGAAGGCAGATGGTACACTAACACGTATACAAGTTATACAAGCAGACAGTACATTCACACTCATACGGGAAGGCAGATGGTACACTAACACGTATACAAGTTATACAAGCAGGACAGTACATTCACACTCATACGGGAAGGCAGATGGTACACTAACACGTATACAAGTTATACAAGCGGACAGTACATTCACACTCATACGGGAAGGCAGATGGTACACTAACACGTATACAAGTTATACAAGCGGACAGTACATTCACACTCATACGGGAAGGCAGATGGTACACTAACATGCATACGGAAAGGCGGATGGTACATTCACACTCATACGGGAAGGCAGACAGTACATTCACATGCGTACAGGAAGAAGTTAGTTATGGCTGACTGAAGACTAGAATTACTTTTGTAGCCTTTCATATGCTTTCTCATTGCTTACCTGGCATGACATTAATCATGGCAAGTTTTAAATAACTTTGCCCCTGATTCAATTTCCCTTCCTCTTGAATGCCAGCCACATAGCCTTGTTTATAAGGAGCATTAAACAAAGTAGAGGAAGGAAAAAAGGCTCAATCAAATTTCCTTCTTGTTAATTTGGGATTTATTATTGGCTCATTTGTTCTCAATGGTGGGAAGGAGGTACACCCTTCCATGTCTGGCCCTGGGCTGCTACGTGGGGAGCTTGGCAGTGACTCATAATGGAAGAGAGAAAGCAATAAAGAATGATATTGTTTTATAATTATTATTATATGGGAAGAGGCTTATTATTAGATGGGAAGAGGCTTGTGGAATGTGGTTAAGTCAGTCTTCAGTTGGGCTTTGTAAGAAAGAGGGAGGCTACACTCCAGTTAGCTTTGTAGGCAAAAAGCCCCTGTAGACTTATGATCTTTCACTCACTCAACTATTCATAGATTGATGACTTTTAAACATTTTTATTGATTTATTTATTTGAGAGTGATAGAGAGATAAAGCGGGGGAGAGAGAGAATGGGTGCACTGGGGCCTTCAGCCACTGCAAACGAACTCCACACACATGTACCACCTTGTGCATCTGGCTTACGTGGGTCTTGGGGAATCAAGCCTGGGTCCTTTGGCTTTGCAGGCAAGTGCCTTAGCTGCTAAGCCATCCCTCCAGCCTGATTAATAATGTTTAATAAGTCCCTGTTGTGGCTGAATCAGAGGTCTCCCATATAAACTCATGCATTTGGAATGCTTGGTCTCCAACTAATGGCAATTTGAGAGGTGGAGCCTTGTTGAAGGATGTGTATTGTTGGGAATGGGCTTTGGGGTGTTATAACCCAGCTTTCCCTTTGCTAGAGACCAGCTCACTGTCCTGCTGCTGTTTGCCATCTGCTGTGGCAGAGGTGACATCCAGCCTCTGTTCATGCCATGCTTTTTCTTGCCATCATGAAGCCATTGAGATGCATTTACATAGTGACAGCCAGGGAATTCCCTAAGGGGGAGGGAGCTGTAATTAACCTCTGTGTGAAGGTGTGAGTGAATGGGCGACTCAGTCCACTTGCCTTCTGAGTTTGAATTTGTGGTCCTACAGCTGGGCATCCTTACGACTCCCACTAAGGCTACAGGATTCGATTGTGCTTGTTCTGTGGTACTGTGGCAAGTGGCGTAAGGTCTCATGGCGGGATTGGAATAGTATCCAATCACAAGTCACAAGCTAAACCCGCCAAGGCCAAGTGCTGCCGAAATTCCTCCAAAGCAGGCATCTGAGTGGCTTCCTTCTGAGGTGGCAACCCCATCCCTTGTCTGTCATGCATCACTGAAACACAAGAAGGGGGAGGCACTGCAATGGCTCTTAATGTATGTGTGTATGTGAATGTGTATGAGAGCCCTGAGTTTATGAGTATGTGGGTAAGGGCGGGGGGGAGGGGCTCTCTGATGTCTCCTAGTGTGGTGTGTGTTGATGTCTAAGGCCATAAATGATTTTTGCCCAGGGTCTCTGCCCCCTGAGCAGAGCCTGGAAAGGACCTGAGATCCCAGGTCCCAAGCTATTGAAGGTTTCCTTGTGAACCCAAGGGAAACTTCTTATAGAAAGTGTGAAAGAATTTGCTGTAGCTGTTTCAGTACCTTTTGTCTCCCTTGACCTTTAAAAATGGACGATGGGAGCACTGAGAGAAGGAGGCAGACTGCAATGCAGGCCTCGCTGTTATCTATCTCAATGCTATCTCACTGTGCTCCCCAGTGGTGACGGTCCATCAGCAGAAGTTAAACACTAAAGCTGTCTGTGTGCCTGTGTGTGTGTGTGTGTGTGTGTGTGTGTGTGTGTGTGGGCGGGGGCGGGGGGGTCATTGAAGTTTCTGGGTTGCCAGAGCAGTCCAAGATGAGGGGCAGGGAATAGACATAAAATTAAACTTCTGGCTGTTTACATTTCCTTGGGAGTGGATATGGGAGAATAAATTATCTTCCTTTTGTTTACTAATTGCCTGTTTAGAGGGCATTAAAGTTGTTCCCCAGGTGGCCTGATAACTCCAAGGTCAAATGTGGCTATCTGTGAGCTTGTGTTTTATGGTCCAAAAGGTTTTTTTGTTTTGTTTTGTTTTGTTTTTTTCCTGTGGTGGTCAGTGGTCCATAAATCCTTCAGTTATGTGAAGTCTTATGATAAGGTGGTAGGGAGTATTCTAAGACATTGTTCCACCAGAGAGGCTGGCTGATGTATTCATGACCCCACTGAGTAAACAAAGGGAGAAAGACCAGGAAAGGTAAATAAGCAGAAATGGATCTTCAGAAGACTTGAGAGGAAAATAAAATGCTATTGAACATCAGCCACACTAGGGTTGATTAGAAAAGAGAAATTGTTAAAAAAAAAATCTACAACTGGGAAATAAGTGTTTGGGAGATTCTTTTTCCTCTAAGAGTAGTTTTCTTTTGTCCTGATGAGTATAAAACTGTTTTAATTACACAGACACATGGACAAAAGGTCATCTTGGATCTGCCAAAAAATGGTACATTTCTTTGTTATTTGCTATTAAATGATTTAAAAAGGACCAAAAGATCCTAACTGGTTTTGTAAATTAAAAAATAACTATGGGAATTATAACGCATAGCAACAGGTGTCTCAGTTGGTCTCAGAGAAGTCAGGTTACATATAGAAAGACAGTACATTGATTATTCTGTGGGGCAAATATAGCCCAAGATCATTAGGCTCTGGATAGAATGTGATTAATTATCCTTAACTGTTGAAGGAAAGTTAGTTTTAGGTCTTTTTTGTGTGCTGGGCAGGCATAGAAATCACTCTTCGGAAAAAGGGTGCTATCAGAGCTATCAAGGCCATAATTTTCTGGATTATATTAAGTTTATGAGCTCCCATAGCCTGGCTATTACCTTATACAGCTTTTTTGTATGTGGCATGACATGTATACGTGATGCAGACAAATATTATATCCAAAGTGAAACATGACAATTACAGGTAAGAGAAACAAGTTTTGTCTATAAAAAGATACATTAACTTAGATAAAGAAAGCTAATTAAAATTCAGACTAATAAATAAAATACTTAGTACAGGCAAAAGATCTAGAGATATGAAAAGATGTCAAACCAAAAAGACTAAAGGTTTGATTACTTTTGTCAAGTGTTTTGTAACCATGAAATTATGAGCTTTGAATCATTTGGCCTAATGTGTCTGTTGAAATGAACTTCCCTATTAAATAAGGTTTTTTCTAACAGGAATGATATGAGATTAAAACAATATATATATAGAGAGGAATTTATGTATTATATCAAAACAACCAATTTGTTCATTGGGAAAACATAAAGTTTAACATTCAGACATAAATCTAAATGGGGATTATTGAAAGCTTCCCTGGAAAAGATAATATTTTAAAGGAAGAAATCTTGTTGTTATGAACAGAAGAACCTAAAATCGGTGATTAATTAATAAAAAATTAATATAAAGGTCTATTTGAAAACAACTTTTTTTTTGTTTTGTTTTGTTTTGTTTTGTTTTTTGAGGTAGGGTCTCACTCTAGCCCAGGCTGACCTGGAATTCACTATGGAGTCTCAGGGTGGCCTCGAACTCACGGCGATCCTCCTACCTCTGCCTCCCGAGTGCTGGGATTAAAGGCATGCACCACCACGCCTGGCTGAAAACAACTTTTATAAACATCAACAGAACTATGATAATATCTGAGAGTAAAATTGGATTTACTAAGAATTTTGGTTATGGGAATTTAACATTCCCTAATAACAATACCTTTTAATACTTTAATTTTAACCAGTTCAATATATTTTAAGTTAGAGGTATCTGAGACCAGTTCTGTGGTTAGAAAAAAATAGTTTTTTTTAATGTTAAAGTTGGGTCAGCCTTTGTTGGCCTTTGAGTCTGATATCTCTATATCATTCCTTTTAAGATTTAGAACCCAAAATAATTTGGAGAATGGATATTAACTCAATTTCACTTCTCTATACTGGAAATGGATAATAAGGAGTTATAAAATCTTTATTCTTATGGGCTAGGCCTTGGACAACAATAAGAGGAAACCCAGAAAGTCAACTATAATGAAAAATAACCTTTACATTGGTATGTGATGGCATTGAGATTTTAGCTTTGCAGTATAAAAGACATAAACCTAAAAGGTAATATGTAATGTGTCCTGTTAGCAAAATTTATACGTTGATCTGATCCTAAGAAATGTTTAAAGAATGCCTTATAAATGTTAGTATATAATGTACAATTATTAGGTTACAGAGGTCAATGATCATAATAAGAAAAATAATATGCTGATTTGGGAGCTAGTTAAAATAAAATATACAGAGTACTGCTTCAAAAAATAACTCTTAAATAAAACTTGATAAAGGACAAATATATTTAAATGTAGCTTAATACTTGGAGACATTTAGAATCAATCAATTTTAATAGAAAGATAACAGATATTAAAAAGGCTATTAATTAAGATGATTAAATGATAATATCTTGATGTTTCTGTCCAAAATATGTAGTTGTTAACCAGTTATGTCATGGTATCTAGGTTATAAATTGTGATTGCCATGCCTCAAGTTGTCAAGGTTAAGACTTCAGCTCTCTGATGTTAGTCTGTGTTGGTAATGTTTGTAACTCAGGCAAATTAGCATGCTCCTATGGCAACCTTTTAACTACCAAAAAACTGAGCCTTAATATCAATGTTTACTCATTAGCATTTAAAATTCTACTATAAGATTATTATGTGTAAAGATACTGTAACTATGAGATGTCCCTGTCTTGTTCATGCTGGCTCTGCTAGGTGGTCTTTGCTGAAATTATAAGTCTTATGAAAATGATTTGGTTATTGTGAACTGTCATAAATTAAGTTATAAAATCATCCAATGGTTAGAGGTGCTTACTTACAAGATTACTTTATGTCTGTCAGAATGTCTCTTAGCTCAACAATAACCAGGTTCTGCTTTATTGTTAAGTTGTGTGAATCAAATTCTTAGTAAAAGTTTTAGTTAAATAGTTGTCTCATTACTGGAATCTTAAGTTCATTGCTTATAGATATATTGATACTTAAGATGTGCTCCCTGCTCTAGGACACAGGATCTTGTCCAAGTGATTTTTATAGATGAAAAATAAAACTTAAGCTCTGCTATCCTGCTTCCAGTTTTACTAAAGTTGTTTTCAAACATAGATGCCAAGTTTTTATATTGACTTGTCTTTTCCTGAAATACAAGTTCTAGATCAAATCAATTGATTTAAGTTGTTGGTAAACAATTGTTTTTAGGGCTATTAACATGTTCTGCCTGAACTTATAACTGGCAGATACTTAAAAGATTAAATATGTATACTTTCTATGTTCCAGATATGTTTTATTGTTACCTGACAAGTAAACTTAAATATTAATCTGAATGATTTAAACTTTTGTGTTATTCTCTAACCAGATCTGCCTTATTAACCAGATATGTTCTGCACTTCTTTAAAGAGATCTCCTTTGGGCTGGAGAGATGGCTTAGCGGTTAAGCGCTTGCCTGTGAAGCCTAAGGACCCTGGTTCGAGGCTCGACTCCCCAGGACCCACGTTAGCCAGATGCACAAGGGGGTGCATGCGTCTGGAGTTCGTTTTCAGTGGCTAGTGGCCCTGGCGTGCCCATTCTCTCTCCCACTCTCTATCTGCCTCTTTCTCTCTCTGTCTGTCACTCTCAAATAAATAAATAAAAATTTAAAAAAAGAGAACTCCTTTGCTAATCAGCTGTGTATAGTTTCTCTGAGTGATTGATAACCATATGTAGAAGCCAAAGTCAATTGGAAACATCAGTTAAGACAATATAGCCAATATTTTGGTTCCCACTCCCAGATCAGAATGCCACAGGAGATGATGGGACACTTCTAACCTCGAGCCTCTGGTAAGTCACCTGTCCTCTTGGTCAGAGAGGACATGGAAACCTGGAGACCAGGAAATGGACTCCAATCAGTGTATCTGCAGAAGGAGAGTCACTAAGATGCTTGTAAGGGAAGCCACATGGTCAGCAAGCCCTTGATTCATCCAGAAGATGACACAATAGTGGAAGTCCTAGAACTCTTCACAGATCCCTAAGATTCTCTCCTACAGATCCATAACTGACCTCTAAAGTACAGTATGTTATGTGGCTGCCTATGTGGTATTAACACCAAGTAAGAGAATATAACCACAAAATACTACAATATAAATGAAAATTCAGACTAATAGTTTCCTTTGTCTAATGTTAGCTTACATTGCTAAGCTCTTATATTAACATATTTTCTTCTTCTATGTCTGGCTCTGGTTAACTAGCCACTGTTTGCTTTTACATAAACATATATATATATATATATATATATATATATATATATATATATATATATATATATACATATATAAAGGAAATAAAATACCCAAGGGTAAAACTCACCCAGGAAAGGTACAGTGAGTAAGAATACAAATTCTATAAAAGGAGATAACTCGGGCTGGAGAGATGGCTTAGCAGTTAAGCATTTGCCTGTGAAGCCTAAGGACCCCAGTTCGAGGCTCGATTCCCCAGGACCCACGTTAGCCAGATGCACAAGGGGGCATGCGTCTGGAATTTGTTTGCAGTGGCTGGAAGCCCTGGCATGCCCATTCTCTCTCTCTCGCTCTCTCTCTCTCTCTCTCTATCTATCTATCTATCTGCCTTTCTCACTCTGTCTGTTGCTCTCAAATAAACAAATAAAAAATGAACAAAAGGAGATAACTCAAGAAGGAAAAATCTAGACATAACCTATTCTATGCTGATGGCTCAGGATGGGATGTTTGACGAGGCTGTGATCAGCCCAATTGCAGGGGTAAAATAGACAATTCAAAGATTGTCAGTACTGCTTATGTTTACCTAGTAGTTATCAATTTGTATTGGTCCAGTATCTCCTCATGATGGTGCATAACAATGAAAATGCTTACTTTGCCATCATGTGTTAAAATATGTAGCTTGTTTTGATTTTATTGGATTCATAGTTATCAAACAATCCTAAATCTCAGATGAGGCTTGAAGCTTTAGAGCTACCTTAAAGTTGGCAAAAGGTTATTGGGACTTATTAAACTAATCTAAATACAGTTTACATTTTGAGAATGTCAGGTGTCTATGGAAAAATTTTAATGGTTTAAATGTGTGGGCCCATAAAATCAGACCTAAATCTTGTCTCCAAAGGATAGAGCACCACCAAGGAAAAAGGTGTGTTTGGAACAAATCTGGAGCCCAACCTTAAGATTTAACACATCAGTGATGCTGCTTGTTTGATGGTATTCCCTTGGAATATGTAACACAAGGAGACCCACTTACCCCCAGGAAACTGGACACACCCCCGCCAGCTTGGAAATGTGATCTAAATAAAAGATTGGAAGAAGGAGTCACTCCAGCCATTTTGGACTAAACCCTCATACTGTACTATGTCACTATAGCTGCTACTGAAGTTACAGGTGCCACTCTGTAGATTCATCACACTTGGGCAAAAAGGCCCATGCAGTTGAAGGGAGTAAATCTTGGATGGTACAAAAATGTCTACACCAACCACTCTGAATCACCCTGCATAAGTGCAAGGAGTGCTCCAAAGATCTACAGCTCTGCTCTGACCACACCCGGAAGCTGGTCAGTCTACACACACCTGAAGCTTGAGGATCTACAGGCCTGCACCGATCACACAACCAGGAGACCATTGGCCTATGGGAAGCACTTTTGGACCATGGCCATGATGCTAATCCATCCAACTGGGTCTGGCAATGGTACCATTGCTGGTATTCTCAGTCGGGTGGGGCAATGGCCCCATGGGGTTAAAACTTGGAGAAAAGAATAGCTATAGCCCTATTCTACATAGTGACAGAAAACATGATTGGAGAGGATATTTTTGTAGCAGTCTATGCCATATCAAGCCATGTAGTACTGGGAAGCACCCATGAATTGGAATTAAAAATTTAAAAATAGGAAAAAATGGGAGTCTCTACTCACTTTTAAGAAACATTGTCTGCTAAATTCATGGATAACGTACACCAAATAGCCAAGTCATTGATAGACCTACAAAAGCAGTTAATTCCCTGGCTGAGAGGCCTGAATCTGCTTGCAGCTGATAAGGAGGACTATGCTTATTTAAATAAGGAATGCTGCTTTCTACAAACAAACCTGGAGTTACTATGAATAGACTCCAGAGGCTTAAAGAAAGTGTGGCAAAAAGAGAGAAAATTAATAAATTCCTGTCATGGGACAGCTATTGGTATTGGGCTAATTGGTCTATGCCCTGATCAGACCACTAACAAAGATCTTAAAATTATTATTTGGGCCCTGCATCCTAGACATCCTAAATAGACTTATCACCACTAGCTGCTCTCAGCCCAAGGACTTATTATAGTCCAATAAAACAAGAAGACTCAGATTTAAAAAGTTGAAGTATTTTATATAAAATTGACAAGACTTCAAAAGGGGGGAAACTATTGAAGAAATATCATGTATTTAATGACTCTAGCTTATATTAGTTTAGATGGAATATAATCAATGTATCTATCAGAAATGTAAATATACCTAGGACTTTCAGTGAAGCAATAGATGTTTCACTTTCCTCCTCTGAAACTGCAGCGGGGAGATTCCTCTGATGGTAACTAAAAAGAAATCTGTGACTCTAAGCCAGACCCCTTCTGGACAATATATAACTACCATATCTCAGGAGACAGCTGCCACTACTTAATCTTATTTGACAGAACCCTACACTTACAGATATAAATCTCTCCTCTCTGTAAGAGAGGGAGAATTCAGACAAAGGATTGTAAAAAGGGATATAAGTCCAGCACAATCTGAGTTCAGGGCCTCTGTCAGGTTTTTCTGCATTAGCCAGCAGAGGTCCATGCATGAAAAAAGGCTCTCTCCCGCTCTCTGAAGTTGATTTTTCCTGATTATTTTCATTGACTCATTAATTCCTATAACATCTCAAACATAAAAAAGGTGAAGATTAAAAACCTTAGAGGAACTTTGAGTTTAATTACTTGGAGCAATTGATTGTTGTTATAGTTGATGATGACAATCACTCAACTTTTCTGAAGTCCACATGGACATGGAAAGACAGGCAGGACTCCACAATGTGGAAGGAGCAGTGTTTTGTTTGTACCTGCTGACATAGGCTAGTTGGACTCTTATTCATAGGTTAAACCTTAAACACATTAGAGTTTTAATTTCTTATTTATTTATTTTTAATATTTTGTTTGTTTTCAGGTGTAAGTCTCTAAGTACACACCATATATTGGTACCATCATGCCCTTCTTCAATTGCCCAATTTGAAAGAGGGCCTGAATCTGTGGGATTGTGGGCATTCACCATGTTGTTATGGTTTGTAAGTTTGGGGAGCAGCAGTCAGTCATTGGAAGGAGTCAATGCTTTTGCATATTGCCTTACACCCTCTAGCTCTTCCTTCTCTTCTGCACAAATTCCTTAGAATTGCTGGCTGTGTTTTAAATCCAGTCTAATATTGTGTTCTTATTCCTTACCACTTTATCATAAGACATCAACATAACTGAAGGATTCACGGACCAGTGACCTCCATGGAAAAAAATTTTGGGCCCACTTTTCCTAAAAACAAATTATGAATAAGTACATCTGAGAAATAAACAATGACAACAAGGTATGTAGTAACCTTAGCGTGGATTGGGCCTGGTAATTTGGAATTTTTACATAGCAATCCAATAGTATGCTGCCATGTAGATGAGAAAAGAGGAGCTGAAAGTCACAGAAACCACAACAGTGGCTGTAAATGTAAAATCCCACTGCCTTCTGTGACATACAAACAGATTTGCCAATGCAGACTGTAGTTGAGTATCTGGGGTTTTTCTGTTTGTTTGTTTGTTTATTGATTGGTTTGTTTTTTACTGCACAGAGGTAACGAAATCCAAGAACAAACAAAATCAACCAACAATGCAAGAAAACATACCTGAACCCCTATCTGAAGATTAGCCAAGATGCCCACGTTATGCAGGACCCAGAAGATAGAGGAATTTATGAGATGAGCAAAAATGCTGCTTATAGGAGAGTTTGAAAACCTGCACCAGTGTGATCAGGAGATACACAAAATGAACTGAAGCAAATTTCTCAAAGCTGCTAAGAACTCCATACTAGAATATATTTAAAACACAGCAACCAATGCTCAGGGAATTGTGTGGAAGAGAAGGCGGAAGAGCCAGAGGGTATGAGGCAATATGCATTGGCTCCCTCCATTGACTGACTGCTGCTCCCAAAACTTATAAACCATAACAGCAGGGTGAATGCCCACAATCCCACAGATACAGGCTCTCCATTGAATGGGGCAAGGGAAGAGAGGAATGATGGTACCAACATATGATGTGTACTTTCAAAGTTTCACCTGAAATAAAACAAAGAAAATTAAAAATAAGAAATTTAAAACCCCAATGTGATTGGGGTTCAACCTACAAATCAGAGTCCTACTGTCCTGTGTCAGCAGGTAGAAATAAAATACTGCTCCTTACACATCATGGAGTCCTGCCTCTCTCAAGAATATATTACCAATGTCCATGTAGACTTCAGAAAAGTTGAGTTATTCTCATTATCAAATACAATGATAAGCAAATACTCCAAGTAACTTAACTCAAATCTTCTCTAAGATTTTCATATCTCCATATGTTTTATATTTGAGGCAGGGCCAAACTCTCTACCAGCTGGATTTGAGCTCCTGGTGATCCTCCTCCCTCAGCCTTATTCATCTTCTTAGTTGGGGTGTGCTATTCCTAGGGAAACACTCTCTTTGTGTTCTGTACACTCATATTTCAGACATTATCTTTACAATAGACTTTAAACTTCTAAGTAATGAGATGAAGTCTAAGATATTGCCCAATTTAAAAAAAAAATGATTCTCTCTAGCACATGGTCACTGACTCAGCAGTCAGATGATCAATCTGACAATTTATCTGGAAAGAGCAGATTCTCTAACCTCCAGGTGAAAGCGAGTATCAGGAAGATCCAGAGAATCTCTGTGTGATAGAAAAATGAGTTACCTGACAAGCATGTAAGCCACCTGGTCACTTATGGCTGGGACCTGCAGACCTTACAGAAAGAGGACTTGAGACATTGGATATGAGTGTTGAGCACCCTTTCTGCCTGAAGTCCACCCTCCTGGTGAGACAGTAGACATTGAGTACTCCTAACTTCTCAAAGGAGAAAATATGAGCAGCTTAAACCTATATGCAAATATGAACATTCTGTTTGCCTTATAAGCTCAGGGAAAGTTGTTAAAGACTGGACAGAAAGAATTAAGAACCTCAGGATCAGAAAGTGTATCGTGAGGGATGGTGTCCCCTCAAGGAGTCTCTTGAGAACCTTCATGACCCATAGTGGATGCAGGTGTGCTGAAGAACCACAAAAGAGTAAGCTTTTGAAAAATCACCAATATGTCATTTGTTCATTCAGTAACATTCATTCCTACGTAAAAATTCCAAATCACCAGACCCAACCCAGGCTAAGGTTACTCCATACATAGTTGCCAATATTTGGTTCTCAGCTGTACTTATTCACAATTTGTTTTCAGAAAAAGTGGGAGCTCCTTCTGAGATGGATCTGTCTCAGAATTTACACCTTCTAGTGTCAAAACATACTAAGTACCACCTAGCAACCTTTTAATCTTTTTATCTAAGTTGAAGGGAGTCTTCAATATGATGTCATCTTTCCAGTTGATTAAACCATCTGCTTTTCTCCCTTGTTTCTATTGGAGTTTTGTTCTCAAAAGCTCTTGTGGAAAAGTTTGAACCAATTCTGAATTTTTCTTATCATGATAAAAAGTCCTGAATAACAGTATGTGTCTCTCCTTAAGAGGTAGGGCTCATATCACTTTTTCTCTAATTTTTAAAGAATACTGAGTACTTTCCTTAGAAGGACATAATAGATGTTTTTGAAATGTGATATATAATAGTTTCTTTTAAAACTAATGGCAGCATTTAGGCTTTTTAAGGTGAAAGCTTCAGTCAGTTTCGACCATACTTTCATTTATTTACTTTTAGTTTTTCAAGGTAGTGTCCAATGAAAAACATATTAAAGGGTTTCTAAAAAATCTAATCACTGTCTGAAATGATATCTTCAAAATAAGAATAAAGCATAGCTGTGCTTGTTCTCTTTATTCAATATCAGATTGGGATTTTTAATTTTTTGTTGATAAAATAATGCTACCACAAATTCTAACTGTATTGATGGTGGTCCTTATGTTCTGTTCTTATCATTTTTTCATTAGTAATTGTGAATGTTACTGTATAAACACATGGCATATTTGTGCTTTTCTAATACCTTACTCATCTTGTGGTCAGCACACTTGCATCCACTGTGAGGGTCATGAAGTTTCTCAAGAGACTTCACATGGGGACCCCATCCCTCACAAGACACTTTCAAATGCTCAGGCTCTTAATTCTTTCTAACCAGTTTTCAGCAATTTTCCCTGCGTTTGTAAGGCAAAAGGAATGTTGATATTTGCATATGGGTTTAAGCTGTTCATATTGTCTCATTTGAGAAGTTAAGAGTCTCCTCTCTGTCTACTGCATCACCAGGAGGTTGGTTCTCAAGCAGGAAGGGAGCTCAACACTCATACATACTGTCTCAAGTCCTCTATAAGGTCTGCAGATCCCAGGCAGAGGTGGCAAGATGACTTACATGCTTGTCAGATGCCTTATGTTTCTATCATACAGAGATTCCCTGGATCTGCCTGGCATTTGCTGTCACCTGAACATTTCAAATAAATTCTCAGATTGACTGACTGAAAATAGATAGCAAGTTTAAAGCCTGCTGTAACAGGGATGACTGAAATATGAATGAACAGACCAAGAAGGGTGTGTTTCCCTTGGAATAACACACCCCAACTAAGAAGATGTATAAGCCTGAAAGTGAAGGAGTTCAAAGCCAGATAGTAGAGAGTGAGACTCTACCTCAAATATAAAACATACAAAGATTTAAAATTTTTAGAGGAAATTTAAGTTCAGTTACTTGGACTACTCTCTTGTCATTGTAGTTGATGATGAGAATGACTCAACTTCTCTGAAGTGCACATGGATGTTGGTGTAGGATTCTTAAAAGAGAGGCAGGACTCCATGACATACAAAGAGCAGTGTTTTAGTTCTACGTGCTGACATTGGCCTGTAGGATTCATATTCATAGGTTGAACCCCAATCACGTTAGGGTTTTAATTTAACATTTATTTATTTATTTTGAAGTTTTTATTTCTTTGTTTTATTCCATATGAAACTTTGTAATACACATCATAGGTTCATACCATCATGCTCCTCTTCCCTTGCCCCATCCTATGAAGATCTCATATCTGTAGGATTGTGGGCATTCACCATGTTGTTATGGGTTATGAATTGTTGGAGAAGCATTCAGTATTGGGGCAGGTCAATGCTTTTGGATATTGCCTCACAACCTGTGGCTCCCACGAATTCCTCAAAATTCTCTGAGCATTGATGGCTGTGTTAAGTCTATTCTAATATTGAGTTCTTAGCAGCTTCTAGATTTCTACTTTGGTACATTTTTTAATTATAAAAATTTTAAACATTTTATTTATCTATTTTATTTATTTATTTGAGACAGAGAGAGGGAGAGAGAGAGGGAGAGAATGAGAATTGGCACATCGGGGCCTCCAACCACTGCAAACAAACTCCAGACGCATGCTCCACCATGTGCATCTGGCTTAGGTGGGACCTGGGGAATCAAACCTGGGTCCTTAGGCTTCGCAGGCATATGCCTTAACTGCTAAGCCATCTCTCCAGCCCTTTGGTACATTTTGCGGATTTTCCCATCACACTGTTGTAAGTTGTCACACTTTCCCTATAAGCAGCACTGTTGTTCATCTCACCAAGTCCTCTGTGCTGTCTCCTGGGTCCTGTGTAATGTAAGCATCCTGGCTCATCTTTTGGTAGGAGTTGAGGTACCTTTTTTTTAAATTGTTGGTTGATTTTGTTTGTCCTTGGATCTCATTGCCACCGTACAAGACAAATAGACTCTCAACCACAGTCTGCATTGCTGAATCGGGTTGTATGTCCCAGAAGGCTTTGTAAGACTTACAAAGACAATGACAAGCTTGAAACAGCCAACCATGTATGTGAGACATGTTGTATAAGCCTGAGAAACTGTAGTTACCTTTAAGGAAATTTTCACTGTAGCAGCTCAAGCTATATTATGCTGAACCTCAGAGCCAGGGCCTGAGCATAGAGTAACAGGAGCTCCAAAGGAGACCCAAAGCACAGCCTCAGCTTATCATCTGTTGCACTGTCAGTACCTGCACAAACAAAGATTAGAAGTGTGAGTAGGCACCTAGTAAACTTGAACCACTGATTTCCTTGGATCTGCTTGAAATCAGGAGCTAACAGGGACCACATAAATATCTCAGCTGAGGCAAAAGCCCACAAGATATCTTTTATAAGATTTTTTTTATTATTTTTAATTAACAACTTCCATGATTGTAAACAACATCCCACGGTAATGCCCTCCCTCCCCCCATTTTCCCCTTTGAAACTCCATTCTCTCTCATATCCCCTCCTCCTCTCAATCAGTCTCTATTTTATTTTGATGTTATGACCTTTTCTTCCTGTTATGATAGTCTTTTGTAGGTAGTGTCAGGCACTGTGTGGTCATGGATTTCTAAGCCATTTTGTGTCTGGAGGAGCACATTGTAAGGAGTCCTACCATTCCTTCAGCTCTTACATTCTTTCCGCCTCCTCTTCCACAGTGGGCCCTGAGCCTTGGAAGATTTGATAGAGATATTGCAGTTCTGAGCACTCCTCTGTCACTTCTTCCCAGCACCGTGATGCCTTCTGAGTCATCTCAAGGTCACTGCCATACAAGATATACTCTTTAAAGTGCTCTTCCTTGTCAAAAACTCCTCTTGTACCCTCACATCAATGCAAGCAAATAATGGATGCCATATTCTATGTTGGGATACATGGAGAAATAAAGGGTTTGCGCTAAGGGAAAATGTCTTGTAGACAGAAGTAGCTCCAGGATCCACTTAAAATGTGGCAGCAGAGATGAGGGATGGGCTAGTTGGGTGGAAATAGTGTTGTGCAGTCAGAGTGTTGAAAGAGGGTTCATGGCTTGAATGGAGGGAGATGCTGATGGGGACATGGTCCTATGGCTTGAGAATCAATGCTTTAGTAAACATTCCTGTGTATAATGTCAGTACCTGCTTGGACTGACTCTGAGGCCTAAACTTTAAAAATAAAGGAAAACAAGAAGAAAGGAGGGGGAGAAAGGAAAGGGGCTTAGGGAGGAGAAGGTAGAGAAGAAAGAAAGGAGGAAGACAGAAGAGGAGGAAAGAAGAAAAACTAGTGCCACCCAGGGAGGAAACACAGTTGCAAATCAAACAGGACCAAGGCAGGCAATGGAGAACGTCAAGCACTAAGAAGAAGCCTCTTCCACGAGAACCGAAGCACTTTGGAGTCAGGGAAACCTGACTGAATCGGCTCTGCCTCCAGTGTCTGCAACCTCAAGGGCATCATCTGACTTCTCTGTGCCCGAGTTTATTCTTGCTACTTTCAGGGTGACACCACCAGTGGCTACAGCTTACTGGGAGGATAAGGTGGTGTGTCCATCACCTTTCTGCCACTGAAGTGACCAATGACATCGGCTAAGAGGAGGAAAGCTATGCTTTAACTCACTATGTCCTAAGGTTCAGCCCCATCATTTGTCATTTGGCTCCATCATGCCTGGGCCTTGGTAAGGTCAAGCATCATGGCCTGGGAACACTTGCAACAGACCTACTTACCTCAGGCCTCCAGTGACCTCCTTCCTTAGACTAGGCCCCACCTCCTGAAGTTCCCACTAAGCTATGAATCCCTGAATGGGAAATGTGTTCATAGAGTCGGGACCCTCATGATCCAATCACCACCCAGTGTCCCACCCATGGACGGTGCTGTGCTGGAGACCAAGCCGTCAGCACGTGAGAGTGGGGAGTCATCTCAGACCGGAACCATGGCAGATGGAGTGCAGGGTCCATATATGTCAGAGTATCTGGCATGCGAATTAGACTAACCAGTAGGCTGCATCTGAATGGCATCTTTGGTCCACACAGCTTATGTCAGAAGCTAATGTCAGCTTCCTCACCCAGCTGAGCCTATAGCTGGCCCCTGGGTTAAATCTTCCTGGTCCAACACTGGCTTGCAACGCAGAGCTGGATTTGGCCCCTGTCCCAGTGTCAGCCCAGTAGAGCGCGTCCTTTCTAGTTAGCTCCTCAGCCTTCTCCCACATGCTCAGGCTCCAGGCCTGTAGGCAGGCAGCATCCTGCTTAGAATGCCATCCTCGCAGCCGCTTTACCACTCCCCTCACTCCTCCATCAAGCGAGATGCCCCTTGAGTCCCTGGGTTCATTTTGTGTGCTGTTCTATGTTCCATACCCAAACAGCACCTGGACTCAGCCACACACACACACACACACACACACACACACACACTACATTTCTATTGAGAAAAAAGTAGAGAGTGAGTATTCCTTTTGTACAGGTGACACTCAGTAACAGTTGCATGGTAGGCATTGGTTTGCTCATCTGTACAGTGGGTAGAGGCTAGGATCTGTAGCAGACAGCTCCACAGTGCTGGAACAGACATTCAACCAAACACAATTCTGTGAGAGGAAGGGATTTGTTTCAAGCTCATAGATCTAGGGGAAGTTCCATCAATGGCAGAAGAAGCTGGCTCCCATTCATAGATACAAGCATAGAGAAAAACCACTGCCAATCAGAAAACACCAAAAATCAGCAAGCAAGACCCCAGCCAGAGCTCAACCCTCTCTTCATACCTTTGGGCTGAACTCAGATCTGCCCTCAGGGACACCCTAGGGCTGGACTCTAAGTTCCTCTGCCAGTGACACCTCCTCTAGCCAGGCAGCTGGAAACCACATTATAAGCTTTAATAAAACACCTGAGGCTGTGAGGGACACAAATTCCACCTACAACAGTATCCATGTCCATATTTCCAAGGGATTCTGATGAAAATTCTAAGCCTTTAGAATCAAGTAACACACTCCCCACTTGGCATAAGTAAAACCCTAGTCAGTCCCCATCACTGCAAAACAAAGAAAGGAGGGAAGACCCAGAAAATTCTAACCCAGACCTTCTGGAATTACTGCTTGAGAGGGCTCTGAAGTCAGCTCTTACCATCAACACCAAAGTCCTTCAGGCCAGGTGAGCCAGGCAACCTTGGAGTTTCTCCAGAGCTGCGTAGCTATCATTCTGCTGGTTGAAGGAGAAGAAAGCATTCTCAGAGGACCTGCAGCCAGCAGCAGGCCCAGCCACCTGCCTACTTTTAGAAGAGTCCACAGGGGAAACTCTGGGGAGAGCTTCAGATAGCATTCAGCCCAGACGGAGACCAGGCCACAACCACAGGGAGCTGGCTCACTGTTACTGCTGCAGCATGGAAGGCCAAACACCAACGCTTAGGCAGGGTTGTCATGTTCACGGGAGCTATGAATTAATACTTCATTCATTCATTGATCATTCACATGCCCCTCATTTTTACCTCTGCAGCCATTGAAAACCTTTCTTATTCTATACAAGATAGGGTGGTAATTCATGTTCCCATGGATTACTGTGATGGCCATTAGCAAAGTGTAAGATGACCCACCTTCAGACCTGGCCCCAGAAAGCACACAGTGGGACTATTCTGTGAGCACTCTCCTTAAGAGTCCCCTGGCCTTTGTTCTCAGTCTTGCTGGAGTGACCTATGAGGAGAGGAATGTTCAACTGCCCCCATCTAGAGCAAACATGTATACTGTTCTCCAGGACTGAGGCAAGCTCGTAGTGTAAGCTGTGCATTTCTAGCACAACATCAGCCCAGGCAAATGAGAGCAAGTTATTCATCCCATCTCACATCAGCCAGGCTGCAAGAGACCTGTGATGGTTTATGTTCACTGTGAACTTGACTGACTGTGGAACCACCTACCAGACATGCCCTTGGGTGAGTCTGTGAGGACATTTCCAGAGAGGTTTAACTCAGGAGTAAAGACCCACCCTAGGTGTATGTGGCCCCATCCTAGGGGTTGGAGTCCCAGATGGAATAATAAAAAGGAAAATAGGAGACAGCAATGTGAGCTCCATCATTCATACCTTTCTGCTTTCTGGCTGCATGTGCACTATGCCAGCCTCCCCACACCTGCTGCCATGCCTCCCCTGCCATGGTGGACTGGGCCCTCAAACCCTGAGCTGAAGTCATTCCTCACTGAACTTCCTCTGGTCAGACATCAGTCATAGCAACAATGAAAGTAGCTAATACAAGAACCAACCATAAGCCCAGCAGCTGTTCAAGGTGTTGTCTGTTTGAGGAGAGTAAGATTCATTTTCTTTGATTTACAAAAGCTTTGACTACTCCATGCCCATCAAACAGAACACTGGAAGCACCAAGTAGAGACTGGGGTCTCCAATTCTGGTTCAAATACAGGTTCACCATTGATAACCCATGAGCTCTTAAACAGGTGACTTAACTTTCTTCAACTTCACTCCTTCATATACGTTTAGCAAAATGACACCTTTGTTTGTAAAACTGTCGCCTCTATATACAAGAATAGTGTGGCTTGAATTCGTTTTTCTTGTACTGTCTTTATCTGGTTTGGGTATTGCAATGATATTTGCCTCATAAATGCATAGGGGAATGAGTTCTAATCTATGGAAGCAGTTGTATAAAGTTGTAATTATGTTTTCTACTTAGCTGTGGTTTCACTTCCCCAAATTTATTTACTCATGGTTACCCACAGCCCAAAAATATTAAAGGGAAAGCTCCAAGAAGAATTGAGTTTTACATTGTTCATTTTAAGAGCAGCACAAGGAAACACAGCGTGTTCCACACCATCGTGCTCTTAATGTGAATCTCCCTCTTATTCAATGTGTCCACACTCTATAAGCTTCTTGCCCACTAGTCACTCAGCAGCCCATTTGATCACTGGAATGACTGCTGTGGCATCACGGTCCTTGTGTTCAAGTAATCTTGATTTTATTTAAGAGTGGCCCCAAGCACAAGGGTCATGATGCTGGAAAATACATCTAGCAAAAAGAGGCAATAAAGTGTATACTTTAGTGAAAATAAGTTGTTCTCCTAAGGATTTTTTTTCAAATCATATAATTAATGGTGCTAAGATCTACAGTAAACTATTATTGCTAGCCTCTTAATGTGCTTAATTTATAAATTAAGAGGTGAGGGCTATAGTATATGCTTCCTCAGTAGTCATTATACTCCTGCAATAAAGATATTTTGGATCTTCTTTCTTTTCTTTGTTTTAATCTATGCGTGTAGGTTTGTCTGTGGGGGTACATGTGTGAGCATGAGTGTGAAGGTCTGAGGACACGTATATGTTTGTGTGGGGTACATGTATGAGCATGCATGTGAAGGCAGAGGACATGTATGTTTGTGTGGGGTACCTGTGTGAGCATGTGTGTGAAGGGCAGAGGACATGTATGTTTGTGTGGGGTACATGTGTGAGTGCGCATGTGAAGGTCTGAGGACATGTATTTTTGTGTGGGGTACATGTATGATCATGCATGTGAAGGTCTGAGGACAAGTATATGTTTGTATGGGGTACATGTGTGAGCATGCATTTGAAGGGCAGAGGACATGTATGTTTGTGTGGGGTACATGTGTGTGAGCCTACATGTGAAGGGCAGAGGACATGTGTATGTTTGTGTGGGGTACATGTGTGAGCATGCATGTGAAGGGCAGAGGACATGTGTATGTTTGTGTGGGGTAACATGTGTGAGCATGCATGTGAAGGCAGAGGCGTGTGAGCCTACATGTGAAGGGCAGAGGACATGTGTATGTTTGTGTGGGGTACATGTGTGAGCATGCATGTGAAGGGCAGAGGACATGTGTATGTTTGTGTGGGGTACATGTGTGAGCATGCATGTGAAGGGCAGAGGACATGTATGTTTGTGTGGGGCACCTGTGTGAGCATGTGTGTGAAGGTCAGAAGACAACCACATATGTCACCCTTGGGAATGCCACTCCCTCCTTTGAAACAAGACCTCTCGTTGGCCTGGAACCACAAATGAGTACAGACTGGCTGGTCAGTGAGCTCCTAGAATCCCCCTCTCTCTACCTCCCCAGCCCTGGGATTACAGATGCATGTCACCATGTCCAGCCTTGTACATGGGCATTAAGGATCGAACTCAAATCTTGCAACTGAAGTGCTTTAACTACTGAGTTATTTCCCCAGCCCTTGAATCATACTTTTTAGGAAACCTTCTGTCTATTTAAAAATTTTTGCTGTGGTGCCTTCATATTCTCCTGCTATGAATGACTTAGCATCTGTGGTTATATCACTGGCTAATTTCTAATGTTTATACTTAAAATTTTTGTTGATCAAGCTTATCAAATGCTCTTCTAGTTATGAGTTTTTCAAAGAAACAAATGTTACCACCATGTATATATTTACTTCTGTCATTCTAGCTTCATATTTATACTTCTCATATATATTAGAGAGGGCACAGGAAGCATAGCATGAAAGACAAGAGGCAGGAGAGAGGATGAGGCTCAGTCCCAAAACCATGACATGAATAGGCCTTCCATTTGGAGGAGATACCCGCGAATCTGAGGTGCAGGCTCACTTTCCTCATCTGAGCTCCACATGTGGTCTGTGACTTCTGAGCATCTCCTATGAAGCCTGTACAGCCAGCCAGTTAATGAAATGAGGCCTCAGTGGCCAAATGGCCTGAGAAGGTATTATTTGCACTATCAGTCCTCAGATGTGTTCATAGCAGAGACTTTTAAAAGAGAAAAAAGTTTATGAAGAAGTGGAAGGAAACCTCAGGCCACATGAGGATCAGAGGTGAAAACACATAGGAAATGTCTGCTGGGAGTAGATGCTCAAGGCATGGTCTGAGAGCTCTAGGGCCCACGCAGTCTGCTTAGAGGCTGAAGTGCCAAATTGCATTCTACCCTCCTCTTTTAGAAACCCTTCAGGGCCCCTAACCAAGTCAGAAAAGTAAAACAGTGACGTCTTAGAAGAAACCACAGTGAGCTGTAAGGGAAAAAAGCAGGTGCATTTCTACTGAGAGACTATTTACATCCTAAATCTCAAAACTGCAGCTTACAGGTAAGCTTTACCTGGAGCACCTCGTACTTCATCAGACCCCTGATAAGCTCATGGTTCACTTTCTTTCTCCAAGAAACAACTGAAGACCACTGAGGTTGAGCTGAGTACTCCAGTCCATGCAGCTCCTAGCTAAAAGCTTCTGAATTTGAATTCCTATGGCCTGTGTACTACCCCAGGGGAGATCTCAAGCTCGTCACTGGCTCACTGCATGCTGGTCTCCCTGGCAGCTGTTCTCATTCACTTCTCAGTTGTTCAGTCTGTCTCTCTGGTTGTCACACATCCAGTGCCCCAGGGCCATAAATCCCAAATATCTGCATGATGGTTTGAATGAATGCATGGAGATGTACCTCCACAGGGAAGTCTGAAAAGCCTTACTTCAGATCTGCCACATGACTTTGGACAACTATCTCTGGTTCCAACTGGTCATGTGAATTCTCCAAATTCAATCAATTTCTGATTTCCTTCTTGGTGCAAAAGGTTACTGGGGGAAGTATCACAGCAAAATGAAAAGGAGAATCGTTTTCAACACTATTAACCCAAATCAAAGATGCACTGAGAGAAAGAGTCCAAAACTACTGGCATGCGGACTGAGGTGGCTGAGCAGTGGGACTGGCTACATAATGTGTGGGGCTCTGTGCGAAATAGAAGTGCATGACCCTTGTTAAAAAATTCATTTGAATCTCAAAATGGTGGCATCAGAGCAGTAAATGGAGTGCAGGTTCCACTAAACACCCCCCAAGCGATCACATGGTTTTCACACCCATGAAGATGGCCCATGGTTTAAATCCACAGCTCTTGCAATGGCCCCTGGTAGCACCTTCCTTTAGCAACAGGAGCCTAGGACACTCGGGTTTGTGGGACCAGCAGAGATGGGAAGCAGGGCACTTTCCCCGTTGGTTGGTTCCCAGACCCTCAGATCTACCTCCTGAGTCACAGAATCTTATCATTATAAATGATTTAGGGCAACTATACTCAAGCCTCAAGAGACATTTGATCTCAGGACAGATACTGAGTTGCCTTTTTCTGGGAGGGGTGGCACTCTTGTTACTGATTTTCTGGGTAGGATTTTGTTGTCTCATGAATGTGAACAATGAAAACCGTAGACAGTAGGAGTACAAGCAAGCAAAAGTTTTATTGAGAAGTAAACTTGAAACAGCATGCCGCAACAGGGAGGGGTCCTAAAAGTGGGTTGCTAAGATGGAGGCGATTTTAGACAGTGTCATGTTGCTGGGATGAACATTCAACCAACAGTTTTGTTGGAGGAAGGGATTTATTTCAAGCTTACAGATCCAGAGGAAGGTCCATCAATGGAGGAAGAAGCTGGCCCCAGTCATAAATCCAAGCAGAGAAAGAAACCATCAGTCATCCAATACCAAAACAAAGGAAGCAGGGACCCTTCCAGAGCTCACACCTCTCTGCACACCTCTGGGCTGGAAGTCAGACAACCCCCCCACCATGACACACACCCCTGTAGCAGGGGTCTGCCTACTGAGAGCTGAAACTGTAAACTCAATGTCAATAAAACACCTGAATCTTTGGGGCCATACATTAAACTACTATAGAGGTCTTATTTAGGGATATATATATAAACAGAGGAAGTGTTTGACTGCTCTAAAGGAAACCCTACCAGTCTGGATCATACCCTCCTTTAGGTCTGGGCCCTTGCTCCTCCCAATTCCCCTCTTAGGCATCACACTGAATGAGAGGAAGTCGGTCAGCTTTGTTGCCTGAAATAATCAGTATGCCTGTATTTTTCTTATCTGGCAGCTGGTGCCCCAGGGCCTCCTTATTAGGTGATTCCAGTTGGAGGTCACCTGGTCTGCATCTTGACTGTCGACTGTGCCAATAGGATGTTCTTAAGGGATAGTACTAGTATTTGTCAGGGAATGCAGAATTTTGTTGTTGTTCTTTGGACCTGTGACCATCACTAACTGCACACAAAATTGGGGTTGTCTTGCTTCTAATTCTTACCAATAGCATACTAAGTTAGTGGCCAGATACACCGGTAAACAGGGAACAGTGCAGTAGAGGCTCTCCTAACAAAGACTCGCCTGTCCCTCACTGTGAATAGCCCAAGGGTGAGCAACCTTGATTTAGGGATATACTGCATGTGTAATGTAACTTAAGGCAGGCACCCCAATCTTTTTATCAAGAACTTTAATATATGAACATAATGCAGTTTAGTCATATTCCCATGGGGTTATACTTTTATGACCCCTCTCCCCTGCCTCCATACCCTTGACAGCCCTCCTCGGTAGGGTTATCAGTGATCAATTCAGGGTCATGAATGCACCAATCAGTTTCTGTGGGGGGGGGGGGCAGACAGATAATGCTTTAGAGTATGCTTTCCCACCCAGTGGCTTTTATAGTCTTTCTGTCCTCTTTTCTGCAATGTTCCTTGAGCCATAGAGGGCATGTTAAAAGTCTCCTATAGTGTTGAACTCTCCGTAGTGTCTGATCGTCTGCTTTGACAAGTTTTGAGTCTCCTCAGCATCTACTGCCATCTCCCTGGACGAGGTTCTCAGACTGGCAGTGAGAGCAGCACTTGTGTTTAATCCCACCTCTTCCTCTGCCATGTTTCCTGGGCCCTGGCAGATGTGATAGGAATGAATCATCTCATCTTAGTCAGTCAGCTTTCTTTTATTGTCCTAATGATGTGTCTTGGGTCTCCCTGGTATTTGCTGCCAGATTCTCTAACCAAGAGTGAGGGCAGCATGTATCACAGGGGGCAAACATACACATTTAGAAAACTTTATTGAGGGCATAGTCTGTCCATTTAGCCAAATCACAGTAGAGTTTGACTTGGTTCTGAGTACTGGGCATGAATTCTCTCCCACTGAGCAGGCCTCCTCTCCAGTCCGAAAGCAGTTTGTTACCCCATAACCTATGTGCCACTGTGGTACCAGTGGATACATCTTGCCTGGCTGCATGGCTTTGTAGCTTGTAGGAATCACTGCTGTGCACACTGTTGGTGACCATGCTTCCCTGTCAGCTCGCAGCATCCCCATTCTTTATGGATTCATCTTCTACCACAGCATGCAGGTGTCTATACAATCCAGGCCTTTTCTTGCTCAACCAGCCTGGTTGGTCTGTTACCATTTATATATAGTAAATAGTGTCATGTTTTATGGAATTTCAAGTTGTCTAGATCCCCTATGTGAGGGCAAGAGATGTAAGATTAATATGTCATTGGGGAAAATGCAAACATATATTTCTATCTGTCCCATGTGACTACAAACATTTATGAGCTGATTATAAATGTCAAAATGACCAAGTTCACCATATCCATGACCTCAAGAACACTTATGCAAGTCAAGCAGCTTTGGGCGCAGCAGGAAAGGCAATGGGGAATGAGCAAGAAAACAGCCCACACGTGGGAAACAAAGGTGAGTCCCAGCACACACCAGTGATGGCAATGGCTTTAGCATTCCATGAGCTTGGGCACACCATCAGCTCTTCCCTCCCACCAAAGGACTCCACGCCTGCAAACCCAAGGGAAGGTTAGAGCCAGAAAGAAGAACACGTAGGATAAAGACTTGCAGTGGGTCAGGTTCACAACTCGTGCAGCCAGGCACAGGGCAGAACCAGAAATGTGCCGATAGAGTTGAGAAGCAAAGCCAAGCATCTAAGGAAAGATGAAGCCACAGGAACAGATGGGGCCTCTGGACAGCAGCCCAGAATGGATGCATGCAGCTGGCCCAGCAGAGAGCACCAGGGGACGCTGAGTTCTTGCAGGAAGAAAGAAGCCCATTCAAGAAAAAAAAATGCTCATAAAAGCATGAGAGTAACCAAAGAAAGTGGCACAAAGGAAGCTGGAGTAGACGAGAATATCAAAGCCTGAGTGAAGAGCAGCTTCAAAGGCAGTGGGGAGAGGGTGTGAGATAAAGGCTGAGCGCTCCTCAGAAGCATGACTCCTGCCACAAGACAGCTTTGCACTATGGTAAAAATCAGTAATCACACCAACCCCAGTCCCTGCTCTGCCACCAACCACCTGTAGGACCCAAAGTGAACATTTGTACCTGCCTGGACTCTGGTTTCTGTACACAGTACAGGGTATTAACTTCTGACTTCCGACTCACAAGGTCTTATGATGCTCAAGGGAGGGGAAATAAATGTGTGTTCTTTCAACTGTCTGTCAATCTCTTGCACACACCGGCTGAGGCCGACTAACCAGGGAGACTTGCACAAAAACCATTGAGAACCTGGACTGGGGACTTTCACGGAGGATCACTTCCCTCGTGTCCATTGTGGACATCATAAAGCTGAGCCTAGCCTTTGTCCAAAGAGATGCAAAGGGGCTCTGAATAAATGTACAAAAGAGCAGAAGAAAGCAGCTGAAAGCTCTCAGGCTACTGCACTTCACTTGCCTTGGGCAGGAAGACCCTGGACTCAGACTCTTGCCTTGGCCTGGGACCTGCCACCCTCCAGTGTCAAGACTGAGTCTCACTCATCATGACCACCTTACCTAGCAACAAGAAATGGTGCCCAAAACAAACAATGGATGATGGATAAATAGGAAGAGAAAGAAGAAAATGTGTTCTTGGGGCAAAAAAAAAAATAATAAATAAAGAACAATCAAAGGAAAGAAATAGAGTTGGTGAACTGTGAAGGAAGGATGGAATGGGAGGTAAAGGATAGAAAGAGAGGCTAGTGTGAGTCTATCTTCACACCAAGAGAGCATAGACCAAAGCATAGAAGACAGAAAATGCAGAAATGCTGGCAGCGGCAACGGCAACCAGCTTTGGACCACGCAAAAGCGGCGTGAGCAGAAGGCTTGCTGCCTGCCAGGCGCGCTGACGCTGTACCTCAGCACGGCAGTGGAAGGGACGAGAGCCCGGGCATGTCCCGCAGGCAGCGTTCCTGGCAGTTAACAGCTGCAGGGGGAGTGGGAGACATTTTCTGCAGTGGCGGAGCCACTGGAAAGCTTCATGCGCTGTGATAAATAATCCCCCAGCTATGCTCTTGCCGGCACCCTAATGAAACTCAGTGGGTTTCTCCCTGCCTCTATCTCTCTCTCTCACACACACACACATACTTACATAATTGGAAAAAAGATGTCAGGGTAGGAGAGGGATTATGTGAGAAGAAGAGAGTGTTCAATGAAAGAGGAATAATTAAAGATAATGGTGAATTATTATGACCAAAATATATTATATACATGTATAATGATTGTCATTAGGGGGCTGCAGAGATGACTCAGGGGTTAAGGCACTTGCTTGCAAAGCCTAAGGACCTGAGTTCCATTCCCCAGTACCTACATAAGCCAGATGCACAAGGTGGCACATGTGTCTAGAGTTCGTTTGCAGTGGCTAGAGGTCCTGGTGCAGCCATTTTCTCTCTGTCTCCCTCTTTATTTCTCTCTCTCAAATAAATAAATAAAAATCGTCAATAGTAAAGAAAAGAAATCTAATCTTAAAAAAGAAACAGAAATGAGCCAGGATGGCACATGATTTGGTGGGCTCTGGATGAAAATCAAACATGGTCTAATATAAAACCCACCACTAAGGAGAGTATGGCCTTGGGAAACCTCATCTACCTGTGGGGGGCAGTCATGTTCCCTCAGGGAGCTGGGTGACAGGTAAATGTGTGACAGATATCACAGGGACCCAGCACTGGAACCAGGAGACACTCTGCCCATCCCATGGTGCCCAGTGATCCTGGTCATGTCTGAGCATACAGAAGTCCTCAGTGGCCCCTTTTGCTCTGGGACAAGAAGGACTATGGGAATTCAAGATTCCAAGAAGAAAAAAAAATTTAAAAAAAGCACTATCTTTCTTCCAAGTTGGATCTACCTTAAAATGGTGCAAAATCTCAGTGCCTCTTCTCCCTTTCACTGCCTCTGTCCCATGAGGTTGGGTGGGGAACAGTCAGAGACAGATGTGCAAGACCTGCTGGATGGCTCCTCAAACAAGTGGGAGCTGCAAGGCATGTTCCTTACTCACACTCTTGGGGGTCCACCAGGGCCCTGGGAGAGGGGCCAGGAGAGAAAACATACCTTCCCTGCCTCTAGTCAGCATATCGAAGGCCCACTCAAATCGCTTTTACTCAGAGGACACTGGTATTTGAAAATCGCATACATAGTCTGCATTGTTACTCTAAACACAATCTGTCTTCATTTGTCATTTCAAAGTAATACTTGAAAATCATTTAAAATTTTGTTTGCCAAACTCGCACACAAAATCAATGTTCCAAGTATAAATCCACATGGGTATTTGTCCTCTTAAAGCCAAGTACTGTTGGACCATAAGCAGATTTCCTAAGTGAAACATGACCTTGGGTTGAGAAATGTGGAACTTTAAAAGCCACAAAAGCCCAGAGACTGGACAGCAACCTTTCCTTCACTTCCCACACATCTACTGGCCTTGTGTCAGGTAACCCTCACAGCAGCCCTCAAGGGAGGAGGAGGAGAGGAACACTATTATTTTCATTTCAAGGGAAAGGAATGGGGTCCAGCAAGGTGATAGAATTTGACTGTGGACTCCCAGGTTGCCATGGTGAATGCCAGTCTAAAGAAGATACACACAGTACCCAGCAAGGAACCCAGTATGCGCTGGCTAGGTGGAGGGGAGCAGGCTTGACAGGTGCCTGGGAAGGGGTGCAGGTGACGCAGCCTGGAGATTTGTCTTTAACTGACAAACAGCTTCTGCCCCTCAGGGAAGACTCGCGGGAAGTAACTTCAGATCCAGAATGGACCTGGCCTACTCAAGGTCACCTGTTGAAATGGGTAAGAAAAGGGCCATCCAAAGGTCACGGAGGATCAGAAGGGAAATCTGGGAAAGGAACAAAGCATTTAATGAAGTAGATGTCTACGCTTTTTCAGAAGAGAAAAGTGGGGCACTCACTGCTGCATTTGTGACTACGAACCCGGCGCCAGGCCGTGGCAGCCCTAGCCTCCAGGCCAGTGAGGGAGGACTTCAGCCTCTGTGACCCCCAAACCCAGCAAGGCAGTTTCCACACATCTACCCTTCCATGCCCTTACTGGCTTGTGGATGGTGATCCCTACATTCAAGATCTTAGGGGAGCCTGTCCTAGACCTGGGGACACCTGAGGGCCAGGGTGTGTAAGAACATGCCACAGCTTAGAGCAGATGGCCTTCTCTCACCTATCCATGAGGATAACTGACCAAACTTGAAGTTGATGGCCCCTGACCCTGCAGGAACCGATTCTCATTTCCAGAGCGTGAACTCAATGGCAGTGCTCCTGTCTGTAATGCTCGAGAGCCTCCATGGGCCTGGTTTTCTTGCCCACAGACCATCACGGCTCGTTACCTTACATAACTCCTATCCTATATAACAGCAAAACAGGTATGTCAGAGAGGCCCAGCCCAGGCAATTACGACTCTGTGTCATGAACCCCTAGCCATGTCCAAGTCCCCCTCATGTATGAAGGCCGTTGCCACTGCAACAGATGATCTTACCCCTGTGGTGGTCTTCTAGCACAAGCTCATGACTTAGTAATCCAGCAAGCATGTTTCACCAATGCTATAGTCCCTGAAGTCAGTGCCCTTGATAACCCCTCACCCTCTACCTACTACCGTCCTGTGGAGGCTGGGTGAGAGACACCCTTAGCTACACTCTCTTTTCCAGATCCTGCTAGCAGCAGTGAATGGCCATGCAATGCATTCCTAGCTAATTAAACTTGAGTGAGGCCCTCGTGAGAGGACACTGCATTAGTTTCTTTCCTGTTGTTGTGATAAAATACTTCACAGGAAACAGCTTAAGGAAAGAAGGGGTTTCTTCTGGCTTACACTTTAAAGAGAACACACTCCATCATGGCAAGTAAGGCACAGCCAGCTAGTCTCATTGCTTCCACAGCCATGTGGAAGAGAGGATGACCAGGCAGTGGGGTGCGGCTATTCAACTTCAAGGCCTACCCCCAGTGATCCACTTCTTCCAGCAAGGTCCTACCCTGATTCAGTTGTCCCTCATAAACTTAGGTGTTCTGAATGCTAGGTCCCCAGCTGATAGAGATTTGGGAATTAACACATCCTGGAGAGAGTGTATTGTTGGGGGCGGGCTTATGGATGTTATAGCCAGTGTCCCCTTGCCAGTGTTTGGCACACTCTACTATTCCTTTTGTCCATCTTATGTTGGCACACCCTCTGCTCATGCCATCGTTTTCCCTTCCATCGTGGAGCTTCCCCTCAAGCCTGTAAGCCAAAATAAACCTATTTTTTTCCCCCACAAGCTGCTCTTGGTTGGGTGATTTCTGCCAGCAATGCGAACCTGACTGCAACACACCTCCTAAAGGTTGCACAATCCTCTCAAACAATGCCACAGCTGGGGACCAAGTGTTCAAATGCGTGAGCCTATGGGGGGTCACATTCAAACCACAGCAGGGACTGACTCTAGCAAAATGGATGACCCTCCCTCTCATCCTGCCTCCCAAGAAGAAGCACCCCCTCCCCCCCACACAGAGTCGCATGACTAAAGTGAAAAGGAAAGAACGATGTTGGGTGCCTGACGCAGTGTTCCTCCTCTGGACAGCTGTCTCTCAGAACAAGCCACGTCGGCTTAAGCCACCTGTATGCTTGCTGGGGCTACCCTTACACACTGCCACAGACTGGGAGCCTTGCAGTGCAGGCATTTGCTTTCTCAGCATGCTGGAAGATAGAAGTTCATGGCCAAGGTGTCTGCAGGACCAGTTCCTTGTCAGGGCTCAATGCCAGGCCTCTCCCCCAGTGGGTAGACACCATCTCCTCCCAGTATTTTCACATGGTTGTGTTGCTGTGCACTGTGTCCTGAGGATACCAGCCCTATTCAATGATAACTAATGCTGGTGTGGGGAGCCCCCGGAGGGTCCCCAAGCGGGATTGTCTACCAGACCCAAAGACACTCACACGGAGAGCTCTCAATGCAAGCCGCAAGAGGTTTATTGTGAAGCCGGTGCACCGGGGCTCGACACGAAGTCCTCACGCAGGAGGGGTGAAGAGCCTCGAGCAGCCGGGAGGTAGGGGTTTTAAAGGGAAAGATCGTAAAACATGCGGAAATATCTCAAACATGTTTCAGTTCAGGGATTCTTCAGATGTCGTCAGGGTGTCGCCTCGGCTCAGGGATCGTGACCTCAGGCAGGGAGCTAGGGCCCCTGCGGTTAGGCATTGTTCAATTGTCTCTGAGCGGAGGTTTTCCAGAAATTGGGTAAGGGGGTTACGGTTGAGCAAACAGGGGTTGGGCAAACAAGCACAGGTGGGCAAACAAGCACAGATCTACAAGCACAGATCTCTAGGGCTAAGGTCAGCATTTCAATTAACTAGTTCCTTATCTAGGTCCAGGTGGCTAGTTGCAGAAAGTCACGTACTGCAGAAAGTCACGTACTGCAGAAAGTCACGTACTGCAGAAAGTCACGTATAACATGTTTTTCCTTCATAAAATGGTTGTCCTTATGCCTAGGTAAAGCAAGCAATTATACAGAAGCCAAAGAAGCAGGTTAGTTGTATCTATTGGTAATCTTTCACTGGTATCTTCATTTCTACTTAATTTCCACTGTAAAGACCCATTTTCAAATAAAGTCCCATTCTGAAAATCTATGGATTAAGGCTTCTATATAGGGATTCAGAGAGGGGGAAATGATTCATCCCATAAGAGTATGTTTTCCTGTGACTCACAGAAGCCCACAGCCATTTGCTGGGTGAGATCCACAGTAGGCCCTGAGCTTGAAGTGCTGTTTGGTGGAGAGTTGTGCTCCAAAGGCTGGTGCCCATTCCTGGTGCATAAGGCACAAACGCATGGCTCAGGAGCAGACGCTGAGTCCAAAGATATCTGCTGACCAGAAGATATCTGTAAGTGAGAGCAGCCCATGAACAGATGGGCCACATGAACACTTCCTTTCAGGACCAGAGCGTACCTTCTCCAGGCTGTCCATGTGGCATGATGAACTCCTTCAATATTGCCCATGGCTGGCAGCTTTACACAAATAAAGAGACCTGTTATGCCAACAATGTCTGAATCTAAAATGTCCCCCAAAGACTTGTCTTTTGAAGGCTTGATCTCCAATAGAGGCACTGTTTAGGGAGGCCATGGAAACTTTGGGAGATGAGGGCCTAGAGGAAGTAGGTCACTTGGGAAGGGTGGGCAGCATGGCTTTGAAGTTTATATAGATATCTGCTTTCTGTCAGCCAAGAAGTGACCAGCTGGCACTACATACTCCCACTACTATGATGTTCTTCTGTTAAAGAACGTGGGGCTGAATGAACATGCACTGAACCACCCTCAGAAACCATGAACCAAAATAAATGCTTCTGTCACAATGACAAGAAAGACCGGCCACTCTCTTACCAGCCTGAGGTAATCATGGCCCATGCTGTGGTGGAAGTGGATGAGGCACTACAAGAACTGTGACTGCCACCCTGAAGCCCTGGAGCACCGGCTCTTGAGCCAGGGTCAAACTCTGTCCCCTGACAGACTGTTCTGTGACCTTTAGCAACTGCGTGGCTTCCCTGTGCGCCTTCTTCATCATCTCTAAATGGCAATAATAATTGCCCAACTCTTCTCACTAGGTTTTTGTGCCAAGTAAACAATGAACATTGATAAAAACTGAAAGAACACCCGGTGCTTAGTTCTGTCCCAGTGTTTAAGGTTGGCTTATTTTAAATGTTTATTCTAGTCCAAACATTCCATACTACTACTTCTATCATAAATGCTCACCTGGAAACTTGCTCAACCAATGCCCTTTAAGGTAGCTACCCAGAACCTGGCACTGAGGGCAGTACGGAGAGTTCATGGGCTGGCAATACCATCTGCAGCAGTTACTTTTCTTTTTTTTTTTTTTGTTAATTTTTTTTGTTTATTTATTTATTTGAGAGCAACAGAGAGAAGGAGGGAGAGAGAGAGAGAGAGAGAGAATGGGCGCGCCAGAGCTTCCAGCCTCTGTAAACGAACTCCAGATGCGTGCGCCCCCTTGTGCATATGGCTAACATGGGTCCTGGGGAATTGAGCCTGGAACCGGGGTCCTTTGGCTTCACAGGCAGGTGCTTAACCGCTAAGCCATCTCTCCAGCCCAGCAGTTACTTTTCTTGTTGCTGGGACAAAACATCCCACCAGAAGCAGCGTACAGAAGTAAAAGGTCTCTTTCCAGCTTCACAGTTTGAAGGGGGCGTTTCCCCATGATGGGAAGGCATGACAGGAGCAGAGAGCAGAGCAGCACAGACCCACATTTGTGTAGAGGAAGCAGCAAGAGCAAACCAGCTAAGTGACGCAGGGAGAGCTGCACTGCGGCACCCCGAGCCCAGCCCACAGGGACGCGCTCCTTCCAGCAAGGCTCTACCTCCCAGTGTCCCCACAAGCTGCCCAAGCAGCGCTACCAGCTGGGGATTAAGCATCCAAACACGTTAGGTTCTGGGTAACATTTTATGCTCAAACCACCACACACCATCCTTCAAGGTTGTTGTAAAGACTGAATAAAACTGAAGGTCTTAAAGTGCTCTGTGCCTGCACACTGTCAAGCATATTTTAGAAGTTGGTAATGTCCTAATGTAGAGCGTAGCCATATTCTTTGGCAGCTCCAAGCAGGCTACTCTAGGGGCCATCAGAGAGAAGAAGGACCAGGGCCACATGGAGCAGGAGGCCAGAGAGACCAGATTTAAGAGGAGGAAAGAAGGGAGGCCACTCCTAAGATTCTACTGGGAGACAGGCACTGCACTAGGCCCTTGGCTTGCATTGTTCACCCTGAAGAATGCAAGGGTTCCCATGGGTCCAGCTGTCTGCTCCTTCTGGGTCCTGAAGAAGCTGAACGTTCAGCCTCATACCAGTAGGGGGCACTCATGATTCCATTCACTACATCTTGAATGGAAATAACATCTGTTCTAGGTGGCAGCACTGAAGAGCAGACAAGGGTTCTTTTAACTTCTAGTTCCCTTCCATTGGGAACTCAAAACCATCTGTTCTAGAGGGAAACTGCAGAGTACTCATGGGATATAACACACACACACACACACACACACACACACACACACACACATTTGATGGTTAACTACCGACATGTTGGCTTTAGAGTGTTTAATTATAGCCTTCCACCTGCCCCGGCCTACATCTCCTCACACAAAGCAATCTTGTTATAACATGCCTACAGCTCCGGGCTCTCCCTTTCCTCTTCATAATGCTTCTATAGCATGTGTTTGTGTCCAACCTCCACCTCAGACACTGCCCCCCATCCCCCTCTCACGCCACTCCCTGACAATTCTTCCTTCCTTCCATGGCCTTGGGCTCTTTCTAACCCAGCTGGTTCCTGCTGTGGCATTTCCCTGGTCCACCACTCTTCTCCACCCCACTGAGGCTTTCCCTCTCTCTCTCTCAATCTCTCTCTCTCTCTCTCTGTCTGTCTTTGGGTCCTTGCTGAGGCCTTTTCTCGCCATCCCAATTAAAATGCACCCCAGCCTGACCTTTTAGTTCCTCCTTATGCTTCATTTGTATCCTTCTCGGCACCAACTGGCAATTCATGTCCAATTATCTATGTCCAACACAGTCAAATTGGATTATAACATAATCTTCATGAAGCAGAGAGTTTAATCTGTTTACTTCACTGCTGTCTCTCCAGGGCCTAGAATCATGCCTAGCACAAGGCAGACACTTCAAGAATTACTGACTATACAATTTTACAAAAGCCATATGGCAGCCTAAGATCTCACAGTTAGAAGGAGGTAATTCTAGGACTGACTCTCAGGTTGTGTCTCTCTCCTGAGCTTTGAATTCTGAGATGGGGATTTGCAAACAGGGTAGCTTTTGGCACTTAACCTCATGGGTGAAGGAGGAGAGGCAGGCTTATTTTGGTCCTCTGTGCTTGCCTTATGTCACTTAACACTAATTCAAGCACCTCCAGGTTAATCCCTGTTAGTGCAGATGAAAGGATTCCCTTCATTTTCTGGCTTAATATGATTTCACTGTGTGTATGCATGCCAAACTCTCTATAATGAATGTTTAAGGTGGCTATGCTGAGTTCCTTGATCTAATCCTTGCAAAATGTACTCATGAATTTAAAGATGACCTTGTATGTCATAAATCTGTCCACCACAGAGATACCTGCACATCCATGTTTATTGTAGACTGATCACAATAGCTGAGCTATGCAATCAATGTAGGTGTCTGTCAACATATGACAGGGTAAAGAAAATGAAGTCTATATACACAATGAAGTTTCATTCAGCCATAAAGAAGAATGAAAGACTGAGCAGGGTGGTGCATGTCTTTAATCCCAGCATTTGGGAGGCAAAGGTAAGAGGATAACTGTGAGTTCAAGCCCAGCCTGACAAAGAAAGACAAAAGCTACTTGTTTTCCCTCATTTGTGGGCACTATAGTTCATTATAGGTTCATAAAGCCATGCATGTGTGCGCGCGCGCGTGTGTGTGTGTGTGTGTGTGTGTGTGTGTGATGAATGCAGAAAGGAGACCAGAGAGAGGAAAAACGAGAGGGAGGGAAAATAGGGAGGAGTGCTGAGAGAATGGGAAAGAGTTGAAGGTGGTCAAAATACACGTTATACTTGAAAGAAACTGTCCATGAAACCCAGCACTGGGAAGGAGTGGGCAGTTAGGATGCGTGGGTCCCTGAAAGTAAAAAGGCAGGAAAGTCTGCACTTGCTAAAAATCAAAGATGACCTGGCTTCTTATCTCTTGCCTAGTTCCCTGGACCTGTTTTACCCCACACAACCTGGACCCCTCCTGGGAAGGAGGTCCTTCCTAGGAAACATTGTGGTTCAGCCCCTGGAACTTGGTGTTTGGGCTAGCCTTTTCCTGAGACAGCCCCTAGCCCTAACCAACCGGCTGTCCCTCTGGTTCACCTGAGCCAGAAGACAGCCCACCACCATAAGGTTGCAAATACATGTGCCAGGGGAGGGCAGGCTCTCGGAGCTCCCTGACCACTTGGGAACTTTCAGCTGTTGGTGAGTTACCCCTCAGCCCTGCCTAGGCCCTGAGCCGAGGAGAAGCCCCCTAGCCCTTACTCTCTGCATGGCAGGAGCTCTTTAAACTTTCTTTTCTCTCTTTTCTTTCCACAGTTTTCCCGGCCCTCCACATGGGATCTCCAGCCACGTCGGTGCCTTTCATTGGCTCTGTACTTCCCTCAATAAATATAATAATTTAACAATTATCCTTCTCAGCCATTTTTAGTCAATTCTTTGATTAAAAGTAAACATAGACCTAGGTTTAAGGTTCAAGGATTTCCTGAACCCTGAACATCCTGTTATATCACTATGGAAAGTGAATATATTGCAATAAAAAATATCTCAAAAAAAAAAAAAAGAAGAAGAAGAAGAAGAAGAAGAAGCAGGTTTGGGCAGAGAGAAATGAAATCACTTGACTGAGTCCAAGAGCTCTAGGGACCTGGGATGACTTTCAAGATTGTTTTATTTGAGGCAAGGAGACTCAGCTGGCAGGCATGGCCCTGGGAAGGCCTGCCCCGAGCTAGGACCTGCACTTGGAGGCAGGGCATGTAAAACTCAGTGAGGCCCCCTGCGCCGATGAGCGTGGTTCAACTCCTGTGAGAGGAGGCAGAGGGAGGGGAGAGGATGGAGGACTACAGCGCTCCTCGGAAGAGTTCTTGCTCCTGAACTGCACCACTGCGTGGGGTCAAAGGAAAGCCGGGGGACAGGCAGGAGGATGATGTTCCTAGAAACTACTTCCCTGCTCCCCTGGAATGCTAGAGCAGATCACTATAAGCTTTGGGGACTTCTCTTTTTTTTTTCTCTCTGAGGTAGGGTCTTGCTCTTGCCCAAGCTGACCTGGAATTCACTATGTAGTCTCAGGCTGTCCTCGAACTCACAGTGTGATTCTCCTACCTCAGCCTCCAGAGTGCTGGGATTAAAGGCGTGCGCCACCATGCCTGGCTAGGGAATTTTATAATTCCTCTTGTTTCCTTCTGAAATTATAGTGGAGGTGAGAATTGAGGTGTCATATAGACTCATTATTATTTTTAAAACAGCAATAAATTTAACCTGGGCATAGTAATGTAGGGCAGCTAGGCAGGCCTTAGCAGGTTTGGAGGGCATTGAGGATGGATCCACCTCCATTGCTCTGGTAACACCAACGTTGAAAAAGAGAAGCACCACAGTTACCCCTCCTAGAGATCCCAATTGCATGCAAGGGAGGAGTGTGCAAGTACAAGGCTTTGTTGAGGGAAAGAGCTCCTTTTTCCTGGTCAAAAGAACAGAATCTTAATTGTCCCTCTGGCCCTAGGTGAAGTCATGACGGTCTAAACTACAGAATTAGTCTAAGCATGAGATTACCAAAACAACTGCTGTTCTCTCCGTTGAGAGTTAATCCAACTTGGCCTGTCAATCACCTAGGCAGGAGGCCGCCCTTTGGGGAAGTGGATTCACCTGAAGGTATGTTAGGGAAGTGAGAGGAATAATTATCCCCTTAATGAGATAATGTACTTACACCCCCGGAGCCCCTCCTTCCAGACAGCTGCTTGAAGACCTTCACGGCTAAGCCGGCCAGCATTTCTGAGTTCTACCAAAAGAGGTGTAACCTTTCATTTCCCCTTTCAATCTCTTCTCTGGATGCAGGCCAAAGTCCTAAGCATGCTTACCCTGACACTCTGTGTTTTCTCCCCATTTTCAAGACCCTGCGCCATGCACCTGCATGTAGACCTCCATTGCTAAACCCTCTTGCTGTCTCAGACGCTAGCGCAAAAGGCCTGACTTTCTGTCTCCTCCCCCACCCCCAGAAGCTGGTGACAGTTACAGTTTGCTTGCTCTATTGTTTTCCCCACAAACTAATAGACTTGTCCTCAAGCTTCTTCTGAGTCTGTTTTTAGATTCTTTTATCAAAGCAACCAAAAACCCTCATAAAGGAACCCCAGTTTTCCAATAACAGTAGTACACCTGTTACCTCAACACTTGGGAGGCTGAGACAAGGGACCAAGAGGTTGAGACCAACCTGGGCTGCATAGGAAGACATTGTCTCCAAAGAATATGATATTAACTTTTAAAGGGAAACAAAGTCTCCAAAAATACTGTCTCCAAAAAATAAAGTTTAAAGGGAAATAAATAAGTTGCTTAGAATCAGGTAACTTGAAAATGTAATTATGAAAGGCAGAAAATGACAGAGAAATCACCATTTCTCCTAAGCTCACTGCTCCCACGCCTGGGCCTGGCATTTTACTAAGAGAGGTTGGGGTGATCTATGCATTTTTGGGCTCTCTCCCCTCGCTTCCACCTGAAAGGGAGAAAAGTGAGAGGGAGTCCTTATGGGATGCGTCTGGTTTATTCTGTTCTGGACCCCAGCAGCAGTCCTTGTGTTCCTGAAAAAGAACTTACATGGGACACGGTAATAGAACAAGTAGTGAACAAGTAGTTACGGGATAACCTGGGCAAGCAGGGACGCACTGGAATCATCTGCAGAGAAAGAGCAGCGCGGGCAGCACGGGCGGATCCCGCAGGCTTGGGGCTTGCATTTCTCTCCTCCCTGCTCTTCCCTCCTCTGCTTCTCCCAGGAAGGGCACTTGCAGGAAGCAGGCAAGCTCTTTTCAGAGGCATGTTTACTCTGTTATAAGTAGATGTATATGAATATACGTATATAGGGGTAAGTGCCCCTAAAGTTGAGAAGTTCACTAGGGAAGAGGGTAAGATCACACCGTGCAGGTACTGCTGGTGAGGGGATGATGGAAGCTGCTCCAGGGTAAGGCGGCTAGAGCGCCACACACGATTGCTTGTTACGCCCTGTCTCTTCCACCGCAGCCCCTATCTCTACGGCTTCTTTTGGGGACCCTTCACTGGTATAGTTGGAGTGCCGTTTTGTTTTCATATGGGCACTGGTCTGACCTTCCCTTTTGCCAGCAGTCATGATGCTGATCTGAGGAATCCCGCAGAATGGCTCTTCTGTGTCGCGAGAATGCGGTGTCCATCCTGGAGCCCCGAGGACCACCCCCAGGAGTCACTCTCCATTCTGTTTGCCCCTCCTGGGGACCCCGCCGCAGAGCACTGTGCAGCACATCACAGCGTGCAAAGGTGAGAGAAGGACTGCAGATGACAAGCACGGGGACTGTGAAGTGACCCTGCGGCAGAACCGATCCAGGGTGAAGGGGCGCCAGGGAGGGACCTGCCCGGTCGGGTCACACCTTTGACCCAAACATTGATGGCTAAGCATTGGCTGGCAGGAAAATATCTTGTTCTTACAACATAAAAGCAGCAACACCCATTCTCTACTCCACTCCTCTCAACTGTCCCCAACCTCACCTAATCCAGGTCTGGTACTCCCGAGTGCCACAGAGCTCAGTGCCCTGCAGGCTTTGTCTTTGTGGCACCTCTTTCTGGTCACTTTGAAGAAATCCTGGCTCAGGGGAGCTGCCTGCCCCCCTTGTAGAGACAGCGACCTCCCTGACCTCCCTCATCTGCATGTCCCTTTCAGAGAGCTTATTCTCACCTAACATCTAACTGCATTTCTACATATGTAGCTCCTCCTCACCGCAGTCCCAACACACTGGACTACAAATTCCATGAGAGAAGGGCTTCGATCCTTCAGTGAATGAGCCAATATCTTTCCCCAGTGTAGCAGACAGCTTCAGGGTTGCTGAGATGAACTTCCAGACCAGGCACAGTGATGGACGAAGGGATATTTATTGAAGCTTACAGATGCAGGAGAAGTCCCATAATGGAAGAAGAAGTTGGCCCCCTCTTAAAGGACCAGGCAGAGAGAGGAAAAGCCACACAGCACACTTCAGGAACTCCAGGTGGAACTAGGCACTTTGCACATCATTAGATTGGAATTGCAAACCCACCACCACAATTTAAGATCTGCCCAGCGACACCTCCGTCAGCCAGGTGGCTGCAGAACCAAACTACAAGCTGATAAAACACTGAATATATTGTGGGCCATCTATTCAAACCACCACACCCATCCTCTCAAAACTTGAGTTGCCTTCCCTGACCCAGACTCCACTCTCTCTCTACTCCTTTCTGAATTGTTCTGTTTAGAGCTAGAATATTCCAAGCATGGTTTCCTTTGTGAAACTGAGCACGTCCATGATTCAGGCTTCAGTTGCACACATGTAGAACTGAAGCAATGATGCAGCAGGATGAGATGGGATTCACAGCATCCCCAGGATAAGTGGAGTTTTAGAGCACTTTGGGAGTACCCCTAGTACAGTAGCCCTGGGAGTGACGGTTGTGTGCATGAGATGCAGAGTCCTCTTCTCCTTCTTAGAGGCTGGGAGCCCCGTGTCTGAACCTTAGCCAGACCAGCACTATGGGGCTTTCTTTCTCCAGAGATGAGCAAGCAGGGGTCTTAACAGCTGCTCTGGAAAAGAGGCCGGTAGTACCCCGCTTCACTACATCCTTCCCTTTGGAAATCAACCCAGGGACCCTGAGATGAAGGTGACATAGGGTGACACATCAGATACTGAACAAGGAAACTCACAGCTGTAACCCCAGCTACTTGGGAAGCTGAAGCAGTAGGACTGAGAATTCAAGGCACACCTGGGCTACATGGTGAACTCATGGCTAGTTTGCTGTAATTTAGTGAGGCTCTATCTTAAAACAAACTTGTTTTGTGGATATAGTTTAGTGGTAGAGCACTTGCCTAGCATCCATGAGGCTATGGGTCATGTAAAATGAGATCACATAGGAATGTCCCTATTCCACCGTTTGCAGTGCCCACTCAGCATGGCACCTTCCTTCAAGATGAATGAATTGCTGCCTCTGGATGCCTGGCAGGTACAGGTGCATTTTGGCAGGAGGCACTTAGGAAAACCTTCCCTTAGAGGGTTAAGGAGCCCCCCTTGCTAATGGAATTGAAGGTGGCATGGAAGGTTGTCAGAAAGAAACTACATTGAGAGTACAACTTTGCCCAGAGTAAGTTCACCAATATTCCCTCTCTTGGGGAAGACTCGTAGGCAGGGAGCTTTATAAATATATATTGATTGTAAGTTAACAAATATAGTTGTATCTATTTGTGGAATAAGACATGATGCCGTGATTCATGACTCGACACTTATCAGTCAGCTGCTCAGATCTGAGGATCACCTGCGCTAGAGCTTTCCTCTTCTGGCAGACATGCCAAATGTGAGGAAGAGAAATCATGTGTGGAAGCCTCCATGTGGTTCAGAACCTCATGTCCAGGATTGTTTCTGCCTTTGTAGAAACTAGGTCTTACCACAAAACATAAATACCCACAGAGGTTTCCACTAAATGCTATGTGTTCTTGAGTAAATTGATCATCTCTGATTTTATCTTGAAGATGGTAAGGCTGGAATAGAGGGCATGTCAGTGCTAGAACTTTTAGGATACATCTAGACTAGTTTCTGACCTTATAGGAGAGGAAGGAAAATTGCAAAGAGGGGGAGGACTTAACTCTTTTCCAGAACTCTGTGTTCCAAATTCTAAAGGGCTCACATCGTAACTGCTGAGGGTCAAGAGACCCAACACACAGACAGCCAACCCGATAGGCACAGAGTCCTCTCAGATGTGCCTACCAGTGACAGGGAGCCTGAGTGAAGGGCTGCTGCTTCTCAGTCCATCCGTTTCCTAAAGTTCATCTCTGTTGAGATTGTGCAGGGCGCAGAAGACAGTGCCATTAACCAGTTCCCTACTCTGCTGATACAAGGAGGAACCCCTGCCAGTAGTGCCACGGATGGGTCCAGAGCTTCCATCTTTTGAAGACTCGCATAGAGAGCCTGCCCAGCCAGTAGTGAGGTGTATTCCCCCTCAAGGTTTTCAACAGGGGAAGATTTGAGTCTTCATTTATTTATTTTTTATTTATTTGAGAGTGACAGAGAGAGAGAGAGAGAGAGAGAGAGAGAGAATGGGTGCCCCAGGGCTTCCAGCCACTGCAAACAAACTCCAGATGCATGCACCACCTTGTGCATCTGGCTTACGTGGGTCCTGGGGAATCGAGCCTCGAACTGGGGTCCTTAGGCTTCATAGGCAAGTGCTTAACCACTAAGCCATCTCTCCAGCCCAAGATTTGAGTCTTTAAAAACACTTTCATACATATATGTTATTGTACATATATATATGCTTGCTTATATTCATATCTATGCTACTCTCCTCCATCCCTGCTTTGCTCTCACTAGGGCCTGCCAACCCTCAAAGTCTCCTTTCTTTCTTAATGTTACACACACACGGACTCTGCATGACAGAGTACATGTGATGTGTGTTTTTCTGAGTCTGACATTTTGCTCTGACCTAATTCTTAGGATGTTTAGAAGTATATTACTTATCTTTCTTGTTGCTACAACAAAATACCTGATGAAAGGTATTACAAGGGAGGGAAGGAGGAAGGCAGGAAGGTTTTACCTGACAAAAGGTATTACAAGGGAGGGAGGAAGAGAGGGGGGAAGGCAGTAAGGAAGGAAGGAAGGAAGAGAGGAAGGGAAGAGGGAAGGAAGAAAAAAAGGAAGGAAGGAAAAGAAGGAAAGAAGAAAGAAAGGAAGGAAAGAAGAAGAAGAAAGAAAATGAAGGAAAATAAGAAAAGGAAGGGAAAGCAGGAAGGGTTCATGTTGGTTCATAGTTTGAGAGTAGAGTTATCATGGTGGGGAAAATATGGTGTTAAGACATTGAAGCAGCTGGTCACATCCAATCCCTAGTCAGTCCCAGAATCACCAAATGATAAATTGGTGCTGTCTATAATGTTCCCACCTCACTTAACCTACTCCAGAATGACCCTCACAGATAAGCCCACAGGTATATTTCCATGGTAATTCTAAATCCCATCAATTTGACAAGATTAACCATCACCATTTGTCATCTTGTCACTCAAATACCAAATTATTGTCAACTTGGTGGGATTTGCAGACACCAAGTTGAGAGAGAAAACTGATGACTGGGGAACTAGAGTTGCCACGTTGAAAGCACACTGCTGACTGTGGGGATCTAGAGCCATCACATTGAGAGAGAACACTGCTGACTATGGATCTAGAGTCATCACATTGAGAGAGAACACTGATGACTGTGGATCTAGAGTCACCACATTGTGAGAGAACCCTGCTGACTGTGGATCTAGAGTCACCACGTTGAGATAGAACACTGATGACTGTGGATCTAGAGTCACCACATTGAGATAGAACACTGATGACTGGATCTATAGTCACCATATTGAGATAGAACACTGATGACTGTGGATCTAGAGTCACCACATTGAGATAGAACACTGATGAATGGATCTATAGTCACCACATTGAGATAGACAACTGCTGACTGTGGATCTAGAGTCACTATGTTGAGAGAGGACACAATTGGAATGGAACCTCCCTTACAATCAATGTTCTTCTCAGGAAGTGCACTCAAGGTGCTAGGACATGGATCTCCAAAGGCTGTACTCTCTCTCTCTCTCTCTTTCTCTCTCTGTCTCTCTCTCCCTCCTTCTCTGGATTGGACAGAGGTCTGGATAAAGTAAAGGCTTTGGAGTCCTCTGATTCCAACTCTCTATACCTTCCTAAAGTCTGGAATCAATTCCAATATTGATAACCTCCTCTCCAGCTTCATAGGAGTATCCTCACAGTCTTGCCATGATTTACATCAAAGTCTTGTTCATGATTTAGAATCAAGGCTTAGTGAACATAAAGAATTTGATTTGTATCCAGAGAGCCTTATAGAAGCAGAAGGATGAGGAAGTGTTTTCTCAGAGGAATTTCTGCAACCATCATGGGCTCTTTTCAGCCCTAAGTGAGCAACTATTACTGATGACACCTCTGTGTTTATTGTCACTTTGTCAAGATCTTTCAGACATCTTTATTGTTTGACGTTTTTCTGATGCCTGTGAACCTTCACTTAAGATAAATAAAATCAAGTCTCATTAGAATAGTAGTAGTAGAAACAGCGAAGTGTTTCAGAGGTATTTTTGAATTGGGTTTAGAGGTATTGTATTCAGAGAGAACTGTGTTTGAAACTTGTACAATGATATTATTACCTATTTACAGAGGCTTATTGAGTATCAGATATGACATGCCATGTACTAATATTGATATTAATATATCATTATATATCAGTGAATAGTAAATGTATCTAAATGCTTAGCATCTTTTCCAATACACAGAAACATGTCTAATGAACACATTAATATTCAGTGCCATTGATATTGGCTGATATGAGGGTTCACTGAGCACCTCTGAAGAGGATTCAAAGTTATTGTTTCCTGAACAAAGAATTGAGCAAGAGCATACAGTTGTAGCAGAGGCTATTAGGAAAGGGACACTTCAAGGGAGGAAGCAGGCTGGAGAAAAGAGAGTTCCACATACTAGCTGCACAAAGAATCAGGCTTTTGTGTGGGAATTTTGAGCTCATTTGCATATCATGGCTTTTTCTGCTCAAGCTCTCTCTGTTACATGACGCTCTACATACGCTACATAAGATGTTATACATCTGAAACCCCCACCCAGGGCTGTGTGTTTAGTATTATAATGAGCACCCAGCCAGCGTGGTGCCGTACCTCTACCAACATCTTTGGGAAGAAAGAAAGGAGAATGGGGTGATCTCTAAGGAAGCCTTACATATGGAGAATCTGGCCCTAATGGCAGAGATGGGGTTGGACTCCTGACCTTCCCAGGGACATTTCAGTCTTCTACACTAAGCTGCACCCTGCCGCTGACAGTTTCCACCCTGCTGGCTGGCTAGGAATAAATTAAGACCACCTTGGGAATTTAGCAGTTTTCGTCCTTATAGAATAGAGACAGTAGAGACAGATCCAAAAATACCTCAAGGACTTGCTGATGCATTTCCTATAATCTGTTACCATGGCCCTGAAATCAATTAGATTCTTCAAATTCCAGAGGTAAATGTAAGTGATAAGCTGCTCCAAAGTCACGATAGCCTGTAAGCCTGATTCTATGGTCTACCTCCTTCCTTTCAGGCATGCCCGCAAGAGTGATTCTGCCTTCCTGACAAGCATCCCCGTGCCTTTCTCAGGGGAAAGTGCTGTTGGAGTAAAGCAATTTTCTCTGGGCCTGGCGTGACTCTTGGTTGTCAGGGAGCAAAGATTGCTGCGGAGACCTACAGGCTAGGAGACCCCCCCCCCCCACCCTTGGTCATCACAGTGAAATGAGCAGAACAATGCAGTAAGAGCTCTGTCTGTGGTGAAGTAATGTGATGTGAAAATTCCCTTGTAGAAGAGACAGACATCTCCCAACAGTCCATCCTCTGTTCCCTCCGGCATCCCCCCACCCCCGTTTCAGGATGTCTCTTGCTAGAGGGGGTGGATGGGTGACCAAAAGCGGAGACTCCATTATGCAGCTATCATGAGTCATCGTCCATGCTGGGGTGGGACTTTTTCATTGAAGCAGGGTCTCACTATAGCCAAGGCTAGCCTTAAACTCATGGCCATCCTCCAACCTCAGCTTCCCAAGAGCCGAGATTAAAGGCATGAACCACCATGCCTGGCTACAACTTTCTTTTGACAACGTTAATACATACACATAATGTATTTTGATCAGAATCCCCTATTATCACACTCTTTTGCCCTCCCCATGCCCCTTCCAGTGAACCCCTTCCTCCCTCTAACCAGTCCTTCAACTCCCCCCACCCAGCACTTTCCCAGCCATAGGCTTTTGACTATGTTTCTAGTGCCAGGTATAAATTCCCTCCTGTGGAGAGGGCCTCAAATCCAATCAAAGAGCAGTTGGTTACCCCCATAACAGTCATGGCACTATTGCCCCAGTGGGCTCATTTTGCCTGACTGGTTGCTTATGTTGCTTGCTCATTAATACTGTTGGTGACTTTTCTCTCCCAGTAGCCTACATAGCATATTCCAACACTAAAGCAGCTATCCAGTAGGAAGAAGGCTTTCAGCTTAGTACCAGCTTGATTTCTCAGTGTTTAGCAACAGACGCATGTGATGTCTTTAAAAATAGGCTCTTGCCATCTAGTTATGTTAGACAGCCAAAAGCATTAGCAAGAACCGGTATTGCTTGGCGAACCTCATGGGCCTCCCTGAGCAACAGCTCTCTGGGAAGTTTTGAGGAGGGACTTTTTGGTGAGTGAGATGCTGTTGATTTACTCATATTCCTGTAAGTAATACCTTACTCATATTTCTATAAATAACTCTCATAAACTCAGTGGCTCACAAAGGTGGACTTAAATGGAATCATTATTTGGCCTGTTGGTGCCTTTTCTGGTGTGAATAGATGTTTCTCTACACCTCCTCAGGCCACCTGAGCTCCCACAGGCTCATAAGAGGGATGATCTGCTCTTGGACAGTATGTCATATTGTGGGAGGATAGAAAGAAAGTACCTGCAGTCCAGGGCTGACCCCTAACCTTGTGTATATCTACAAAGGCGGAGACAGCCCAATCTAATGGACAAAATAATAATTAAATTAGATCCATAAATCTAAAACACTGTCTACAATGGACTTGTTGCCCAGAGATGACAGACATTCAAGGTGACCTGTTATTGCTTTGAAGAGTCAGGAAGAGTATCTATTAGACTAAGTCATCACAAACCTGATGACAGGCAGGACATACTACTAATGTCAGAACATCCTGGCTTTGAATATGCCAAAGCCATGGTGACTCCTGAAAGTGGTGACCCTGAGGTCTGACATGGGCTGCAGATAATGGCAGGAATGAGGTCTGGGGCTGAGGCAGATATTGTATGATATGAGAGGGAGTGCAGGATTTAGCAGATTCAAAAGCCAAAGGGAAGGCTGAAGAAATGGCTTAGCATTTAAGGCACTTGCCTGCAAAGCCCAAGGGCCTAGGTTCAATTCCCCATTACCCATGTAAGCTAGCTACACAAGGTGGTGCATGCATCTGGAGTTTGTTTGCAGTGTCTGGAAGCCCTGGCATGCCCACTCTTTCTCTCCATCTGCCTCTCTCTCTCTCTCCCTCTTTCTCTCTCTCCCTCTCTTAAGTAAGTAAGTAAATAAATAAAGTCAAAGGGCACATCTGCTCGGGAATATGTTACCAGGCCACAGCCTGGGGAAGTGACACTGGATGATGATGGAAAGAAGCGAAGAGGAAGGCTGACAATAGGAGTAACTGTAAATATGGAAGCCGTGTGTTGGCAGGACCAGGGGAAGGTTCAGGAAACAAAACGATGTCAGTGAAGTTGGCTTAAGACCCATGGAGACAGGAGGATGGAGAACTGCTACATGCTGGGTCTCCATCTGAATCCATAGGGAGATGAGCAAGCGTGACCACAGTGCACATTGTATGTTCGATACCATAGTTACCATTTTGATAGGATGCTTGCTGACTATTGAAAAATGTATAAATAGTGAAAGCAACAGAACATTAAGGTAAATAGACACCAAAATGATTAGACTGGTTCTAATCTCTGTGAGATGGGATTTCGGGAGGATTTTGCTTTTCCCATTATACATTTCTGCTTCTTACAAATATTTTAGAACAGTACACTTTGTGTTTTCTGAGAGGGAAATTAAATGAGCTTTGTTTTCATTTTCTGAAACAAAATCTCTGCAGACAATGCTCAGACCATAGGAATAAATTGCAGAGGGAACTGCCCTCGTGTGACCCAGACGGGACAAGGCCTGCTTTAAACTAAAATAGCGAGGTCTTTTGGTGATGTAATTCATAACGTGTCCTTGATGTTCTTGGAGGTTTTAACGGGCCCTAAGAAAAGAACAACTTAGAATCGTGTTGCCTTAAGGGACCTTACACTTTCAACAATTCAACTCACATATATTACCACGGTGGGAATGAACTCTGATGAACAGGTCATTCAGAGAAACATACCCAATAATCAATAGCATTTCTGACCACCAATCATAACAATCATAACAAGTAAATTTTGAAGAGTTCATTCATAAGTGGCCATAAAAATTTGGTTAACAGAGAATACATCTAAGTTTTGTGTGCATGTTCATCACAACTAACAGGTACAAACTACAAACATAAAGTCAAGCTAAAAATGAAGATTTCATGTATACATGTATATTTGCGTATATGTGGTGGATTGAATGTCAAATGGACCCCATAGTTTCATATGTTTGAACACTTGGTCCCCAGTTGGCAGCACTGTTTGGGAAGTTTGTGGAACCTTTGGGAGGTGGAGCCTTGGTGGAGGAAGTGGGCCACTGGGGGAGGGAAATTGAGGGCTCTACATCCTGTTCTGTCTGTTTCCTGTGCTGTAATATGACATCAACTGCCATGATTTCCCCACCATGATGAAATTTCCCCTTGAAACTGTAAGCTGAATTTAACCTTTTATTTCCCAAAAGTTGCTTCTGTATGGATTTTTGTTCACAGCAGCAAGACAGTAACTAATACAGTATATGTGCGTGTGTGCAGAGATATAGACATATAGAGCGAGATGGGAATAGGTATAGATAGATGTAGACATAGATATAAAAATGTACAGATCGCTCATAATGAAGATCAGGATGAGTTGCCCAGAACCTGCCAAAGGGAAAAACACATTTAAATATCCCTTAGGTCTCAGTTAGATTGAATACATTGGAATTAGTTAATTCTCCCCATACATTAATCGTTTACTCATTGCCATTCCAGCACAAGTCCTAGCAGAGTCATTTGGTTCATTCATTTTTCTTATTAAACTATGATTTAAAATAAATACATCTAATTTAATGTTCATAATTGCATGAGTTTTGAAAAAAATAACTATACTAAAGTAACCAACACCCTGGTTAAGACTTCCTTTACCCCCAGAAAGTAAAGGCATCTAAAATTATAAAATATTATATAAATTATACATTGCTTTCCCATAATCATTGAAATTTAAGAGGTAAGACAAGAAGATCCTAGCAACAAGGTAGCTAGCTAGATTAGCTGAATCAGTGAGCTCTAGATTCAGTGAGAGAGCCTGTCTCAATAAATAAGGTAGAAAGAAATTATGGAAGACATCTGCTTTTGACTTCTGTGTACCACATGTGTGAACCTGCACAAACACACACACACACACACACACGTGAACACATCCACACATACATGCACCCCCCCATAGAATATCAGTTGAAGGGGAAGTCTAGTAAGGTGGGTAAAGTATATCAAAAGCAGACATCTGGCATCACATTGTAACATCAGTGGGAAGGAAGCAGAGTGAGAGAACAGCAATCAGGGCTGGACTATGAAACCTCAGGGCCTGCCCCAGTGACAAACTTCATCCACCTCCAGACAGTTCCACAGCCTTCCTGAATACTGCCATCAACTAGGGATTAAGTATTTAAACATATGAGTCTTGGGGACATTATACATTGAAATTGTACACAGGTACAACACACACGAACACAATAAAAAGAATATGGGATTGGAAATATAGCTTTGTGGTTAAGACACTAGCCTGTGAAGCCTAAGGAACCAGATTTTACTCCCTAGTCCCCACCCACATAAGCCAGATGCACAAAGTGGCACATGTATGTGGAGTTCATTTGCAGTTTCTGGAGGCCTGGTGTACCCACTCTTTCTCTCTATCTGCCTCTCTCTCTCTCTCTCTCAAATACATAAATAAAATATTTACAAAAAAAGAACCTGGAGTTACCACAGTTGATATAAAAACAAATTCAGTGCCATTTTGCTCATAGAAATCATATCTTGGGCTGGAGAGATGGCTTAGTGGTTAAGCGCTTGCCTGTGAAGCCTAAGGACCCTGGTTTGAGGCTCAGTTCTCCAGGACCCACGTTAGCCAGATGCACAAGGGGGCGCATGCATCTGGAGTTCGTTTGCAGTGGCTGGAAGCCCTGGCGCGTCCATTCTCTCTCTTTCTCTCTCTCTATCTGCCTCTTTCTCTCTCTGTCACTCTCAAATAAATAAATAAAAATGAACAAAAAAAAAGAAATCATATCTCAATTGAAACTATAGAAATATACCAATTTCAAGACATCATGAAAATACTTGCTGTATTAGTTACTTTTCTCATTGCTGTGACAAATTGCCTGACAAAAGCAACATGAGAAGGAAGGGTTTATTTCAGCTTCCAGCTACAGGTTCCAGTCCATCATGGAGGGCAAGCATGGCACACTTCATCACGGGAAGGAAGGCGGCAGGCACTCGGGGTGGCTGGTCACAGTGTGTCCACAGTCAGGAAGCAGAGAGGGATGAATGCCAGCATTCATCTCACTTTCTCCTTTTTATTGCTTCCAGGATTCCAGCCCATGGAAAGGTGCCATCCAAAGTTAAGGTGGGTCTCCCAGCCTCAATTAATCTAATCTACAGAATCTCTCACCAACATTCCCAGAGATTTGTTTCCATGGTAGTTCTAAATCCTATGAAGTTGACAAACAGATTAACATCACACAGGCCAAAAGAAAATGAGTTCAGCTATGCTGAAATTGGTAGAAGTCTAACGGTATCAACATTACAAAAGAAAAGGAACATCACTATAAGGGGTCAAGCCATAATGAAGAAATAACCATTGTGAGTCAATATATAACTTCAGTAAATAACAAAGGCTGTGTATGTGGTACACACCTATAACCCCAGTACTAGGGGGACAGATGCAGAAGGATCAGGAGTTCGAGGTCATCTAGGGCTACACAGAGAGTTCAAGGCCAACTTTTGTTACATGAGACCCCATCTCTAAACACCAAGCTAATAATAATAAATAAAGATATAGAGCAAAACTTCTATAACCAAAAGGAAAAATGAAAACAATTATAATAATATTGGAGGTTATATTACCACATCTTACCATAGCTGATAGATCACACAGGGAAAATACCATATTTCAGAACAAAAATGAAAGTTATTTGACACATATTGATCACCACACACAAATGTCCTCATATGATAGGCTTCAAAGCTTAAAATCCAAAGGATTCTACGATTCAGATTATATTCTGTGATTATACTAAAAATGAGCTACAAATACGTATCTGAAAGATGATTTTGGTAACTGCTTGTTATCAAATGATCTATAAGACAAAGAAAAACAACAAAAAAGACTCAGAAACCTTTAGGGATGAACATTAAAGACTTTATATAGCAAAACTTTTTCTATGCAAGTAAAGCAGTCCCTAGAGAGAATTACAAAGCATCAGGAAGGGAAAGGAGGCGTGAAGTTAATCATCTGGTTACCCTCATGAAACCAGAAAAAGAAAAGAAAATCAAAGGAAACATAGAGGCAGACAAAAGGATGGAAATCAATCAAATAAAAAATGTACATTGTTAGTTACTTTCTCATTTTTGTGAACAAATACTTCACCAGTAGCAGTTTAAGGAAGGAAAGAAGTTTCTTTGGGGTTACAGTTTTGAGGGGAGACTGTCCATCATGGTGGACATTTTGAAAACATTGCAGTCAGGGGACAGAGGATGGGCAGCAAGGGACACAGGTTATAAAACTTAAGTCCTATCCCCAATGACCCACCTCCTCCAGCAAGGCCCTACCCCATAGAGGTTCCACAATTTCCACAACCTTCCCAAACAGCTCACCAGCAGGAGACCACGCGTTCAAACACATGAGCCTATGGGAGGTGTCTGACATTCAAACCTCCATGTATACATACAAACATGCATATCAACCCGAAAACTTATTTGAAAACAGTAGTAAAATTGGTGATTGTCTAGCATAGCAATCAAAAAAGGAAAATAAACATGTGGCACACTCAGGATCATAAGCAAGTCAGTAATTTTTGGTCTTCATGTATCACAGATAGATATATTGAGAAAATTATTTTGTAAAGCATTTAATCAGAAGCACAAAATTTCAAATCCTGTGATTCCAGGTAGGGTCTGTGGCTTAGGTAACTGGTTCTGAGATCCAAGCAAAGGAACAAATAAAAGCAAACGAAATATAAAAATACTGAAATTGATTGTCTGCTCCAGGGCCTGCATGGACCTAAATGTTTAAACTCTCCATTAATGTACAACACCGCTGAGAAACACTGCCCCCAGCCTTTTGATTTTGACTTGTACGGGGTTGTGTTTTTACTTTTATAAATGTTTATGAGGAGACATGTTTATAAAAAGACAAGCATGTTCTTTGTACTACCTGCCACAGAAAAATACAGAAACTGCAAAATCAACCCAAGAATTAATAACACACTTGAAAACATTCAACATTGCAAAACTAGGCAACATTTAAAAAGCAATGAACTATACTGCAATGTATTAACATGAAAAAGATCTCAATATTGGAGCAATTTGACTGAAGGCAAGTGCAGTACAATACCAATTTTTGTCAAGTTTGGGAAGATGTCAGAATCACCATGTAAAGTCAGTGGAGCATGGCAGTTCAGAACACAAAAATCTCTTCTACATCCTGGCCTTTCTGCCAACAAGAATGGCCTCAGTGGTGACTGAATTGTCCTTGCTTTCTCCCTCTATGAAATGAGGGCACTGTTACTGTCCACCAGGCAGAGTTGTGGGATCAGGCAAGCTAATCAAGATGTGTGGAGAGCTCCTGGCACATCACTAGTGACTTATAGCTGTCTGCTGTGTTGTCACAGCAAAGGCTCCCACTGTGTCTGGAATGTTCTATTGCTTAAAAACCCTCTGTGACAGGACCTGGGGAGGTGGCTCAGTTTGCAAACATGAGGACTGAAGTTTAGATCCCCAGAACCCATGTAAAAGCTGTAAGCCTGTAATATTAGCTTTCTGGCTAAGTAGTCTAGCCAAATTGGCAAGCTCTAGGTTCAATGAAAGAACTTGACTCAAAAAAAAAAAAATAAATAGTTTTTGGAGTGTGTGGGTGGGCAGACATGGCAGTCTGGAGTGAGTAGACAAGACCCCTGTTTCTGGGCTCCTCCCACCTCCCTAATCTGAGTGTGCCGGAGGGTGCAGAGGTTTAGAAATCTGCTTCTCTTTTTCAGACAGGAGACGGACCTGAGGAGATAAAAGACAGCAGAAACCACAGAGGAATTGGGGAAATGAGCAAGAGCGCTACTTTCTTAGTGAATCTGATATCAGCACAAGGGTGAAGGAGATAGACACTGAGGACACTCAACACCTACCAAACCAGAGATCCAGAGGCTCCTGAGTGCCCATCACTGGAGTAGACTTAAAATGCTCCCAGCATGGCTCAGGGAATTTTGCAGAAGAAGGGGAAGAAAGATTGTTAGAGCCACAAGTTGGGGCATTTTTCACAGAAACACTGCCTCCCTCCGCCATAATGCATGACCCACGATCCCCATGGGGTGACCTGCATCCCAAATGAGGAAGGCCTCTTCAGAAAAGGAGCAGGAAGGAGGGAAAGGGTGCTACCAACATGTGTTGTTTATATACTAAATATGTATATATCTAATAAAAAATTTAAAAAGTCAAAAATGTACCATAAAAAGATATAACTTTCTAATAGTTCAAGCCCAAGGTACAACAATATTTAATAACAAATAAAATATCATATTCACAGAAAAGAGATTTGTTTCATAAAGTCTCTGTAAAGAATAAGTGAGAGAAAACATAGGGCCAATTCAAGTGAAGAATATACTGGGCAAGAGATGGATTCCAGAAATATTTCAGAGAATAAGCTAAAGAGACAATTAGGAGTTGGGAATGCAATTCAGAGCTTAATTTAGATATGTGGGGTTTGAAATATTTGTTTAATTTTAATACGTTTGATAATCTCTAAGTACTGACCTTTTTATATTTACTACAAATGTTTTCTTTGTATAAGCAGTCACGATTTATGAATGTACCCATATGTCTAGTAAATAGCCTTAAATCTGTCTTCAAGGTTGATTTCTGTTAAAAATATCTTCACATCTAAAATAAAGGAAAAATAATAGTTTCAAAACAAAAAAAAAGTGGAATCACTGTCTGAAATATCTTCAATGTAAGCGTAAAGCATAACTATGCTTGCTCTTTTTCTTCAATGTCAGATTGGGATTTTTTAAGTATTTTGTGGATAAAAAAATGTCACAACAAAAGAATAGGTTCTGGGTTGCAGAGATTGCTTAGTGGTTAAGGCACTTACCTGTGAATCCTAAGGACCCAGGTTTGATTCCCCAGGAACCACGCTAGCCAGATAGGAGTTCATTTGCAGTGGCTTGAGGCCATGGCACTCTCTCTCTCTCTGTGTGTCTCTCTCTTTCACTCAAATAAATAAGTACAATATTTAAAAATAATTAAAATTAAAAAATAAGGCAGGGAGAGCAATTGAAGAAGACAGCTGGTGCCAATTTCTGTCCTCCACATATACATGGGCACCCACACACGTGTGCACACACGTACAAAATAAAATTTTAAAATCCTCTGTAACAAGGAAGGCAACGTGTTAGCATTCAGCAGAGCTGGCAGGTGAGCACACGCGTGGTCGCTGACTGGCTTTCTGTTGGTTGTGGCTGTGTGAGGTCCTGCAGAGCACGCTCACAGGCCTCTTTCCTGTGGACACCCTGTCACTGTAATTCCCCACTGCCCACACACACAAGGCCTCCTTCCCGTGGGCACACGCCCACCTCCCCTCCTCTTCTTCCCAGTAGCCCCCAATTTATCAAGTGTGATGTAAGAAATTATACTGATAACATGTACTGGAATCATTTCTATTCTAGCCACAGTATACAAACAGAGCCATGGCTACGGAAGGCCCTTGTGAACCTTGAATTTCATTGTGCTGACTCTGATTTCCACTTTGCTCACCTGCCTCTCACTGACCTGTAACCAGAAAGCTCCATCAGTCCAGTGACCTCCCGCCTTACAGAGAACAGGCTGCGAACTCTAATGTCTGGCCACCTTTATGGCTGTGCATTCTGCCACATACACACTTTGCGCCCCGGCTCTGGTCATCCTATCAGCAGCTCAGCTTCCAGTTGCTTTGTGAGGTGTTTCTTCTGAAGGGCGCTCTCGGGCTCCGACTTTCCTTTCTTCTCTGCTCAGAGAGAGCTCCTCCCCAACCCATACATGTACTAGCCATTGTCCTCCATGACTGCCACCTGACCCAGCTTTGCTTGCCGCCCAGCTTTGAGCAAGGACAAGATGGAAGAGGAGGCTCCGCATGGGGCCAACCTGGGGAGTGTTCACGACTTACCAGGCCCAGGCGCTCATGGCACATCGTGACTATGACGTTGCACATCGTGACTACGATGTGGTCGACTCTGCACTGACAAGTCAGCAGTCTTAGCCACGCTGCGGTGGAGAATTTTCAGATTCTTCAGTTTCATATCAGGAAGCAGGGAGAGCCAAGTCCCTGTGTCCACCCCACCCAGCTCTGTCCCTCTCTGGGAATGGGGCCCACATAGGCAGCCCAGCTCACATATGCAAGACCCGACACACTGTCGGTGTTCTGGGGCACAAGGGTGTGTAGCAACAGAGGAAATAGGCTCTGTGTCTTTTATTTGTTTGTTTGTTTGTTTGTTTTGTTTCTCGGGGCAGGGTCTCACTCTAGCCCAGGTTGACCTGAAATTCACTCTGTATTCTCAGGGTGGCCTCCTCGAACTCACGGCGATCCTCCTATCTCTGCTTCCCAAGTGCTGGGATTAAAAGCGTGCACCACCACACCCGGCTCTTTCTTTTTTTTTTTTTTTTTAATGCAATTCACGGGTATTTCTGACGTTCTTGCTTTGGACAGAATCTCTCAGGTTGCCAACTATCCCTGACTCTGCTGTCTGGAACCCTGCTCAGTGCTGCCCCCTATCCGGGGACCCAGGCATGGTCCATGTTCCCAAAGTAGCACATTGATGAGCTCGATTCAGATCAGAGCCTCTAAGACATGAGAACGAGCCAAAGCCATCTAGTGACAACGGATGGGCAAGAGGCAGGGTGCAACGGAAAGTGAGAGGGCTTAAGGGTGGGATCCGTGCATGCCAGTTTGTGTTATGGCCTGGTTCTGTCTCCACAAACTCAGTGCGCCTGAGCAAGTTATATAACAGTCCTTGCCTATGCAGAGGGTGTTGGAGGTGAGAGCTTGTGTTAGGCGAGTGATTAGACCAGAGCCAGGGTCTGATTAAATCCATGAGAGGTGTTAGGTAGCTACAGTGCCAGTAGTCTTCAAAGTACTCACTTTTCCTGACGCCAAATCCGGCCAGCTTATAATAGAATCAGGAACTAATATCCCGATTAAGTATCTCCTTGAAAATGGACTCTGAGTCTCACATTTTATATTTCATAAGCTTTCAGAGAAAGGACAGAAGAGAAGGCACTGGAGTCACTTAGAAAACCTCCCCAAAGGGAGGGTATGACCAAGGGGTCTTTGGGGACCATTCATTTGGCTGGACAGGGGCTTCTAAGGCCATTCGTGCCAGAGCCTCCTGGTTGTATAAATGCCAAGTGTCCTGGGGCAATGTTTTGAAGGACACAGTGAACATGCGTATGTAATTTCACACCTTGAAGGAACAAACATACTACGTTATAATTGCAATTTGCAGCCAGTCCCTTCCCCTGGGGGTGGGGGGGGTCTGCTCAGTCATTCTATTTCCTGTCCCTTGTCAAGGCTTCTTCACCCTCAGACAGTGCCCTCACCCAGGTGGTCACTCATCTGAGCTGTTGTCAGCGAGCTTGTAAGAAGCCTGCCTGGAATACTAAGCAGGGTTTGTCCACACACAACCCAGCTTCCCAGTCTAATTGGAGTTTTCTAACAATACGTGGGCGGTGTGGTCTCAGCACAGACACTGCATTGATTTCAACCCATCGCAGCCCGCCCACCTCATGTTCGCATTCTGTTCTCTGCTAATTAAACCCTGGTGTCCTTGAAGTCAAGCTCCATCCGGAGGCTATTTTGATACCTACGCTTCCTTCCCTTCCCCATGTGCCCAGAAGATTGACCCTAAAGGCCAGGCTAGGACAGGTGTCTGGAAAGGCTGCTCAAGAACATGGGGGAATTTATGATGTGAAAGTTGACCCTGAGAGCAAGACAGGCTGGTTTTCAAGAAATCTAGCATGGGTTCACAGTATAGAAACAAAATGTGTTATATATTATTTAGTATATAGTGTATCAGCTGATCAGAGCCCCATATATCCTCTGCTCTAAAATCACCCAGCAAATTTCAATAACTCTCTTCTGACAGTTGTTTCCACTTACAAGAGCCTCACACCCAGAAAAGAAGCCCCCCCTCGCTCTCACCCCTTCCCCGTTGCACCCTGTTTCTTCTACCCTTGGTCTTCCCAGCACAGATTGGATTTCCAGCTTCTGCTTCCTGGACCCTTTCCTCACCCTCCCTCTCCAGGTCATCGCTGTGGTGCCTGTCCCATTCCTCAGCTCCAGCACTCTTGGCTCTAGGACAGAGTCTCTCTTCTGTGGCCCTGTCCCGCCCACCATAGCATACTGAGGCCATTCCTGGCCTCTACCCTCCGTATACCAATCATACGCCACTGCTCATAGTTGTGTAGAGCTCCAAGTGTCCTCCACTGGGCAGAGTCATGACTGGCTAAGCACCCCTGTTAGAGGCAATACCACCCTAGTCTGGACTTATAGTCCTGAAATGAAGAGGCCCCAGCTGACCTTACCAGAGATCTCCCCATGGAGCACCCATAGTCACTGACAGTCATGATACGACAGTAAATGTCTGGTGCTGTAAGCCACCTGCGTGGTGCTTGGTTACGCAGCCGCAGGAGACACATACACAGCCCCAGGGGCTGTTCATTCCCATCCCCACAGGGCAGATGCGCAACACCCCGCCTGGTCCTTGCTCCTGTCCCACCGCTTTCCTCTTTCTCATCGCTGGCCTCACGGGTCCTCCATTCTCCCCCTTGCTCACTGGCCACTTGGCTGGCTTGAGCATCTCTGTGTCCATTTCTGCTGCCTCTGTCCGGGGTCAGGGCCTTCCCTTCTCTCACACCAACCTCAGCCTCTCAGCTGTGCTCTGCTCCAGGCTGGAGCTTCACCTCCAGCTTGCACAGAGCAGCCAGCCTCGGGTATTTGCAATGCAAATCTAATCGATTGCCTGTCACCCAAGAATTCAGAGGGGATCAATACTTCCCTTTCCCCTGTCCCACAAAGTGCAGACTCGGAACTTTGGCTCTCACAGCTGCCCTCCCTCACCTGTCCTCCACGGTCCTGCACCAATTCTTCAGCTGTACTTCAGAAAAAAACATGTGTGGCTCCACGTCTAAGAAGCAGTACTGATATGTCCCCATGTCTTACCTCTTGCTCATTTTTATGCAGGAATGTCCTTCCTGCCTTCAATGCCCAGCTAGCTTTCAGTAGACAGAGTACCTCAGGAAGCCTTGCACAGACTCTAAAGTGCCCACCTCTCCTACTCAATCGCAGCTTGGTTCTTCCTGGCTTGCCCAGTATTCAAACAGTGCCTGATAATGCAATACCCCATCTACCAAACTTGGCCCTTGCTGAATGCCTCCTCATCCTTTAAGACCAGCTCTGTGTCTCCTTCCAGAATCATTACAGACGGCACTCCCACTTACACACACACACACACACACACACACACACACACACACACAAAACTCAGTTTGGACAACTGTCTTTTTGGGTATCTTGGGATTAGCACTAGGTTCCCGCACAGTGTCTACACTTCTACCATCTCCCTTCTGCTGCACCAGCCACACTAAAGCTCTAGGAAACGCAAGTCTGTCATGGTCGAATTTTGTTCCCCAAAAAGATATATTGAAGATCTAATCCCCAGGGCTGTGAATATGACCTTCGTGGAAAGTATCTAAAGTCTTTGTAGATATTATCAAGTCAAGATGAGATCATGGGATGGATCCTAATCCAATATGAATCACATCTGTATAAGGGCAGGAAAAGAGAAGCAGAGATAATGTCATGTGAGGCAGAGATCATGGAGACAGGTCTACAAGCCGAGCAATACAAAATATTGCCAGCAATCACCAGACACATCAAGAAAGACATGGACCACATTTTCATCATCTCCACCAGAAGGAATCAGCCTTGCTGACACTTGGACCTTGAACTCTAAACCTCCATTAGTAACCAGCATTTCTGATAAAATGTCTTCCTGTTGACGATGCATGTGTTGCTTTGCTACCCGGCCCCAGGAGACACATCCACGGCCGTGCATGCTGTTCATTCTCAGTGCCGCAGGGCCCCTGCACAGCAGAAACCCAAAGCAGTTTGCCGTGGACTTCTCATCCACCCACACAGCGGGTTCAGGGGAGCTCTGTTGCAAGTCTGTGTTCTTCCAGTTTTTGTGATTGCTTCAACTCTGTGTTCAGTGGCTCTTCCTCTGTGTCAGCTTTCTCCTGTGATGTTGGATAAATCAGTGAAAACTACGCCGAGTTAACCTAAAGAGCCAAAAGCCCATGGAGAAAAAGAACAGCTTACCCATGAGAGGGAATTATCTCCTGGAATGGTCTCTGAAGCTCCTGCCTCGTCAAGCCCACTGTCACTGTGGTCATCATTCTTGCTGAGGAGATGTGCTGTCCGACATCACTGAGCCCTCAGGCCTGTCCCTTAACATCAGTCTTTCTATTCATCCAACCAACAAGTAGTTGTCAAGGGAACATTGCTGGACACTGTTCTAACTGCTTCCTCCACAGGGTGTAGAGCCATGGACAACACAGTTAAGAATCTCTGATCTCGTGGATCTCAGGCAATAAACAAGTCAACATTGTCTTTAAGTGTATGGTCCTAGCCCCATGGACATCAGCTAAGAAGTCTTTGTGTCTTCCTGCAAATGACAGGGGACAACTCCCACGTAATGCAAGTTCTTGCTTATTGTGGATTTAAAAACTGATCTCAAGGAAGTAGAAAATAGGATAGTGATCAATGCCTAAGAAAAATCTGGGGGGAGGGGATGGAGAAAGGTTGGTTCATGGGTACAGGGTTCAGTGTGTAGGAAGACTAAATTCTGGTATTCTGTAGCACGCTAGGATAGCAGTGTCTGGCATCAGTGAATCATGCATTTCAAGATAGCTAGCACGATTCTGAATATTCCCAAACACAATAATATGATGTATGTCTGAGGAAATATATATTATTTCAATGACCCTGTTCTGACCATTAACATTATCTACAAGTATCAAAATGTCACAGGGGTGCTGGAGAGGTAGCTTAGCAGTTAAGGTGCTTACCTGTGAAGCATGAGGACCCAGGTTCAATTCTCCAGTACCCACATAAGCCAGATGCACAAGGTGGCACATGCATGTGGAGTTCATTTGTAGTAGATAGAGGTCCTGGTACATCTATTCTTTCTATCTTTCTATCTGTCTATCTGTCTACCTACCTACCAACTATCTATCTATCTATCTATCTACCTACCTACCTACCTATCTATCTACCTCTCACTCTCTTTCTCAAAGAAATAAATAAATAAAATATTATAGATATCAACCCAGGAGCCCATCATTAGAAAAATGTATAACACAGTTATGGTACATTTATACAATGGAATTCTAGAAGAAGGAAGAAAAAATGATACAATGAAATTTGTAGGGAAATGGAAGGACTGGGAACAGATTATACTCAGTGAACACACAAAATCACAGAAAGAGGAACATCACATGTTCTTACTCATCTGTGGTTCCTAACCTGCATCAGCTTGACTTGCTGGCATACCTGATGGGTATTTCTTGAGACCCAGACAATAGGCATGGAAGTGTTTGAGGGAGGGGAAGGGGAAGTTGGGGGAAAATAAACATAAAACTAGACCCCAAAAGAACTGGTATAGTAAAAACCTTTATCCCTGAAGGTAGACTAAAAGGTTTAACCCTCAACAGGAATATGGGGGGGAGTGCCTGGAAAGCAGGGCCCTGGAGAGGGGGGGGATGAAGCCTAACCTTAAAAGTTTTTTTTTTTTTGCTCTGGCCTATAACTCCCCACACTAGAAATTGGTTGCTACCCACATTGAGCTATTGATCAGAGAGACCTACAAGGCCCCCAAAACAACACACTTGATTTCCCACCTGAGGTAGAAGGTAAGACCCTATTGCTGAAGACACCATAAGAACACTTAGAGACCTGGCTGGAATCCAGAAGAGAGCCAGTCCCCAGACAGTTAAGCCTGTCTAGTGCTGGAAAGTGCTACATGAGCTACTGGGGGAAAATGATCAACAACAGTGTGAGCAAGCAGGGGGCTAAGCTGCTCAGGAGCAACCAGCCTGACAAGAAGTTCACACCAGTGCAATGGTGCACACAGCCTTGGTGGGTAACCAATGGCTTTCTGATTGGCTAAGAGATCTGCTCAGTGGAAAGGAACCCATGTCTAGAACTGGGAACCAAGTCAGAATCCTATGGAGACAAAGATTATACTCTTCAATGTCAAGCTCCCACTAATCTTTGCCTAAAAGGGAGGGCACATCCATCAAATTCTCCATAAATTAATAACGTTTAACCCATTTAACCTATGCTGACTTTACTCTCCATTGGAGAATCTGTTTTTCTTTTTCAGAAAGTAGCAAGACCAGAAGAGATACAACCCCTCATACTTCAGCCAAGACCCAAGTGAAACCACAGAGGATTTGGGGAGATGAACAAGAGTGCTGCTTCCATGCTGAACCTGATAATCAGCGCCAGGGTGAAGGAGACAGACCCTGAGGATACACAACACCTACCAAAGCAGAGATTCAGAGGCTCCTAAGAGCTCATCACTGAAGTGGACCTAAAACACAGCCACCATGGCTCAGGGAATTTTGTGGAAGGGGGAGTGGAAAGATTGCAAGAGCCACAGGTTGGGACATCATACCCAGAGGTATTGCTCCCCACCAATAACTGACTGCTGCTCTCAAAATGCATAACACATAAGCCCATGGGGAATACCAGCAACCCCCTGAGGAGGACCCCAGCCAAATGGGGGCAGGGATGAGGGAAAAGATGGTACAAACACATGACACATCCATACTAAGTATGTTCTTAATTTAAAAAAAGAAATTACTAATTGGGCTGGAGAGATTGCTCAATAGTTAAGGTGCTTGCCTGCAGAGCCTGGTGAGTCCAGTTACACATGTAAAGCCAGATGCACCAAATGGTGCATGCATGCATCTGGAGTCTGTTTGCAGTGGCTGGAAGCCCTGGCATACCCATTCTCCCTGTCTGTCTCTCTTCTATCTCTCTCTCTGTTGGAATAAATAAAATTATTTTTAAGAGAAAAAAAAGTCACAGTGAACCCCAGAATATATCCCATTTGTATGTGTGCAGAATAACATTTTATTTTGAAAAAGAAAGAAAGCACTATAGAAATATGTAGTGTGTTTTCTGTAGTCTCCTGTGTACTTTGTCATATGTGGTATAAATTATGTGGATAAAAGCTAATGAGAAGTAAGGGATAAGAGGGAGAGCGAGGAAATTTCCATATGAATAAGTGCTTAGTAAACTCTGCAGTGACAACTCACTGTCACATCTCACTGAGGTCTTGACACACTCACTTCTTTCTGGTTGATGGGTCTCCGGGTTGGTTGCCTTCTGAGGTGTTTTTTATTTTGGCAGGGGGAGGGCTTGCTGGGTTGTGCTCATCCTCTGGGGACCGAACCCAGAGGTGAGGCCAGCCTAACAGACTTAAACAGCCCTGTGTCCCAGAAGTCATGACCTTGAGTGATATCTTCTCTCTTGAGAAACAGCTGAGTTTAGGGACTCCTGCTAAAAATGAGCCCGGCAGGAAAGATGTGATATCACCTGCTTGCCTACCCTTGCTCATCCCCCCAAGTCTCCACTCTGGAGAAGGCAGGCTCCATCGAGAGCCGTCCTGATTAGAGACGCTGACTCGGGCCGGGGGCAGGAAGGGATGCTTGTCTGGCTCAGGACCTCAGTGAGCGCAGTGCTTTGTGCTCAACAGGCAGGGAAGAGGAGGAAAGAGTCCAAGGGTTTCTCTCCCTGGAGATAAACAAAGATGCTACCTGGAAAGCCACATTCTAGAAGGATGGAGGGAAACATAGAAAATGTTTCTCTCACACATTTATTCCAAGAAAATCAGAGGCTGTTTTATTTCTTCTTTTTTGGAAAAAGAAAGTGTTGTAAAGACAGATTTTGTTTTTAAGACTATGCACTAAGGAACCACTATTATTTTGAGTTTCCTAGTTATGTTTTACTGATCTGATACCTTGGGAGTTTTTCCCCCACCACGGTTTTATTATTGTTTTCTTTCTTGTGAAACTAGAAATATAACATTTGCTACTTTCTTCAAGTATCTAAGATTTTATGATACTCATGTAGAAACCTATTTAGGTATCTTTGCTCTATCCCTTTAAAATGAATCTCAGAAGGGGCCTTTCAATGTGCCTACTGGTAGGAGGAAAACTGGGTGCTGAGGGGAGCTGTGGCTGAAGAAGGCCAGCTTGGAGGTGTCAGGATAGGGCCCCTTGCAGTTGCTGAAACTCAGGATTGACAGTCAGAGAACTTAGATCTACATCCAGCTTAAGGAGTCATGATGCATTTTTCTTTTTCCTTCTTTCTTTTCTCTCTCTCTCTCTCTCTCTCTCTCTTTTTTTTTTTTTTTTTTTTTTTTGAGGCAAGCCTAACAGACTGGTCTTTTTATGAGAGAGAGAGAGAGAGAATTGGCACACCAGGGCCTCCAGCCACTGCAATCAAACCCCGCAATCAAACCCCAAACGTGTGTGCCACCTTGTGTGCATCTGATCTACGACCTTGACCATGCGTCACCTTGTGCATCTGACTTAAGTGGGATCTGGGGAATTGAACATGGGACCTTAGGCTTTGCAGGCAAGCACCTTAACGGCTAACCAAGCTTGCCAGCCCACATGATTCATTTTTAAAACCCAGTACATCAAAGAAATAAGCTAACGATGTCATCATGACTAAACATAAGAAAGTATGAAAGTTTCTATAAAAGTATAATATATTTGCACTTGTGCTGTGTCTTACTGTTATTGTTAGTCTATTAAATTATTGTCCCTCCTTTCCTGGCAGACATGACAGTGCTGGTGAGCAGTGAGTGCTTTGACTCCTAAGGAATTAAAGTTGACTCAAGGGTCTCATAACCCATGAAATCAGTGAGGCTTACTAGAAACTTCCATGTCCCCAAAGTCGTGCTTAACCTCACTTGCCTCACTCCTCACATTCCTTTCTTCTCCCTCTTCTTTATCAAGTTGTATGGTGTGCATGTGTGTGCTCTCAGAGGACTCTCAAGGTTTTTGTCCTCTGCTTCCACCTTCAAAACAGGGTCTTTGCTATTGTGCCTGTGCCAATCTAGCTGGCCCAAGAGCTTCCCGATTCTCTTTATTCTGTCTCCCATTGACATAGGCATGTCGGGATCACTTGAAATGTGTACAACGTAGTGTTTGGCTTTACATGGGCACTGAGGAGTTGAACTTGGGCCAGCAGGCTTGTGCTGTCAAGTGTCTTTAACTTCTAAGCCATGTCACCAGGCCCCTCTTCTTTCTTTATCCTTTCTCTGTTAGTAAGATGTCTTTCCCCTGTCATCCTTCTCTGTGGCAACCATGGAGGAACACAGCCCAGAATTCCCTTGGAGGAGAAACTTGTCCATCAGCCACCAGGGGAGCAACCTGCTGACAGTCTCCGGCTGCAGCCGCTTCAGGCTCTACTGCTCACCTGGGCTGTCGGCTGACCCTGACCGAGCAGACAGGCCAGATCTGTCATCTCCACTAACAGGCCCCTTTGCGTGGATGGTCTGCCCTAAGCCTCTCTGGGGATTGACTGAGATGCTGTCAGACCTGCCCAGCCAGTGCAGGTGCTCCTTGCTATATATAGCCTTCTTCCTTCTGCTGTTCTTCCTGTGCGCTTCAGACCAGCACTGGGACGGATGGGAAGCTTCCCTTGTGTTCCAGCTTATCTTCCACTTACTGAATCATTTTCCTTCCCTGCTATTATGGTTTGAATGTGACCCCCTTAAGAGTCATGTAGTTGAACTCTGGTTCATAGAAGGTGGCACTATTTGGACAGGTTCTATAATGTTTAAGAGGTATAAATTTGGGCTGGAGAGATGGCTTAGCGGTTAAGCACTTGCCTGTGAAACCTAAGGACCCTGGTTCAAGGCTCATTTCCCCAGGACCCATGTTAGCCAGATGCACAAGGGGGCACATGCGTCTGGAATTCGTCTGCAGTGGCTGGAGGCCCTGGCGTACCCATTCTCTCTCTCTTTCTCTCTCTGCCTCTTTCTCTCTATCTGTCGCTCTCAAATAAATAAATTTTTAAAAAAAGAGGTAGAAATTTGTTGAAGGAAATGTGTTACTGGGGTGTGTTTTAAAGTTTAGAGCTCTTCCCCACTTCCTTCCTGTCCTATATCTGTTTCCTGGTCCACCAAGATGTAAGCAAGCTAGTTCTAAATGGGACTTTTATATCAACCCCTCTAGGACTCAAAGCATATTGATGAGGAGTGAATGGGAAGAATGTAAGAACCAGAGGGTGGGGAAGGGCACTGTGGACTCTATCTTCCAGACATGAATGGATGGTGCACTCATGAACTCGGCGGACCTATGGTTACCTGCACAAGGCTGGGCCCATTAACATTCTATCATGAATGGGGCAGGGACTCATAAAGCCCATGGCTCCCTGGGGAGCTACTTATAGGCAGTTACTGGTTGCTGTGGGAGGGAACACATTTTCTACAGTGGTGTAGCCACTGGTAAACTGCTCATGCTCTGGCAAATAACTTCCCACCCATGCTTATGCATGTAACCCGAATTTACATTCAGTGGCTTAAAAAGTAATTTTTAAAAACAGCAAAGTAGGAGGGTGTCGCTGTTAGCTGCTGGGGATAAAAACACCCAACTAGAAGCAGCTTTGGGGAGGAAAGGGTTGATTTCCAGCTTATGGTTTTGAGGAGAAGCCTCACCACAGTTGAGAAAAGCAGCGAGCTTCATCACACATCTGCAGCAGGGAGGGAACGGTAAGCATGAGCCGCCTCTGAGCACACAGGAGTAGAATCCTCAGCCCCAGGGACACAGCTCCTCCGGCAGGGCTCCACCACACGGGGGCACTAGTTATGAAGAAGGGCTCTAGTAGGAGAGGAGGGACAAGAGAAAGTGATATGAGTGCATAAGATCAAAATATATGGATGTTTAAAATTGTCAAACGGTGAAACAATTTTCAAGAGGTGTGAGCAAGCAGCCCCATTCTCCCACAGCCACAGCCCCCAAGTAATTCCCACCATGTAGCCCGGCCATGGTGAACTATATCCTCAGACTGTGAGCCAGAATCACTTCTTTCTCCCTTAAGTTGCTTTTTGTTAGATATTCGCTTATAGCAATAAGAAAAGCAGCAAATATACCTACTTTCCCTCCATTCCATATCCTTTCATTGAACAACCACAGAGCCTCACATCATGCAAGCGTCTCACCTTTCTCAGAGAAGACGGGATGCATACATCCACACAAAGGCATTTCCTTTGCAGACTCAGGTTGGCTGGCTCCACAGTGAGGCCAGGCATCTGTGTGGTTCACAAATGTCCCCATGATTGCTAGTTAGGAGACTGTTAAGGGAAGGGCCAGTAAATGACTCACCACCATAGCCAGACCTCTGCTATTGGAACAGTCAGTCATCATGCATTTTCCATAACTGTCTTTCATGGCATAGTTGGGTGGTTACAACAATGTCTGTGGAGCCACACAACCTACGAGAGCTACCAATTGGCATTTTTCATAAAATGTTTGTAACCCCTCCTACAAAGATATAGTTTCCAACCTTAGTACTGGGATTACCCAAGCCCGGAATAGACCCCTGACAATGAAATCAGTGTCTCTGAAGCCAGACCCCAGACTGAGCATGTTTTAGAACCCAGGTTGCTGCAGCATGCAGCCAGGTTTGGGGTCTGGGAGTGTGTGTACACACATGGATGACGGACAGACCACATACACTTGCACTGCCAGCCTACCTCCCCCAGGGTAGGCAGACCACCAACTCAGAAACAATCACACCCTCTCACAGGCAGGACTTATCAATATCGGCCAGTTTCCCCATTTTTTTTTTTTTTTTGCCTTCAATTCCAAACCCAGTTCTAACCAAGAAAGTTAAATATAAGCACCAAACCAGCCCCATAGGATGCCCTGCTGCGGGCCAGTTGCTCCTGCTTCCCCATACTGAGAGCCTCCAGTCAAGTGGCCCTGGAGCATCTTGTGTGCACTAGCACATTTCCCAGTCTCCTGCCTGCCAGATGCCTGTGATGGGGTCTGACTCCTCCTTCTGCTGTAGGGAGCCTTACATAAACACCTGAGGCTTATGACACTTTTGCTGGTTTCTATAGAACCACTGCTCTGGGAGTGGGTGCTAGCCCCTCAGAGGAGAGACCATGCTGTGCTAGAGGCACCCTTCTCTCCAGGCAGCCAGATCAAGGAAGTCAGGGACACCAGCTTAGAGATGTATGTGGGATGGGAATTTAGGAATTAAAAGGGAGGTACAAAGTCTCTTTCCCCATCATGCAGCCAGAGTTTCCAACACTGCCACCAGCTATGCCTGAGAATAGTCTCAGTAGAGAGAGAGAGCCTAAAGTCCTGAGCCCACACTGCAAAGGAAACCCATTACATGCTGCACCTGTATCCTCAGAGTGAAGCAGGAAGGAGAGGAGAGGGTGGTGGCTGGGGACTGGCACCTGTCAGGCAGATCAGCCTCCTGGCAGAGAGGGAACAGCTGGGAACCAGGGATGTAATCTTAGGATTGAAAATGAGAAGCAAGCTTGTGTCCAAGGTGTCACTGAGCAGTGGGTGATGGCTGCCAGCATCTCTTGGCCAACTCTATTCTCACTTCCAGGTGATGATGAAGCTTCAGACAATAAGACACTCTCTAGGAGTTTAATCTGCACCACAGGGCCTCTGGGATTGACGGGTCCATGCTGAGCAGTCAGGAAAGGCATGAAGGGAAAGACTTATAACTAGTAGCTGCCAGGTGCTGGCTTGCAGAAGCAAACACTCACAAAGTGTGCAGAATCTTCCCAGGCCCACACCCCAAGAATCATTAGTCATCCCTGTACCCCAAGAATCCTATGCCTTTGGATCTGAATCTCCCTCAAACTGACACCAGAGAATCTGATTAATAGTTTTGTCTATAGTGCCAAAACTTTCAAAAGCTTACACAATGTTTTGAGTGACAACTCAGCTTGCCCAGAGGGCACTGCATGTTAACAAGGGTGGAAGACAATGCCTTAAGACAGAGAAAAGAATTTCAAGCAGTCTGAGCCCAGATCTTGTGGGACAAGGGTTTTTGTTGCGCTCTGTTCTCCAATTCTCAGAACGCATTGATTATTCATCCATGTCTCTCCAACTGCCAGGAGGGCCAGAGACCGGCACTTACTGACTTCGTGCTTTGTATGGGACATGGTGCTAAGCTTTTAAACACAAATGGTTAGCAAGATTTATCTTATTAAACTTTACAACAGCCCCCTGAGGCGGTATTAAGGAATCTTGTTTAGCAGCTGAGGAGAAAGCTTTGGTCGCTGAGTGACATGCAGGGATCACCAGGAGTAGTGGGGACAGAGCCTGGAGACAGCCTGGGATAACTCTGAGGTCTCATTCTCTTCTTGCTTGGCTTCTGCAAACACAAGAATCACTTGAGTTGCTAACTGTTTAGTTACCTCTTTTCTTACCTCAGTGACAAAAGCAATTTAACTAAGGAAAGGTTTATTTTAGCTTACAGCTCAAAGGGATTCCATCCAATGAGGTGAAGAAGTCATGGTGTCGGAAGCTGGAGGTGGCCGGTAATCTGTAGTCAAGAAGCAGAGAGAGACGAATGCTGCTGCTCAGCCCAGCAACCTGCCTCTTTTTCATTGAGTTCAGGACCTCAACCCACGCAATGGTGCCACCCACAGTTAAGGTGGGTTTTCCCATCTCAACTTATCCACTCTAGAAACTCCCTCATACACATGACCAGATAAGCCATCTCTCCAGCCCTTGTCATTGTTTTTTATTAAGTCTTTGTCTCTTACACATTTATTTGAAGGAGGTGTTTATAGGTTCAGGTACTAAAACTGAATCATTTATCTTATCCCAGTGGCTGGCTTACCTTCTTACTGTTTAAATTTCCCTTGGGCTGCTATTGCCAAACAGAAGTCATTTCAGGTTAATTTAGGACAGTCTATTGATCTTTTCCCTTATGATCTGTACTTATTGTATCACCTAAGAAACATTTTCTCACATGTAAGGGCAAGAATATTGTTTCCTAAATGTTATTTTTAGAAGTTTACATTTCTGTCTTTTGTATTTGAGTCTTTTGTATACCTGGAATTTAGTTAAAGAAAAGATCTTCGTTAGGATATGTCATTTTAATGACAGCTTTGTGATGTATAAAATATGTTCCTTTTCTATTTCATGGATGTATTATCCTATTCTTACTAATAAGCACATTGTGCTAATTGCCCTATGTTTAAAACAAAATGTAATTTCTTATATTTTAGACCTAATTTTCTATATATATATATGTAGAATCAGTTTAATTTCCAAGAAAAACTAATTTCATTTATTTGGAGTGAGATGCTGAAGCATTTAAACTTGCTGTTAGAATTTTTATTATTATTGAACCCACCCTTCCATGAACACAGTATGTATCACTACTTATTCTGTCTTATTTTGTATCTTTAAATAATGTATCTGAGTTTTCTACATGAAAGCCATTGCATATTCTGTTAGAACTGACAAGTTATCTAGCAGAATAAGTAGGTCCTTTATTTCACAGAAGCATCAACCAACATCAGTATGAGAGCAGAGCTCTGCTGCTGATCTGGTGAGTTCCCACTACACCTTAGTTCAGCAACTTATAGCATCTCTTTGAAGCAGTTCTATGCTTCTGTAGAGTCTGTTAGATTCTCTGCGTAGATGACCTGCTCAGCTAATTTTTAAAAAATAGTTTATTTTATTTTATTTATTTGAAAGCAGAGAGGGATGATTGGGCTTCTGTGTGAGAAGGAAAAAACTCAGTAGCAGAGGCCAGTAAGTTAAAAAAGGAGATAGAAAGGGAAGAGAAAGAAAGGGAGGAGGGCTTTTATTAGGTTGGTATTGTATATATGTAAGTAGAAAGATTGAGATGGGGAGGGGATATGATGGAGAATGGAATTTCAAAGGGGAAAGGGGGGAGGGTAATACCATGGGATTTTTTTTGTTATCATGGAAAATATTAATAAAAATGGAGAAAAAAATAAAAAAAAAAAGAAAGCAGAGAGGGAAAGAAAAGGAAAGAATGATACACCGAGAGAGAATGGGCACACCAGGGCCTCCTGCCAATGCGAACATACTCCACATGCATGTGCCACTTTGTGCATCTGGCTTTATATTGGCACTGGAGATTTGAACCCAGGCCTTCAGGATTTGCAATAAGTGCCTTTAGCTGCTGAGCCATCTCCCCTGTTCCTAATTAACTTACTCTTAAACACAGATCATTTCCCCTCTTCATTTGTAATTCTTATGTCATTTCATGTTTATTCTATTTAATGCTGAGGATCTTCAATAACATGTTAAATAGGTGCATTTAGCAAACTATTTTATCCTGTTTTCATCATAATTGGCATGCTTTCTACAGTTGACCATATGTACAATGCTTACTATAATGGTTTGAAACCAATGGAGATGTACTGTTTGGATCTTAATATTTTTCTGAGTATCTATCATAAATATTTATTTATTCTTTGTTACACCAAGTGATATAGCCACATCTTTTTTTCTTAATGAATTACTTTCATGAATATTCTAGTGTTAAACAATCTCTGCATTTCTCAGATAAGATATCATCATTTGAAATTTATTTTTAAAAACTGAAGTCAATTGCCTTATTCTAATATTATTTAGGTTCATATCAATAGTCTTTCCATAAATATGTTTTCAAGGAGGTAACATTTCTCTTCAGGATAAAACAGTATGCCAATAACATCACTCCCATGCTTAAAATGCTTTTAGAGAGCTGGAGAGGTGGTTTAGTGGTTAAGGCACATCCCTGTGAAGCCTAAGAATCCATGTTCAACTCTTCAGATCCCATGTAAGCCAGATGCACAAAGGTGAGGCAAGCACAAGGCCACACATGTCCACTAGATAGCACAAGCATCTGGAGTTTGATTTCAGTGGCTGAGGCCCTGGTGTGTCAATTCTCTCTATCTCTCTCTCGTTCTCAAAATAAAAATAATAAAATAATAATAAATAATAAAATATGTTAAAAAGTTTTGGTGCTTCTCTCTTCATCTGCCTTGATAAGATCTGCTGCCTGTGTAAGGCTGTTCAGGACACCATCTTCAAGTTCTGTCTGTAAGTCCTCTGCTTGTCTATACTCCTTTTCCTTGCTCACTGCATGTGGCCCATTACCAAAGACGCGGATGTTCCCCTCATGGTACACTATTTGGATGTATTTTGTGTAGGTCTTCCACCTGCTTGTTTATACTCAACAGTTAGACCTCAAGAATCATCCATACGATGATGATGGCTCCCAAATGACCTGAGATGCTGCGGAGCATGAACCTGCTTATGCTACTCATTCACCCACACAGCATAAGTCAGCAGGCATGACAGTGTGTGAGTGTACCTGTAGCCCCCGTTGTCACCCACTCACCTACAGAGCATCAGTCAGCAAGCATGATGGTATGAGTATACCTGTAGTCCCAGCTGTCACTCACTCACCCACAGTGCATCAGTCAGCAGGCATGATGGTGTGTGAGTGTACCTGTAGACCCAGCTGTCACTCACTCACCCACAGAGCATCAGTCAGCAGGCATGACGGTGTGTGAGTGTACCTGTAGTCCCAGCTGTCACTCACTCACCCACAGAGCATCAGTCACCTGGCATGATGGTGTGTGAGTGTACCTGTAGTCCCAGCTGTCACTCACTCACCCACAGAGCATCAGTCAGCAGGCATGACAGTGTGTGAGTGTACCTGTAGACCCAGCTGTCACTCACTCATCCACAGTGCATCAGTCAGCAGGTATGATGGTATGTGAGTGTACCTGTAGTCCCAGCTGTCACTCACTCACCCACAGTGCATCAGTCAGCAGGCATGATGGTGTGTGAGTGTACCTGTAGACCCAACTGTCACTCACTCACCCACAGAGCATCAGTCAGCAGGCATGACGGTGTGTGAGTGTACCTGTAGTCCCAGCTGTCACTCACTCCCCCACAGTGCATCAGCCAACAGGCATGATGGTGTGTGAGTGTACCTGTAGTCCCAGCTGTCACTCACTCACCCACAGCGCATCAGTCACCTGGCATGACGGTGTGTGAGTGTACCTGTAGTCCCAGCTGTCACTCACACACCCACAGAGCATCAGTCAGCAGACATGACAGTGTGTGAGTGTACCTATAGTCCCAGTTGCCACTCACTCACTCACAGCACATCAGTCACCTGGCATGACGGTGTGTGAGTGTACCTGTAGTCCCACCTGTCACTCACTCACCCACAGAGCATCAGTCACCTGGCATGACGGTGTGTGAGTGTACCTGTAGTCCCAGCTGTCACTCACTCACCCACAGAGCATCAGTCACCTGGCATGACAGTGTGTGAGTGTACCTGTAGTCCCAGCTGTCACTCACTCACCCACAGAGCATCAGTCAGCAGGCATGACGGTGTGTGAGTGTACCTGTAGACCCAGATGTCACTCACTCACCCACAGAGCATCAGTCAGCAGGCATGACGGTGTGTGAGTGTACCTGTAGACCCAACTGTCACTCACTCACCCACAGAGCATCAGTCAGCAGGCATGACGGTGTGTGAGTGTACCTGTAGTCCCAGCTGTCACTCACTCACCCACAGAGCATCAGTCAGCAGGCATGACGGTGTGTGAGTGTACCTGTAGTCCCAGCTGTCACTCACTCACCCACAGAGCATCAGTCAGCAGGCATGACGGTGTGTGAGTGTACCTGTAGTCCCAGCTGTCACTCACTCACCCACAGAGCATCAGTCAGCAGGCATGACAGTGTGTGAGTGTACCTGTAGTCCCAGCTGTCACTCACTCACCTACAGAGCATCAGTCAGCAGGCATGATGGTTTGTGAGTGTACCTGTAGTCCCAGCTGTCACTCACTCACCCACAGAGCATCAGTCACCTGGCATGACGGTGTGTGAGTGTACCTGTAGTCCCAGCTGTCACTCACCCACAGAGCATCAGTCAGCAGACATGACAGTGTGTGAGTGTACCTGTAGTCCCAGCTGTCACTCACTCCCCCACAGTGCGTCAGCCAACAGGCATGATGGTGTGTGAGTGCCTATAGTCCCAGATGTCACTCACCTATCCACAGTGCTTCAGTCAGCCAGGCTTGATGGTGTATCAATGCCTGGAATTCTGGATGCTCTTGTGAGGATCAGTTTTCTAGCACTCCACTGAAATAGAGCCCTTTACCCATTAGAATATAGCTCAAGCTTCTCCCTGAGAACTAGATAAAACTGTGTGCCCCAGAGCTTGTATATTCCCTTGATTTGTCACTGACATCTCTCTGGCTGCCATCCCTGCCTTGCCCTGTATCGAGTCCCCAAGCCTGGCCAGTACTCAGGTCAGTGTTCATTTCCCACGGACTCCTTTCCCTACACCTCTACAGATATACTTATTTCCTACATCTTATTTCCAGTCATAGGGGTGTGGTTCTGTGTACTCTTCTGATGAGAGGTCCTCAGAGGCAGTCACTCATTCTTTATGCATGTGTCTCCCCGTGGTTAATAGACTGTCTCCATCACTGTAAGTGGAGCATATGTGCTTTCTAAATAAGAAAAGTACAAAGATTTTTCCCATTTAAAAAAAAGTTAGAAAGGGTCTCATGTAGTGCAAGCTGGCTTTAAGCTCCCTATATATCCAAGGGTGCCTTAAACTCCTTGTCCTCTTTCCTCCACCTCCAAGTGCTAGGATTAGAGGCATGTGCCACCACGCCTGGTTGGCAGCTGTTTTTCAGTGTCTGTGACTCTTCTCACTGTTCCAAGCTTTGGCTTCTGCTGGCTTCTCCTAGGCCTGCACTACAAAGTGAGTGTTACCACTTCTTATCCCAGCCTTTGCCACACAGTAGAACTCACAAGTCACCCCCACATCTAGGGGGAAACCAAACAGAATATATTTCTCTCTTTCCATGTAACTGTAGAGAACTGGAACATTCTAGAGCAACAACATTGGAGAAAGAGATTACACTAGTTATCTAGTGCCCTAACACAAAGTACCTCGAACTCAGGTAGTTTGGAGTAATCATTTGACTTTAAAGAGCTGTGTGAGTCAAGAGTTGGAGAAGGCTGTTCATCATCACCCAGAAAAGGCTTGCCAGGACTTGGAGGGAAAGGAAATGGGAAGTTATAGCTAATGGGGCTGATCTTTCTTTTGTGATAATAAAAGTATACTAAAATCAAAGAGTGGTGATGGTCACATTATTCTCTGGATAAACTACCAAATTGTACACTTCAGAAGGTTGGCTTTCATAAACTTAGCCATACCTCAATAAACCTGATATTTTAAAATAAAGTCCAATCACCTACTTCCGGTTTGTACCCTGACCCACAAAGCTTGAAATAACAGATGCTGCAGACAAGGCCACTTTAAAATCTGGTTTCAACCACAGGAGTTGAGTCTGAGCCTTATGTTCCACATTGTAAATCTCACAGGAGAAAGGGAACGGCCAAAGTGTTGAGAATAAGTGGCTATTGAGTGCTCTGCTCGACATGGTGCATCTATATCACCCCCTCCAAGGCTCAGGAAATGTTATGTAAGACATAATAGAAAGAGTGTTCCATTTGGTCTCAGGTGGGAGGGCTGGGGTTGGAGAAAACACTTCCAGGATGGCTTCTTTGTGCACATGTCTGCATCTCTTTGTCTCTTGGCCTGGCTGCATGTCACACACATCCTCTACCAGGGCTTATCCATGTGGCTTGTGGCTCCTCTCCATAGCTGTCTTTCTTACATGGCTGGCAGCTGTCTTCCAGGGAGGCTAGGAGGAGTCTGAATTCTTCTGCAGAGCATTCTCAGAGCAGACATACTGACGCATAAGTCAGAGCATCCCAGATCAGCCCAGATTTAAGAGGAGGGAAGGAGACCCATTTCTAGTGGGTCTTTGCTTCAGTGCAGAGCAAGGATTTCATGCCTGTCTTTAACCTGCTGCAGAGGTGACCCACTGCCTCTCTCTGAGAGAAAAAATTGCAATAAAGCTGCACCAAGAAAAAAAAATAGGGAACAAAAAAGGTATCCCTATGGAATCAGCCACTCTCCCCATCCAAGTGCAGTGTGACCTGGCACTAGATAGCTAATCAAATCCCAAGAGAAAGTACAAAACTCATTTTTTGCTAGCTTTGACCCCAAATCTATCTCAGCTGACATAATACCCTCTCATTGACCTCAAGCAATTTCCTAAGCCAGAAAAGAAGATGGAATGTGTCTCTAAGCTGCAGTTAGTAGAGGGAAAGCATGGCCTCACATAAGGCAAGTGGAGAGCCAGGAAATCATCCTCACTGTGTGGAGTGACCAAGCCACCCTGGACGTCCAAGATGAAAAGCTGTGGCCTCTGAACCTGCACCCTGGCTACAGAAAAGAAAAAGCAGCAAAAATACGCACCTAAGACACAAAGGCGAATTTCCCCACAGACATTCAGATTCCAGGGATTTAATGTGCAGTATGTTTCTGGAGGAATATAAACTCCCATCACTATAGATCAATCAAGGTCACATGGGCAACTGATGTATCTAAAGACGTGACTAGAATAATAGTGCACATAGCCTACTCAGCAAAGGGACAGAAGCAAGAAGGGGGGTTGGCGTAAGATAGCAAAGCCCAATGGGCAAACCACAGCAATGAGCTACCACAATCCTGGGTTTGAGGAGCCAGGAAGACACTAATGGTGCAAGCTGGCAAAACATGGAGGAGAGGCTGGGGACATGGCTGTGTGGGTGAAGTGCTCGCTGAGCAAGCATGAGGAGCTGAGTTTAGATCTTGAGAACCCATGTGTAATGCTGGGGATGGTGGTGTAGACCTGTAACCCCAGCACTGGGAGGATGGAACTAGGGAATCCCTGGTGTTTGTAGGCGAGCTAGCCCCTGCAAAAATCAGTGATCAGCAAGAGATCCCGTCACAAAGAATAAGGTGGAACATGACCAAGCACAGCCCCTCCCCCAGTGTCAGCCTTCACGTGTACACATGCCCATGTGCATGCACCCATGCATACACGTGCAAAACACGGAGGGAACGCGACAGGCTCTGGGCATGGACAATACTACTGTCAGAAGTGGGGCTGTATTCAACTAAAGAGCTTCTGCACAGCACAAGAAACCACACATGGAGAGATTGAGATGGCTAAGTTACGTTGTCAACTAGATCTGGTTAGGAATCCACAGACATTCCTCCCAGGTGGGTTTCTCCGGTTGCTTCCAGAAGGATTCAGTGAAGGAGGAGGTCCTTCCCCCAGAGTGAGCCCCTCCCTCAGAGTGGGTGGACCTCCTGCTGCTGGGTTTTATGTGAGGAAGCCCTGAGAAGAAAGCCCCTTCCTCCCGCCTGGCTGCGCCGCTACCGTGGTCCAGGACTCTCAAGCCTACCAACTACTGTTGTTGGACTGCTGTAAACTAATCCAAGAAATCCCCTTTTTAATACAGTTCTTTCTATCAGTTCTGTTCCTCTAGAGATCACAGACTCATACAGACTTCTAGACAGCCAGAGTAGTCTGTAGTTACCCACTGGGGTGGCCAGGTTCTCATGTCTCTGAACAAAGATTTTCATAGAGATGCATGAATAGTAACCAAAGGAGAGAGTTTATTAAAGACAATGTGCGTTTTTTAAAATTTAGATAATACTTCATTAGTTTCTATAATCAAACCCACGTAGATAAGACCTTATATATTTAATATAGAGTGTTACCCCTGTACAAATGGGAACAAAACTTAAGTTTAACATTTCTAGACCAATGTGGCTATTAATTTCTATATAATGCCAACTCAACATGGTAAACAGGGAGTTTTTTCCAAAGTTGACAGCACAGCTAAAGTTTCCAAAAATTAAAATATTATATATATATATATATATATATATACATATATATATATATATGGACCAATAATAGCAGTATGTTATGCATCAATAGCAGCAACAGCTTTTCCAGGTTCTACGGTTGTCTGAACAAAATTCTAGAGTCATCTAGCACACTTATTAAAAAAAATGTAAAAAAACAAACTCCCAGAAAACAGCCAAGTTCTGTTACTGTTATGGTAACTGGCACCAGTTGTTTAGTTTTTTGTTTTTTTTTTTTTTTTTTTTTTTTTTTTTTTTTTTTACGTTTCCCAATCATGATCTGGAAAGAAAACATTCTAGAGTAACATCATTACACACAAAAATGCAATGTGCATTTTGAGAGTGGAAGTACGGAGCTGGAGCTGAAGAGAGGTGGAAGAGCCCACCGGGGAACTCTGCCCAGAGGACTGGCATGTCCCATACCAGAGCTGCCGGCTTCTGGGTCATCTGCGCAGTAGACACTCTTTCTCTACCTGCCCATTTACTTGGTCCCTTGTCTTGACCACGCTCAGACTTCCTCAGCAGTCATTTTCAAATTAATAAGCACTCTACGCAGAGGAAACATGGCTGATATTGAAGTATTGATGCAGAGTGTGGGTTTTAAATGTAAGTTCTTTTCAAATTTTTTTTTTCCTGTTATCACATTGAATTTTTTTTTTCTTTATTAGACAGTTCTGTATTCAGCAAATACAGTCAGTTTGGTACCATTATTAGGCTCATCCGTGACCTACCCCCTCCCCTTGGCCCCTCCTTGTTGAGGTATACGGGTCATGCATTGTGGAGTTAGCCCACAGTTATGGGTAAGCTAAATGTCTCTACATATCATGACCCAACCAAACAGTTTTTTTTTTAATCTTGTATTTATTTGAGAGAGAGAGAGAGAGAGAGGCAGATAGAGAGAGAGAATGGTGTACCAGGGCCTCCAGCCACTGTGATACATTTGCCACCTTGTACATCTTGGTCCTGGGGAATTGAACCTGGGTCCTTTGGCTTTTTAGGCAAGCACCTTAACTTCTAAGCTATCTCTCTAGGCCTCTTTCTAATATTTATGTTTATTTATTTATTTTTTTAATTTATTCATGTGTGTGTGTGTGTGTGTGTGTGTATGTATGAGTGCACCTGGGTGTCTTGCTTCTGCAAATGCCAGACGTTTTGCACCACTTTTTGCAGCAGACTTACATGGGTAGCTTGAGAATCAAACCAGGGTCAGCAGACTTTACAAGGAAGCATCTTAAATGGGTGAGCCATCTTCTTAGCAACCTTAGACATGATTTCTGATGTCCAGCAGAAATACAAAAGTCACTTAAGATAAGATAGGCAGTAAAATTCACTTGTATGTGGAATCTGAAAATTACTTAATTAGCAGAAAGTAGAAAGATGGTTTCCAGGGACTAGGTGGTAAAATAGGGGTGTATGAAGGAGACTTGATCAAATTATTCATATTGCCAGGTAGACAGTAATAAGGTCACAAGATCTATTGCATAAGGACATGGAAGCTGCCAAAGGGTAAAGTTTAAGTATTTTAACCATACAAAATAAGTACATCAAGCAATGGATAAGTTACATAGCTTGATCAGCCATTTTATGTCTACATATATCAAAACCTCATGATGCACTGTATTAATATATAATATTTATCTGTCAATTAGGAAAATTTTTGAGAAGATAAATAGATACAGAAGAAGAAACAAGCCAAACAAAATGCAATTTGTGGTTCTGAAGTACAAAAAATGGCTCAGCAGACTAAAAGGTAAACTAACACAAAATTTCCCTAAATGTAAAAATGATAACGTGTGAAGAATGAAATGGATATCTAAGACAGGAAAAATGTTACAAACTCCTCTACTCTTGGCATATCCTAATTGAGATATTTAAGTCAACAGTAAATATTTCTGTTCAGGTTAGAAATTTAAATTCCTGACAGAGGACGGGAAAATGTCAGACAGGACCCAGACATCTGCAAGCAACACAAACATCCAAAAACAATAGAGCAATATCGACAAAATCTGAAATAAACAAGTTGAAGGCAAGAAGATAATTTAATTAAAGGCGAGGTTGCCAAGCACAAGACCAATCACCCCATTGCTCCTGGCGGACAGTCTGAAGGCTGCAGCAGCATTCTCATCTGCACAGGATGTGAAGTGGGAGGAGAAGAGTTACCATCCACTTTGAGGCAATCACTACAATACTTAATGTGGTGCTGGTCTTGGGTCTGTGTCTGGCTACATAGACCTCTAAGGAGCTTAGCTGAGCTTCTAAGAGAAAATCCTTCCTATGACCTCTCCTTTTGATGCCTGCTTTGGTAGCTACGGTGTGCGCACAGGTGGCTTGGTGCTATTTGGATGTCCTGAGGGATGACAGAGCAAAAGGAACAGAGTTTAATGACGTCCCTTTAACATTGCGATCAATGCTAGCATTGTGTCTAGGTTTCTTAGCAAGTAGCTCATAAAAGCTACTATACTGGATGTTCATATATCCACCAGTGAAGTTGCTGTAAGGACCATTCCCATGGGGCTGGGGAGTGGGCTCAGTGGGTAAAAATCCTTGCTGCACGTGCATGAGGACCTGAGAAAGCCCGGGAAGATCCAGGGAATCTCTACGTGATAGGAAACGAGTCACCTGACAAGCGTGTGAGTCATCTGGTCACATCTCGCTGGGACCTGCAGACCTTACAGAGAACTTGAGACATTGTATATGAGTGTTGAGCACCCTTCATGTGTGAGGTCCACCCTTATGGTGAGGCAGTAGACATTGAGGACTCTTGACTTCTCAAAGGAGAAAATATGAGCGGCTTATAAACCCATATGCAAATATCAACATTCTTTTTGCCTTACAAGGTCTTGGAAAGTTGTTGAAGACTGGGCAGAAAGAATTAAGAGCCTCAGGGTTGGGAAGTGTACCCTGAGGGATGGTGTCCCCAAGTGGAGTCTCTTGAGAACCTTCATGTCCCACAGTGGATGCAGGTGTGCTGAAGGACCACAAGAAGAGGAAGGTATTAGAAAAGCACCAATATGCCATGTGTTTATACGGTAACATTCACAATTACTAATGAAAAAGACAGTAAGGACAGAATACAAGGACCACCATTAACACACTTAGAATTTGTTGTGGCATTATTTTATCCACAAAATAATTAAAAATCCCAATCTGACATTGAAGAAAAAGAGCAAGCATACTCATGCTTTACGCTTACATTGAAGATACCATTTCAGACAGTGATTCCATTTTTTAGAAATATTTTAATAGGTTTTTCATTGGAATTACACCTTTACTTGCCAAGAAATGATAGCATTAGCATTAGGGAGAAATTTATGTCAAATACATGTACCTTTCTAGGGCATCCTGTTAAATTACAAATATTTAAAACTATTTATAAACTTTGACCTATTATGCAACCTTTTCATTTCATCTGTGATTTTCAGTCATTAGGATACATGATTATAATAAGCCCATTGAGCTTGATGTGATGGCATGCACATTTAATCCCAGCACTGACAAGACAGTTGTAGATGGTTAGTTATGCATTCAAAGCCAGCCTGAGATTATATAGTGAGTTCCAGGTCAGCCTGGGCTACAGTGAGACCCTACCTTGGAAAACCAAAAATAAATAAATGAAAGTATGGTAAAAACTGACTGAAGCTTTTACCTTAAATAGCCTAAATGTTGTGATTAGTTTTAAAAGAACCTATTAAATATCACTTTTGGAAAATATCTATAATGTTCTTCTAAGGAAAGTATTCAATATTCTTTAGAAATCATTGAAAAACTATATGAGCCCTATCAATTAACGAGACACATACTGCTATCCAGGACATTTTTTTTTTATCATGATAAGGAAAATTCAGAATTGGTTCCAAAACATTTCCACAAGAGCTTCTAAGAACAAAAGTCCTAGAGAAACAGAGGAGAAAAGTGGGTGGTTTCATCAACTGAAAAGATGATATCATATCGAAGACTCGCTTCAACTTAGATAAAATGATGCTATGTGGTGCTTACTATGTTATGACACTAGAAGGGTTTAATTCTGAGACTGATACATCTCAGAAGTTGTTCCCACTTTTCCTTATAAAAAACAATTGTGAATAAGTACATCTGAGAAACAAAGAATGACAACTATGTATGTAGTAACCTTAGCCTGGATTGGGCCTGCTAATTTGAAATTTTTACATAGCAACCCAGTAGTATGCTCCCATATAGGTAGAAAAAGAGGTGCTTACAGGTACAGAAACCACAACATTGGCTATAAGTGTAAAACCCCCACTGCCTTCTGTGACATACAAACAGATTCACCAGTGCAGACTGTGTTTGAGGGTCTGTTTTTTTTTTTTTTTCACAGATAAAATGATTTCCAAGGACAACCAGAATCAACCAACAATTCTAGAAAAGATACCTGAACCCCTATCAAAAGATGAGCCAAGATGCCCACATTACATAGGACCCAGGAGACAGCACAGAGGACTTGGTGAGATGAGCAACAGTGCTGCTTGTGAGGGTTTGAAAACCTGCACTGGTGTGATGGGGAGATAAACAACATGTGCTGACTCAGATTCCTAGAAGCTGCTAAGAATGCAATATTAGAATACACTTAAAACAAAGCCACCAATGCTTAGGAAATTGTGTGGAAGGGAAAGCGGAAGAGGCAGAGGGTGTAAGGCAATATGCAGAAGCATTGACTCCCCCTATGTTGACTGACTGCTGCTCCCACAAATCATAATTCATAACACCATGGTGATGTCCACAATCCCACAGATACGTGCCCTCCTTCGAATGGGGCAAGGGAAAAGGGGCATGATGGTACTAACATATGATGTATACTTACAAAGTTTCCTCTGAAATAAAACAAACAAATAAAAGAAAATTAAAAATAGACAAATAAGAAATTGAAAACCCCAATGTCATTGGGGTTCAACCTACAAGTAAGAGTTCTACTGGCCTGTGTCAGCAGGTAAAAATAAAACATTGCTCTTTGTATGTCGTAGAGTCCTGCCTCTCTTTCAAGAATCCTGCACCAACATCCATGTGCACTTCAGAGAACTTGAGTCATTCTCATCATCAACTACAATGATAAGAGAGTAGTCCCAGTAACTGAACTCAAACTTCCTCTAAGATTTTTACATCTCTATATTTTTTATATTTTATATTTGATGTAGGGTCTCACTGTCTACCAGCTGGCTTTGATCTCCTGGTGATCCTCCTCCCTCAGCCTTATACATCTTCTTAGTTGGGGTGTGCTATTCTTAGGGAAACACACCTGTTCCTGTTCACTCATTTTTCAGACAACCCCATTATAGTAGGCTTGAAACTTCTAAGTGATGGGATGAAGTCTATGCTCAATTAAAAAAGAAATGATTCCATGTAGCACATGGCCACTGACTCAGCAGTCTATTTTCAGTCAATCAACCTGACAATTTATCCTGAACGAGGAGCTCACTAACAGTAAGATAAGAGCTTAAGCTACGTGACCACACACAGCTATAACCCAGTCAGTCAAGTGGGAGATGGAGACAGGCTCAGACTGGTTGGTCAGCCACTCTGACTGAAAATGGTTTACTGAGAGATTCTAGCTCAAGGATAGAATGAAGGGGTAGCAGAGAATACCCAACATTCTTCCCCAGCGTCTGTGCTCATGGCTCTGAGGCGTGTGCCTCTGCATACTCGCATGTACACACTATGTGTACAACATACAGAGCACACCACACATCACACATGAACACTTCTCACTAACAAAACCCTTTGCCTTCCAGGTCAAGCTAACCTCCTTAGGGATTAGAACTACTGCCAATCTTGATTGCTCCTTTCTCCTTTGTGCTTGGAAAAGTTCAGTGCAAAAGAGCTGTAAAATAATTATCTGTTGTATGAATATAGTAAAACAAAGCTGCAAGACACACAAAGTAAGCATGTTATGCCTAGGAGTTTAAACACTAGGAAAATCTCAGTGAGATATGTTTAGAATGATACCACTAAAAGAAACCAAAGTCTTATTTACCAATTTCAACTCCACTGTCTGCAGTCCATGACACCTGTCTTAGAAATGAAAATCATGAGTGGTTGTTTAACATTCTCTCATCCATGCAATGCAGGCTGCATGGGTCAGACCTCACAGGTCCAGTGCAATAGCACTTGTGCTCTTGAATATTTCATAAATGAAGATGGTTCCAATAGTTTCTATGCATAAGAAACAACCACTCTGAGGCATTAGTTGCATGTGTATATATGTGTGATGTCCCATTTCTTAATTCCAATAGAGAAAGGAAAACTCAAGGACTATATCTAGATTAAGTAATCTGTTTAAAATTTTAGCTAGCTGCATTTATTCTGAATTTAGTCTAAATTCTAGCAGTATTTATCCAGAGTAAAGGAGGACAAAGAAATTCCAGAAAAATTATATTCTTATGATCTTTCTCAGATCTCCCCTGTCTAGAAGAGCATGTCACAAATATGGTGTCAAGCTCAGAGTGATGGGTGATATGTCACAGTAATTTGAGGTTAATAACCATTAAAGAACTAATATACTGTAAATGATGCACTTTATAAATAACAGCGTAGAGAAAATTCAAGGTTACCCCTGTGAAAGCTTCTCCCTCACTTTAACTCTGATCTCTCTTCTGGAAGTGTCATGCTGCATGGCACCCCCTTTCTGGACCTCTCTCTGTGTTCCTAAGGCTGGCCTGACCTGAGTGCCTCAAGGAGACCCATTGGGGGTAGGAAGCAGTAGCCACCAATATCTTCTTCCCTGCATTCATTCATCTGCAACATGGCTTGTTGATCATCCCAGGAGGAAAGGGAGATGGTTCATGTCACCTCTTTCGAGAATCAGGGATGGCTGGTGGCTTCCTTTGGCCTCTAGGATTACTGTAGCAACAGTAAATTACTAAATCCTAAGCCTAAACCTGAAGAGGCCTGGCAGTTCCTGCACTGTCTTGGAACCCTGAACCCCATTGGAGGGAGCCTTGAGACTGAGTGCCCAAATGGAGCAAACACCATCTCCCAAACGTAGAAATGAGACTCTCTTAGGTCATCCTGTCCCAGGTAAATTGCCCAGTGTGTATGACCACCTAAGATAACTGTCAGAGGCAAGTAGGACTGCCCAGGCGAGCCTACTCCAAATTACTGTCCCACTGAATCATAACTTCAGAGAAAAGCCTATGATATTCCCAGTGATTCCAGCGGCCTAGAACAGGCACCATGTCCCCTTCACTACGTGGACATCTCTGGACTTCAGAGATGGCATGAATCTCATTTGGTCAAGCTCTTCTACCTTCTCCAGACTGACATAAAGCTGCCATATTCACTGAGAACCAGTAGAATGGCATGGATCAGACCCAAGTTGCCAGTGAAACCATGCTAGAACTCAGGCCAAGTAACCCAAAAGTCTGCTGGGTTTTGTAGTGCCTGTGGAAACCCTTGGCAAGCAGCTACAGAGGCCCCCGGCACAGACCTTGAAGCATTTTAAGAGATGTTACACCATCCTCTTTGGATGCTATGTGTTTGAAAGTTTCTAGATTTCTACAAGCCCTAGTAGACATCACATACTTGACTATAACTCGCCAAGCCACTAGGCCTCCTGAGGTAGCTTGTCACGAAGAAAATGTGGTACGATTCATGAGTGACAGAGCTGGTCATGTGGCCACTGCTCTTTCATCCGGTGAAAGCGAGACACACAAGACTGCTTACAGGACCTGAGGCTCCACAGCTGGGTTGCTAGGAAGCCACTTCCCATGGTTTCCCAAAACAGAGACAGCCTCAACTACAGTCAGGAACAGACAATAAGGTCAATAGTACCTTGCCTAAAACAACAAGAAATATATCTTCTGTAAGTTTTTATAAGCAGGCCTGGGCATGGATGTAGCTCAGTTGACAGAGGGCTTGCCTAGCATTTACAAGCCCAGGGTTCGATCTTTAGCACTGCATAAACCAGGTATGGTGGTAAATACCTATGATCCCAGAATGTTGGAGAAAGAGGTCAGAGAATCAGAGATAAGTGGACATGCCTCTCTGAAGGGCATGGCTGGGACAACGTATGCATCACGTGATTGTTCCTCCGAAATCTTCATGGAGGAGAATCTTAATATTACGTGGCTGACACTTAACCCTTTCCCCTGTCACCTCTGTCTTTAACCAATGAAGCATAATGGCAGTATGGAAATTGCATGAGAGCTCATATGCATGTTCTTAGAGCCCCTAAAATCATGCTGGCCACAGCTGTGGCAGGATGCCCAGCCTGAGACATGCTGTGGCTATGTAAGTATGGCTGTACAGGCTGGTGGACTGGGGCCTTCTTTCCTGCTCCTCTTAATCCTCCAATAAGTAGACAAGGTTTAATTCTACTCCTTGGTCCTCTCTCTTTGCACACACTCTGATAGAGGAATTATTATTTTTTTTGTGTGTATCCTGATTTCTGGATGGTGCCAGTCAGTAGGAAATAGCTAGGAAATAGAGGAGACCAGGAAGACAGAGACACAGGTCAGGGAAAGAATTCCTCTCCTCTTTATCCCCCTTCCCTGGGTAGACTGTCCACCATTGGTCAGTCCTGTGTACAGAACTCATTCTCTGTCCAGTTCCTGTCATTGAGCTTTTGCCTGTGTCTCCAAGCCTGTGATAAGCAACGTGTAATCCTACCTCTAGGCCCCAGGAGACTACAGCGTCGCTTTTGTTTTCCTTTACCTACCCCTTAAATATTCACTTCAATAAAATCTCTGTAACTTTGTGTGTCTCATAGACCTATAAAACTCTCAGAGGGACACTTTGGAAGAAATCTTTATGAACTTGGGTTAGAAAATGATTTTGTAGATATAATAACAAAAGCACAAGTGATGAGAGAAAAAATAGATAAATTGGGTTTTCAAACTTGTACTTTTAAAAGTGAAAGTATGGGCTAGACAGGGGGCTCAACAGTTAAGGCACTTTCTTGAAGAGCCTAGCAACCTGAATTCAGTTCCTCAGTGCCCGCATAAATCCAGATGCACAAAATGGCACATGCATCTGGAGTTCGTTTGTAACAGCTAGGGGCCCTGGAACACCCATTTATTCTCCCTGTCTCTCTTCCTGTCCTTGAAAATGAATAAATAAAATATTTTTAAAGTGACATACAACTAGCAAAATGGAGAATATATTGCATATTATATATTTGCTGCTATATATGCCCATACATACATTTTATATTACTCAACAATAATGACAAACAACCCAAATACAAGCAGGCAAAGATTTACATAGCCATCCATCCAAGGAAGATATGCAGATGGCTAATACACACATAAAAATATGTTCGATGCTATTGACTATTGGAGCATGGTAGCATGTGCCTGTAGTTCTAAAATTGGAAGGTAGAGACAGAAGGATCAGAAATTCAAGGTCATCCTCGTAGATTAGTTTCTTTTCTTGTTGGTATGTTCAAATAAATACCCGATAAAAACAAATTGGGGAGGAAGGGTTCATGTCAGCTCATAGTTTGAAGAGACACACTGGGAAGGCATGGTGGAAAAGCAGGAGGTATCTGGTCACATTGCAGTGAGGAAACAGAAAGTAGTGGGTACTGGTGCTCAGCCCACTTTCTTCTTTTTACTCAGTGTGGGATCCCAACCCTTGGAGCTGTGCCAGCCACAGAATGGGTCTTCTCACCTTAATTAACCTAATATAGATGCTCCCTCATAGACATGCCCAGGGATTCGTCTCCTAAGTAATTCTAGATTCAATGAAGTTGACAATATTATTCATCATAGGCAGGTGCATGATGATTTGGAGGCTAGCCTGAGCTTTGTGAGACCTTGTCTCAAGGATTAGAGGAGGAGGAAGAGAAAGAGGAAGAAGAATAGGAAGAAAGAAGAATGTTATATCATTTTACATTCACTAGAACAATTAAAAATAAAAACAATAACAATGGCCGATGATTATTTTGAAAAATTAGAGATCTCACACATTGCTTGTAGGAATGTAAAGTAGTGAGCTACTAGAACGTTTGAAAAAGAATTGCTGTATGACCCAGAAATTCGATACCTAATTACTTATCCATGTGGAGTGAAAATACACACACTTGATTAAGAAGTAGCAAATTCATATTGGAATGTCCAAGGCCATACTATTCATAAACATTAAAATGTGGGAATTGGTTCACATAACACTGCAGAAAAGGGGTGAAGAGACTGTAAGAGCCACAGGGTGGGAAGGAGTACCCTGAGGCATTGTTCCCCCCCTCCCCACCACATGCACAGAATAACTGTTGTATTCATGACCCCACAATGAATACCAATAACCCCAGTGAGGAGGACTCTCAGAGGAATCAAAGCAGGGAGAGGGCATATAAGACTATAACCTGATAGGAATATAACCAATGAAATACATTTACACAGTAAGTTCATAATTAATAAAAATGTGGGAGCAAGTCTAATGGACATCACATAGAAATGGATAAGCACAATGCAAGAAGTCCATCCAATGGACTATGGCAATGAACAAGGAAGAATTGTTGCACACTGTGATAGGTAAGACCCTGAAAACATTATATTGAGTAGAAGACCCCCATCACAAATACCATGCTACCTATGCCTCCGTTTACACAAAACACCCCAGACATCCACACCTAGAAGGCTTGCTAGGACCTGGAGGGAAAGGAAATGGGAAGTGATTGCTGTGGGATCTGATATTTCTTTGGGGATAATAAAAGGATTCTAAAATGAATTAGCGATGATTGTTGCATGATTTTCCAAATAGACTATACTTCACAAGGTTGACTTTCATAGACTAAGGTATACCTCAATAAACCTGATATTTAAAAATATAATCCTATCACCTACTTCTGGTTTGGACCCTGACCCACAACGCTTGAAACAACAGATCCTCCAGACAAGGCCACTTTAAAATCTGGCTTCATCCACAGGAGTTAGTTTTGAGCCTTATGTTACACACTGTAAATCTCAGAGGAGAAAAGAGGCAGTCACAGTACGGAAAGTGAGTGACTGTGAAGTGCTCAGCTTGAAACGGGACATTTACATCAGCCCCTTCAAGGCTCAGGACACATTATGAAGAGGGAGTAGGAAGTGTGGAAGAGCCAGAGGACGGGGAGGGGTGCTGTGAAGCACCGTTTTTCTTACGTGACCTGTCTGTCGTGCTCATGAACTCACATGCACAAGACTGAGACCATCAATATTCTGTCAAGGGTGGCAGAGGACATCATGAGGCCACACCCCTCCCAGAGAAACTATTGGAAGTTAATGGTTGCTGCGAAAATGGGAGATATTTTTTCAGTGGCATAGCCACTGGTAAGTTTCCCATTCTCTGATAAATAATCCCCGACATAGATTTAATTTAATGTAGTGGGGCTACAGCCACATACACAAAAAAAAAGAAATATGGTCTTAACTTTTGCCTCAGGTGGGCAATCAAGTGCTTTGACAGAAAGCTGTCTTGATTTGGGGAACTCATAGGTCTCTCTGATCAACATCTCAATGTGGGCAGCAACCAATCTTTGGTACTGGGAGCTACAGGCCAGAAACAGAAAAGAAAAATTCTTGTAAGCTTAGGTTTCATCCCACCCTCTCCAGGGCCCTACTTTTCAGGTATTCCCCCCCTTACTCCTTTTGAGGGTTATGTCTTTTAGGCTATCTCCGAGGATAAATGTTTCTATGGCAACAGCTCATTCTAGATTTATTTTTGTGGGGTTTTTTTCACCTCTCTCCTTTCTCTCCCCCCAGAGCCTTCCATCTCTGCTGTCCCGCCCTTGAGTTGCCTATCAGGTATGTTAGTAACTCTAGCAGGTCCAGGTTAGGAACCTCTGCCCCATCTTGACCAGTGAAGAAACCAGAGATCCCGGGTGGGAAGCTACCACCCCAGGGCACACGAACCAGCCCAAAATACTGTTGACAGAATGCTTTGTCATATATTTAGCACAGAGTTAGGAACCAGGAAAAAGATGTTTGGAATTTTCATTTCTTCTCTCTAAAGGCAAACGGAGCTCCACATGTGTAAGGTGATTCCCAGAGAAGGCTGAAGCCAGAGCCAAGAGCCAAGGAAGGCCGTGATCATGTGCACCATGGGAGGCAGGCCCCCAACAGCAATGGCCTGCTGCCTCACATCCATCATTCATAAGCTGTGCAGCGTGCTAGGTCTGAGGCTCTCTCAGAACATCAGTGTGCTTTTCTGTCGAAGGCAGTTGTCCTTACATCAGTTTCCTGCTCCTGCAACAAAAGACTAAAGATGCATGATGGGCAAGCAGTGAATAGTTATGCAGCTCACAGCTTTGGAAGCTGAAAATCTAGACAGTATTGTATAGGTTCTAGCAAGAATCTTGCATAGCTACACGAATTACCTCAGGACAGGTGATATCATAATGGTAATAAGGCATTGCAGTGGGGAGATGACATCAGCAGATGGGAAGACAATACCCACAGGGGAGGGTCAGTCCTACAACCTCTCATGAACACCCCTCCCCCAACACACCTTTTACCTGTTAAGAGTCCCACCACCTCTTGACATTGCACACTTGGTCAAGCTTCAAACACATGATGAACCCTTATAGGATGGTTAATCTTATTTGTCAACTTGATGGGCACCATGGACATAAATCCCCTGCCATATCTGTGAGGGAGTTTCTAGACCCATGCTAACTGTGGCAGCACCATCCCATGCGATGGTCCTGGATTGACTGAAAAGGAGAGAACCGAGTAGCAGCATTCAACTCTCTCTGTTTCCTGACTGCAGATGCCATGTGACTAGCTGATTCATGTTTCTGCCACTGTGCCTTCTCTGTCATGACAGACTCTATCCCCTCAAACTGTGAGCTACAACAAACCCTTTCTCCTTAAGTTGCTTCTGTCAGGCGTTTGTCTCAACAATGAGAAAAGAAACTGATACACTATAGGAGACACATTCAAACCACGCCCAGGTCCAAACCACAGCAAGCAAGTAAAGTCACTGGCACAGGGCTAGATTAAGGGAGGTGTGTATGTGTGTGTGTGTGTGTGTGTGTGTGTGTTATTGTCAACTCAACATACCATGGGCATACCTCACTTCCAAATCTCTCAAATGTTTATGCTAAAATAGGCCAGTGATTGCTTAGTCAGAAGCATGCCAGAACCACCCAGGAACTTGTTTAAAGTTCAGACCCCTGGGGGCTAAAGACAGATCTTCTGGCCTAGGACATTCAGGAGCAGGAATAGGTAGCCTGGATTTTCAAAGAAGCATATGAACAAAGGGGGTTCTAAGCCTGAGACAGCTCCATAGCCAGAGCTTGGAACCTGCTGTAAGATGCCATCCATGATCTTGGAGCCAGCATTCCCCTGGCTCCAGGCTGTGTCCAGTGTGACCCTCTGGAGGTCACCTCTGCAGACAGTCATTTTTCAGATGCAGCTCCCAGGCCTTGGCAGAGCCTGTGCAGAATGCACTGAGTGCTTCTCTTTCTCTCCATCCCTCTGCTTCCTAATCTAATTATCACAACAACCAGATGCGGCAGACTCCCTTTCAAACCCATTTAAGTGTCTCCAAAGGCACCTCTCAGTGTTCAGGTCTTCTATAATTTTCCCCTCCTGCTTCCAGCAGGACACCTTGGCTCCTGATGCTTGCCCTGTGCCCATTAGCCATGAAGCAACCTTGTGCTGAAATAATCCCATTATGGAGCACAGAGTCACAACCATCATCTGTCCCAATCAAATCCGTGGCCTTGGAGGAAAGATGATCAAGCCTCTCAGCACCCAAGGGTCATCCTCCTGGAATGTGATGCCACCTTCCTTCCCAAGTCCTACTTCTAAGCTGTTCTGTGAGCCGCTGCTTGTCCTTCATGCACTTGAAAATGGAATGGATATAAAGGTACCTGCTGTGGGCTGTTTTCTGAAGCTGAAGCAAAATACTGCAGACCAACTTATGAACAATGAAAGTTGATTTGGATGATTGTTCTTATGAACTAAATTTCCCAGAAAGGCACTGCATCTGCTGTACCTACTTTCAAGAAGGCCGAATAGACTGATAGAGCTCCTGTGATCACAGAGAGATGGAATGTTGCAAGATCAGAGCCAAATTACCTTGGGCTACCTTTGGCCCCTTAATAGTCATTTATTGCCCACCTCTGTGTCTGACCTAACATCTTGGTGACTGTCAGTTGATCATGTGTGCCCTTTTTTGAATGTGCTAACAAACTACCAGCTTCTACTAGCCCAAGGGCTAAAGATGTCTTCTGATAGCATTTTGTTATAACCCACTTACGTGATGGAAAGCCAGTGTATTTTAAAATGCCTTGATTTATGACTCTTCTGTTCTGTACCTATAACACCTCCATGAAATTGATATGTTGGAACATGGAGTTGGTGTAACCTAAATCTGGGTTCCAGGGCCATGGTCACTCATATTTGGTTCCAGAATAGACTTTGAGGGGAGAGCTGTGTCTTCTATGTTGGCTGCAAAATCTAAGGGAGTGGGGCTGGCACAGGCTGGGCATTGGGTGTGTGTGTGTGAGGGGGGTTCTTCCAGATGCATTATCCCATAGTAGAAGCAGAAGAGTAAGAAAGAGAACAAGCTCTTGAGCATGATCAATCTTGTAACCTCATACCCTTTACAAGTGGCATCAGTGTATGAATGGGGTTGGAGCCCCAATGGTTTTAAAACTTCCCATTAGTTTTCACCTCCTGCATGTAGCATTGGGAATCATTTCTAACATACTTTGTGGGGTTCATACACAAATCATTGCAGTATCTTTTCCAAAATATAAAATGTGCATGCAACGATCTATAAACAATTTCTAGTGTCCATGGCTTCCTGTAGAACATCTCTGGACCATTGGTTCACAATGTATCTTTGGGGGTGGCATGCACTACATCAAGTTAATGTTATGCATAGTTTCTTGGTTTCCTTCTGGAACTTTCTGTATGTAAGAATTTTGTTTTCTTTCTAGAAGAGTTAACATATTCTTACTGGTCCCATCATTTTCCACTATCCTGTTTTTACTTAAGAATACCATCTCACCATCTTCCCATGTCCTTAATATCCCTGCCTATTATGATTATTTTGGGGGGGGTTTCGAGGTAGGGTCTCACTCTAGGTCAGGCTGACCTGGAATTCACCATGTACTCTCAGGGTGGCCTTGAACTCTCAGCACTCCTCCTACCTACACCTCCCAAATGCTGGGATTAAAGGTGTGCGCCGCCACACCCTGTGCTGCCTATTATTTTTAATGCTTTACCAACTGCATGGTGTGAGATTTCCTTTGCCACCAACAGACATTTCAATTACATCCTTCCACCTCACATCAAAGCATATATCACCAGCATGCAGAGATATTAGAAGTCTCAATAAACAATATTGATCAAAAAGCTTCAGGGAAGAACAAATAATATTTTAAATCACCAGTAAGTACAGAACGAATCATGTTATAACAAGGCTTGACGTAGGTCCTCATTGCCTGGCAGAGAGATGAACAGTTCTTAGAATGATCTATTAAGGACATCACCATCTGGCCCTCACTGTCTCAAGCTCCCACACTGGTGTGTCATGCCTACAAAACCTCCCTGGGTTATTTTTTTTTTTATTTCCTGAGCCACCATGACTCTTGCTACTTCCTAGCTGGAATGCTCAGCTCTCTTCTCCCTTCGTTCCAGGCCTATTTGCATATTAACATGCCCAGTGTGGGAAGGAGCCACTGGAAAGCAAGAAGATTTGACCTCCACTCTCACTTGTGACTTATCCAATCAGCTGCTGTTCTTCCACACCGTCCAGTGCCTGGGAACAGAAGAGGAAACCTGGCTCCCTCCCTCTAGGGGTCTTGTAAACCTCTCAGTGGATTGACAAATATGTGAACCAGACAGGGCATGGTGGCACACATGTGTAACCCCACCACATGGGAGATAGAGATAGGATGGTCAGGAGTTTAAGACCATCCTCAGCTACCTAGTGAGATCAAGGCCAGCCTGAGCTACATAAGACTTTGTCTCAAAAAAATTAAGAAAAATAGCATGTGAACAAGGAACAGCTGTCTTTCAGCTTCTGAGCTGCCATCCTATGTCTCAGACTTCAAAATTGCAGTATCTGGAGTGCAGCGTGGTTCATTTCTATTTCCCCACTATCTTGACTTTCCTCCTTTTCTGAGGGCCATGTCTGACCTCTTCTCACCTTCATCAGCCTTGCCTCAGGTAGCTGGTTCTAGGATTCTTCTGGAAATTGGTATGGCCCAAGAGAGGTCACATGGTCCAAACAGGGCTAATGAGAATTCATCCCTGGACCTGCTATTTGCACCTCTACCATGGCCCAGGCTGGGACTCTCCTCCAGGGAGGATGGGAGTCAATGGAAATACTGTATACAAGTAAGCCAGCCTCAGGACAGGCAGAAAGAGAGAAGGGGCCAGGCAGAGCTGTAGCCATAGACCAACTCCTGAGGCAAGGCTGCTAAGGCTGTGAAGTAATCCAGAGCAATGTGGTAAAACATTATCTTCTTCTTCTACCTTGACCAACTTCTTCCCCTATTCCACCTCCTCCTCCTCTACCTCCTTCGCTTCCTCCTCCTCCACTTGTAGGGATTGGATATTGAGAACAGAGGAACTCTGGTTATTTGAGCAGGCATCATGCATAGTGTGCCTGCTCAGAGATAGGGCCAGTGGAAGACTTATAATTGAAAAGAATTTTAGAGTTATATACTTTTTATTTCAAGCATATGCAAATATGCAAAGGAAGATAATAAAGAATGCATGGTCAAGGGTTTCAGAGAAGCAACTAGCTTTGATTAAATTGCTCTGTTAAACATTTCTTGGTGACATCTTCTGGTATGCCTGAGCATTGACTATGAAGCCCATTATAACAGTCTTCTCTCAAAAGAGCAACAAAGGGGATGAAATGCCTTGACAAGCTTAAAACAAATTAGCACAGCTTATGTGAAAACAAACAAAGTAATGAAATCCAAAAATATCACCTCCCCGCAGACTCAGACCTGACAAAAGTCTATTGATGGGTATGAAGCAGATTTGAATACAGCAAGCCCTGCTCCCAGACAGGCACCCACGGGATGGAAGAATTGTCGTTCTTTTCAAATTAAGTGATGTTTATACAACCCCAACCTAAATTACAATGTGGTGTTATAGAACTTCACAAAGCTTTTCTAAAGTTTATCTGGATAAAAAAATAAGCACAAAAGCAATAGTCATGATGCCTGGAAAGATCCCAGGTAAAGTTGTCTTCCCCTACAACAATGGCAACAGACCTAAAATCATTTCAACATTGTTGTACTAGTCTAAAAAGGTTCAAGAACCCCAAATAAAACAGATAATCCATAAACAGACTCAATTATATAAAGTCTCATAATGTTAAATGAAGCATTTAAAATTAGCAAGTTAAAAAATGATATTTTTAATGGTTCCTTCAAAATTGGTATGCTATTCAGAAAAGAAACTTAGATTCTCATCTAACAAAACTAATTGCAGAAACATTAAAATGCAACATCTACTTTACTGTAGTCAGAAAAGTACTAGAATAAAAACGTCCATTTTTTTTATTTTAGAGAGAGAGAGACAGAGGGAGAGAATTGGTGCTCCAGGGCCCCAGCCACTGCAATTGAACTCCAGATGCTTTTACCACCTAGTGGGCATGTGTGACCTTACACTTGCCTTATCTTTGTGTGTCTGGCTTATGTGGAATCTGGAGAGTCTAACATGGGTCCTTAGGCTTCACAGGCAAGTGCCTTAACTAAGCCATCTCTCCAGCCCCAAAACTCCATATTTTAAAGCAGACAACTGAATGGTTACATTTAAAAGGAAAGTATAGGTTTTACTAATTCAAATTTCAGCCATGTATACTTCAGCAACAACAAAGAAATAACAGTTATAGCAAAAGGATAGAAACATTAGGACACTATATGTGTCATCTGAAAGTAAATTCTGTAATAAGGAATAATTCCTCACTGAGCTTGTAACGTAAGAAAATTCATGAATGAGGATTTGACCCTCTAATTCACATGGTTTTAACTGGTGGGATTTGACCTTGACAGTAAGTTCTACTAGAGGAGGATTTTCAAAGGTATACTTTGGGAAAACACCTTAGATCATGGCAATGGATGCATTTTTTTACAAGACCCTAAAAGCACAGGAGAGAGAAACAGCATTAGGTAAATGGGAATACATGGGGCTGAAAGGCCTCTGTATTGCACAGTAAAGTGGTAACTTACAGCTGGGAGAACATAGGTGTAAAGTACACTTCTGGAAAGTATTAGTATTCAGAGTATATAATGACTCAACAGCCAAAAACACACTCAAATAAGCTATGCAGAAACTAGGCAGAGGGAAATGTGGTGGTTTGCATGTGAAATGTCCCCCATAGCCTCATGTGTGTGACTGAGTTTAATACTTGATCCCCAGCTGGTTGAACCTTAGGAGGTAGAGCTTGCTGAGGGAAGGGTGGCCAGTTCCACTGAGTGTTGCTAGTTCATTCTTGCTGCTTCCTTCCAGCTCATGTGACAAGATGTGATGCCTGCCTGTCTACTCTGCAATACTCTCCCTGCCATGATGAAGCTCCCACTGAAAACTGTCAGTTGAAATAAATCCTTTTCTCCCATCAGCTGCTTTTGGTCAGGTGTTTTTCCATAGCAATGAGACAGCAACTGTTACATTAGGGCTCTGTTGCATGATAACTCTTGCTATCATTTTCTGGAAAATAACAAGATACCTGAGTTGTTTCCTTCACCTAGTTGGGAAATGACACCCAAGGTTGTCCTCAGGCCTCCACATACACAAATACACAGACAAGTACATGCACACCCCTACCCAGACATGCTCCTGCACATGTGTGTGTGCGCGCACACACACACACACACACACACACACACACACACCTATAAACTTTATATAAACTAAAGTTTCTTTTTATATTCTCATTTATTTATTTGAAAGAGAGAGCATGGGCACAACAGGGCCTCTTGCTGTTGCAAATAAGCAATAGAAACATGTGTCACTTTGTGCTTTTGGCTCTATGTGGGTACTGGGGAAATCAAACTTGGACCCACAAGCTGTGCTCTCAAGTCCTTTTAGCCACTAAGCCATCTCCTGAGCTCAGATTTTCTTTTCGAATGCTTACCACTAAAGTATACATTCACATTGTTACTGAGGAGTGGTGTCATTTGCTGCTAGACACCTGGCTGTGTGGGTTTGGCCTTTTGGAGCTAATTTTCAAGAGGAATGTGGAAGGATTTGAAGTCTTAGCCCAAGAGATGCCTTGCAGTGCTTTAAGTACAGCTTGATGGACTATTCTGGTCAGAGTTGAAAGACCTGAATGCAGTAAGAACTATGGACTCTGAGGTTTGGCTTCTGAGGGTGAAAAAGAGCTTTGCTTGGAATGGACTAGAGGCAGTTTATGTGAGAGGCTTGCTATTATGCCCCATATACTGAGAAGTTGTGCAGGGTTGTTTTGCATAGAAACAGACTGGTGTGTTCAGAGGAATATGGCACAGAAATAAATCTTTAGGCCAGAAGTGTTGCCTGTTCAGCTGAATTGAGAGATTACAACCTTTGAAATTGGGCCAGCTGACCTGCACTGGGGCGACAGGAAGAATGTTTACTCTTTTGAAGGGGCCTGAGTGCTCAAGGATTGTCCTGTTCTTCAAATTCTGCTTTGTTCCCCTCTGGATTAACAAATTGGCACCCCACCTGTTATTGTGGAGTATAAGAAATGCAGGAAGGACAGGATCACTGAGTATGCAACGCCGTCTTGTGTTTTGGAAATGGCCACGGGCAGTGTGAAGCAGGTTTGTTGGATGCCTGCATGGAGACCCATTGGAGCCATGAGGATGAACCATGGATTGCAGTGGAGACCCAGTGGAGATGCCAGGACCACAAGATGGCTGCTAAGGAAAGCTACTGGTCCGAGATGACATTTTCCAGGACTGTTAGTAGCCTAGATACAGGGGCAGAATTGGAACTCCAGAGACTTGTTGCTGGTTAGAATTGTTGGACTTGGACACTTGTTACTGGCTAGAGCTGTTGGACTTGGAGCTACAGAGTTTGTTTGCCCTGTTTAAATCTTGTATTGCTTGAGTATTTCTTTGCTATGCCCAATGCCATCGTTTGCAGTGTGAATGTGTATTCTGTGCAATTATGGTTTTCTTGAGGTTATTTTTTGGCATTATGGCTCAGTTAAAAGACCTTGAATTATGGGGATATATGAACATCATTGGAATTGATAAAAACTATGGGGACTTTTAAAGTTGGAAGAATGCATTGCATGTTACATCATGTATGGTTATCAGTTTATGGGGGCCGGGGAGGAATGTAGTTGTTTGTTTCAGGTGTCCCCCATAAACTTACATGTTCTGAATGCTAGGTTCCAAGCTGATGGAGATTTGGGAATTAACACCTCCTAGAAGCAGGGTATTGTTGGGGGTAGGCTTATGGTATTATAGCCAGTTTCCCCATGTTTGGCACACTCTCCTGTTGCTATTGTCCACCTTATGTTGGCCAGGGGGTGATGTCCACCTTCTGCTCATGCCATGGTTTTTCCCTGCCATCATGGAGCTTCCCCTGAAGCCTGTAACCCAAAATGAACCCTCTTTTTCCTCCACAAGCTGGTCTTGGTTGGGTGATTTCTACCAGCAATGTCAACTTGACTGCAACATGTGGGTTCTGGGGAAATTGAACCTGGAACCACAAGCTGTGCTAGCAAGTCCTTTTAGCCACTGATCCATCTCATGAGCTCAGATTTTCTTTTAGAATGCTTTCCACTTAAGTATACATTCACATTTTTTACTTGTTTCCCAGCATTACTTTTTAAATTACTAGACAGATATAATTTTTATTTTGCTCACAAGAAAACTGAAGGTGAGACAGGTTGTTTCCCTAAGGCTTACTGGTAGACTGTGTATTCAGTCTTTATATTCAGAAGAAAAGTCACATGGGCTTTCAGGTGTAAACTGCTGACATAGAAGAACCCCGTGGTCACACAGTTCACTGGGGAAGACAGTTCACAAGAATCCCACGGACACACTGTTCACTGGGGAAGACAGTTCACGAGAACCCCACAATCACACTGTTCACTGGGGAAGACGGTTCACAACAACCCCATGGTCACATAGTTCACTGGGGAGGACAGTTCACAAGAACTCCACAGTCACACTGTTCACTGGAGAAGACAGTTAAAAAAAAATTCTCTCCCACCTTTTCTCAATGGGCTGATGAGTAATTTTTAAGAGAATCTCGTTGAGATGGTGTGGGTTTGAATATAAATTGCCCCATAGCCTGAGGTATTTTTAAAAGCACTTACTTCATTTTGTTTTTACTTATTTATTAACACACACACACACACACACACACACACAAAGAGAGAAAGAGAGGGAGAGAGAGAATGGGCATTCCACACCTCCACCCACTGTAAATGAACTCTAGATGCATGTGCCACCATCTACCTTATATGGGTTCTGGGGAGTTGAACTTGAGTCCTTATGCTTCACAGGCAAGTTTCTTAACTGCTAAGTATTCTCTCTAGCCCCTGAGGTATTTTTGATTAAGCTTCCTACTAAGGATTCAGGAAGTGGAACTCTGCTGGAGGAGTTGTGTTGCTAGGGACAGATGCTGAGTCCAGCCCTACTAGGTGTGTTCAGAGCTGGCTTGAGCTCTGGCTGTTCCTTCTGTCTCTCCACTATGGATGACTAAGCCAGCTTCCCCTGCACTCTGTAAGCCTGAAATCAACACTTTTTTCCCATGAACTACTACCTGTTGGGTGTTAGTCCCAGCAATGAAAAGGTAACCACTAAAGAAAGTTGGTACCAAAAAGTGAGGTTATTAGTGTAATGACTCTGACATGTGGTTTTTGCACTTTTGGAATTTGTTTGTGGGAGGAATATGGAAGGATTTTGTACTTTGGACTAGAGAGGTTTCCAATGCTATAATCAGAGCTTAATGGGCTAGTCTTATAAGAGTTTAAAAATGCTAAATGCAGAGAGAATTGTGGACTATGAAGGCTTGGCTTATGAACTTTCAAAAGCAAAGGAAAGAACTTTGTTAGAACTGAGATATTGGTGAAAAGGCTTACTGCATTCTGACCATACCCTGAGAATTTGAGCAATGTTGAGTTAAGAAGTAATGGACTGGTGTGCTTGGTGGACATGTGAACAGAAAAATATGGAAGATGTAGAATTTTTCATAAAAAGAAATGTAAGCAAGTTTAAAGTTACTGGCACCAGGACTGATTTTAAGTTACCGAGGCCACAGCTGTTAAGGAGATTATTGCCATTAAAGGTGAGTAAACTGTTTTACATTGGGACAATGGCAGAGATACTATGAGGGCAAAACCCACCCATAGAAATTCTCTTACAGGGAGGGGGTTTGAAGGAAGAGAAAAAGAGTATCCTGCTCTTCAAGGTCAAGCTTTGTTACCCACCGGATTTACATATCTGGCTATACGGCCAACTTAACATTGGTTTTGGAAGTATGAGAATTCAGGAAAAGGGACCATGGAATGCACACAGTTGCAGAAGCCACTGAAATGTGGTAATGTGAAGTGGGGTTGAAATCCTTGTATGAAGACCCCGTAAGGCCCATTGCAGGGAGCTTTATAGATGAACTGTGGGTTGCAATGGAAACCCCAGAGTTTGGATGCCAGGATTGTTGGATGGCTGCCAAGGAGAGCTGAAAGCTTGGGATGCAGTTTTTCCAGGCTCTGACCAGCCCAGCCAAAGTTCAGAATTGGAAACCCGAGGCTCTGTCATTGGTTAACAGGTATTGGACCTGGAACAGCATACGTTTGATGTTTGCCTTCTGGTTATTGATCTTGCCTTGGTCCACGCTCTCCTTGTTATGCTTTCTTTGTGCAATGGGAATGTCTACCCTGTGCCACTATGTGGTGGAAGTATATAAGTTGTGTTTTGATTTTAAGGGCTTGTAGTGAAGAGACTGTCTTGAATTTTAGACTTTTGAACAGTGTGAAAAATGGTAAAGATGATGTGGGCTTTTGACATTAGACTAAGGGCATTTTTCACTGTGAGGTGATCTGACTCCATGGGGGCCAGAGGTAGAATGTGTTTGTTTGAATGTAAATGACCCCAGAGCCTCAGGTAGTTTTAATTAAGCTTCCTAGTTAATCTTTAGTAAGTGGAGCCCTTCTGGAGGAGGTGTGTGACTAGGAGCAGACACTACGTGCATAGAGAATCAGTTTGAGCTCAGGCTGTTTATGCCTAAGGGTGCTGGCTTTTGTGTCTCTGTTGTGGATGCTGTAGTGAGCCAGCTTCTTCTGCCATGATGAAGTTACCCTAGAATCTATATGCCTGAAATAAATCCCTTCCTCCCATAAGATGCTTCTGATCAGTTGTTTGTCCCAGCAACAAAAAGATAACTACAACAAATGGGTACCTGAACAGCTGTAGATGTCATGGGTCTCACAGAGACATATCTAGGAGAGTCAAATAATATGGAAACAGCCAGATTTTCCAAAGCTTTGATAAGCATGGTCTAGTGGATCTACCCAGAAAACGTTGCCCCCTTCCCCAGGGGGATGTTTGGCAATGTCTATAGACATCTTTAGTTACCGTACTTGGAGAGGTTCATGCTATTAGCTTCTCCCAGGTAAGCTGCTACACATCAATGTGTAGGGCAGTGAACCCTTCTTACACTATATACATGAAACCTCAAAACAATAGCCTGATAAAGAACCTTGTACAGCCAGTCATGATAATTTAAGCAAAATAAATCATCATGCTATAAAACTGTGCTCTTCCTTTGATGGTTATGTAATCTTTATAACTACCCCAGTGTTCCTGAGTTTTAATTCATCTGAAATTTAGAATTTTCAAACTGAATATTTCTCTTCGTAAATTTTTTTTCATTTACTGACATCATAAGAAGTAAAAGTAACCAACTCCCCATCACAATAAACAATTTTGTAAAATAATTACTAAATGATAAAAAGATACGTCAAAAGTATGTCTGTGTCCCCATAATAGTTAGTATCAAAAGTCCAGAATCCTAAAATATATTCATGAAATCAAATTAGATATACAAGCAGAAGAACCTAATTAAGCTGAGTAAACAAACATATATGCAAAAGTTAACTTTCTTACTATTCTTTTTTTCTGGAAAGTAAGTTTATTTTGTATGTTCAAAGATAGAATACTTTTACTCACACAAACCACCTCCAAATTAACAGTTGAACACAGCATCATTCACAGGCTGGCCTCTGAGCCTGTGGGTTTGCACCTTGGACCAGAGTCAGCTGGGCGAGTCTGCATGCCTTGCCAGGCTGAGTTGATCTTGGCTAGGGGTGAGCTTGGTCTCAACTTCCAGGATGCTGGACTCCAGCAGAAATTTGTGCACTAGGGTTTTTCTCTGCCTGGACTCCATTACCTATAAAATCAGACCTGTTGCTATGGAAACTGGATACTGAGAGTGAACTGTCCTGGGAGTCCAGGCTTAAAATGACATGACATCACGGGTTTCTACTGGTTCTAGAATATTTTTGAAGTTCTAGAAGTGCTAAAGGAATTGTGGCCTCCTGGAGGTTCAATTGTTTGTTTTCTAATCTCCTACAAAGGCCCATGCATGCTGTCTCAAAAGTCAGGAATTTCATGGCAATTGGTACGTGTATCTTTTTCATTTCTAGATCCCTGACAAGCTCAATACTAAAGGTTAGTAAACCATGAGCCATGGACCAAATCCAACCATATATCTAATTTTTTTTCTGTTTTGCCTTTATTTGTTTAGTAAGTAAAGCTTTCTGCTAAAACAGCAGAGTTTAGCTATTTTACAACTAAGACCCGATGGCTAACAGAGTCTAAACCTATCTAGAAAAGTTGCCAGACATCTGTTTAAGACCATCATGAAATGTTAATATCTCACATGCATTTCTGTTTATGGGCACTAACTCCTTCTTAAAATGTTGCAAAACACAACAATGAGAACACTCCCAACTTATTTCATGAAGCCCATATGATCTGCCATAACAATCAGACAATCTACAAAGAAGTTTTGTAGACAAACATTCTTTAAGCAGATCCATCAAAAACCCTCAACAAAGTAACAAACTGATTCCAGCAATGTATAAAAAGAATGACATAACAAGACCAAGGGTGATGGATCCCAGGAGCACAAGATTGGTTCAGTATATGAAAATTGTCAATGTAATCCACAAGACTTCAAAATACACAACACCATGCCGTCACATCAAGATATGCAGAGAAAACATTTCAAAAATTAGTATTCATACTTTTAACCCAAACAGAAGAAAATCCCTCCTCTTGAGTGAAGGACCCATGAGAAGGCTATTGCAAACAGGATAACTGGTGCTGAATGGTGGAAGTCTTCTCTACGATGGTCCTAACCTAAATAAGGCTGCCCATGCTCCTTGCTTCTGCCCAACACTGGTCCGTAGTGTCCAGCTGCAGCAGTCAGGCAAGAACCCATGTCAGGAGTGAGAGAGAAAGGTGCCTGTCCTTGCAAATAGCAGCACATCTACTTCCAGGAAGAGCATCAGAGTGAAAGGACAAATTTGCACAGTAACAAAAAACAGGATCAGCATACAACAGCATGTCCACCTGCCATGATTGAGGCAAAGTTGACATTGGGAAAACAATCTCACAGCAGCATCCGAGGGATAAAATACTGAGGACAAATGTAACAGTGACAGCAAGGTTTGCACACTTAATGTATGTATCATATATGCCATTATACAATGATGTGGACTGGAGAGATGATGGCTCCGTGGTTAGAGGCACTTGTTTACAAAGCCTTGATGGCCTGAGTTCAATTCCCCAGTAACCAAGGAAAGCCAGATGCACAAAGTGGCACATGCCTCTGGAATTCATTTGCAATGGCAAGAGGACCTATTGCACCCATAGTTAGTCTGTCTCTCTCTCCTAACTAAATAAAAAAAAATTAAAGGAAATATATTGGGGAAATCTTCAGATACTAGGAAAGTAAACTACAGCATTCTAAATTATTATGGTGTGGAGGGGGCTGGAGAGATGGCTTAGCCGTTAAGGCACTTGCCTGCAAAGTCAAAGGACACAAGTTCAATTCCCAAGGACCCACTTAAGCCAGATCCACAAGGTGGCACATGTGTCTGGAGTTTGTTTGCAGTGGCTGGAGGCCCTGGCATGCCCATTCTCTCTCTGTCTCTCTTTCTTTCCCTCTTTCTCTCTCTCTCTTTCAAATAAATAGAATTTTTCAAATTATCATGGCTCAAAACAGAAATCACAGGGGAAATCAGAAAGTATTTAGTACTGGATGAAAATGACAACACAAAACATCAGTATCAGAGGATGTTATAAATAGCCAAGTGGAGAGTGCTATGTGCCTGTACTTGAAAAGAATCAGGTTCCTCAGTTTCCACCTCCAGAAAACAGACATGGAAGAGCAAATTAAACCCAAGGAGACTAAAGAGAGAGGTTCAGAATTCAGAGCCCAAATTCAGTGGAATTGAAAAGAGAGAAACATTATAGAGAAAATTGATTAAACTCCAAGTTTAGTCCTTAGAGAAAATCGATAAACTACTAATCCCCTAGACGGTAGACAGTGCCAGCAGAGGCTAGCAGTGGATAGTGTGCCCACCTTTCCCATCCTTACTATTTTCACTTGAGTCTTCTCTTATTTCTTCATCATTTCCCAGGTTGCCTGTCAGGGAGATTCATCAGTACGAAATGAAAGGTATTGTGATATGGCAGGCTTTGATAATCCAGTGGTAACTGGGGGTGCAAGGTCTCCAGGAAGTTTGGCCGGGTATCCCAAACCAATTCTGTGTCCTCAGGGATGTGGTTGTTAAACGGGGGCTGGAGAGATGCTCAGCAGATAAAGCACTTACTGTGCAAGTGTAAGGACCTGTGTTTGGATCCCCAGAACCTGCAGAAAGTCAGACACTGTAGTGGGTGTGTGTAATACTGCAGGCAAAAAAGGAGGTGGAGACAGGAGGATGAATTCACTGGAGGCTTACAGGTCAGCCAAGGCTAGCAAACAGAGTGGTAAAAGGAAGGACTGCCTTAAGCTAGGTGGAAGACAAGGGCCACCACCTAAAAGTTGTCCCATGACCTCTGCACAGGAACTGTAGCATGTGCAAACCCACACACATATGAATACACACACACCAAAAAAATTGGCAAATTGCTTACAACTAAGATTTGGAAGCAGAATAGCTGTCAATTAGCAGATAAAAGAGTAAAGAAATGTATTCTGCCATGAAGAATGAAGTCATCATTTAACACATGTTTGATGGATCTGGCAGACGTCATGTTGGCTGAAATAAGCTAAGTACAGAAAGAGAAGCATAGTGTGTTTTATAAAAGTTGGTCTGGAATCAGGCATGGTATCACACACCTTTAATCCCAGCACTCAGGAGGCAGAGGTAGGAAGATCACTGTGAGTTCAAAGCCAGCCTGAAATGACATAGCAAATTCCAAGTCATCCTGGGCTAGAGTGAGAACTGACCTCAAAAAAGCAAAATATAAAATGTAGAGTAGTGGTTATAGAGAGGGCAACAGATGCAGGAGGGATAAGGAAAGGAGATGTGTTTATCAGTGCTCACCAACATATGCATAGGAAGATCACCCTGAACCACACGTATATGTACAGTTAATACATGTAAGTAAAAAAAGATAGCAATATAGCAAATTAGATCCAACCACATTTAAATGTATAAGATAGCATGCCTAGTGATGTTTATCCAAGGATACAAGACTAGGTTAACACTCAAACTCCATTGTAACTCACTATATTAACATACTAAAACAGAAAAATCCTCTCAATACACACAGAAAAAGTATTTGGCAAAATCAAGCAAGCAGGTGCTTGCTGAGAAGCCTGCTGGCACTGGTTCAATTCCCCCACTATGTGGGTAGAGCCACATGCACAAATTGGTGCATGCATCTGGAGTTCATTGGCAGAGGCAAGAGGCCCTGCCATGACAATTTTCTCTGTCTCCCTCTTTCTCTCTCCTTTTGGAAAATAACTATATAAATAAAATCTTTATAATAAAATCTAGCAAGCATTACTGATGAAAATTCTCAGCAACCAAAGAAAATAGAGGGAGTCTTTGCAACATAATAGAAGCAAGTACAAAAACTGACAGCAAGCAGCCATGAGGCAAAGAAAGACTGAGCGTAACTCCTTGTTACTGGGAGAGAGGCAAAAATGCCTTCTCTCAACACCCATCCAACCTTGCCTTGTATCCAACTTTAGAACATGTACAAGGGCAGGTGGAGAAAGCATCTGGATTGAAAGGAAGGAATATAACCCCCTTATTTGTAGTCAAGCTGGTAACTTACTTGGAAAATTCCACTGCATCTACAAAAATGTCCTGAGAACTAATGAGTGGGTTTAGCATGGCTATAGGATACATAATCGATATATAGAAAACCAATTTTGTTACCAGCAAGAAATAATATAATAGCGTACTGCACAAAGCATGATAACCATAGTTAATAACAGCGTATTGTTTAATACAGAACTGCTGGGAGAGTGGATTTTACAAGTTCTCACCACAAAGATGACAAGCAGGTGAAGTGATGAATACGTTAACAGCTTCATTTACACTTCCTATAATATATACATATGCCAAACATCACATATAGCTTATAAATTTATATCATTACTATTTTTAAATTAAAATTTAGAAATATAATTTAAAAACAGTATCACTGGGTTTGTACTTCCAGGGAGATGGGCACTGATTTTCCCTAAATCCATCCTACTAAGGATAAGGAAAACCCCAGATCTTATAAGTCATCTCTCAGCGCCCACTGGGAACTGGTTCCAAGAATCTCATGGGTACCAACATCTTCTAATGCTCAAGTCCCTTAACACGTGCAATGACATAGTGTTTGCACACCACCTATGCAACCATCCCATATGTTAACTAATCGTATTTTTATAATCTGGAGTTCTCATGACAGCTAATAAGTGCCAGCTCCACCACTCCTGGAATAACCCCACAGGACTCCAAATCCTATGACAAAGACACGTGCACATCCATGTTTTTGCTGCTCTATTCACAATAGCAAGAAAATGGAATCAGCCTAGATGCCCACTAGCACATAAATGGAAAGGGAGAATGTGGCGCATAGACACAATGGAAATGTACTCTATTGTAAAGAAAAGTGAAATCATGGCATTGGTAGAAAAATGAATGGAAGTGGAAATTATTATCTTAAGTACAGCACTCCCAGACAGCTAGATTTTAGTGTGTGTGTGTGTGTGTGTGTGTGTGTGTGTGTGTGTGTAGAGGTCATGGAACTAGAACGGGAGCCACCTTATTAGTAATAGGAAAACCCTAGAAAAAACCCAAGCACACACCAACAGATGAATGACAAACATTGCACATTCACACAATGAACTGTCATTTAGAATGAAGAGCAATAACTACTGTTGCATGGAACAACACGAGGAGGTCTCAAAAATAAGCATACCAAGTGAAAGAAACTGAACCAGGGGCACATACTGCATGGCACCGTTTTAAAAATTCAGTACTTTGAGTGACAGAAAGCAGATAAGTGGTTGCCTAGGAACCTATGTGTATGTTGGGGGAGGAGAGTACTCCTGAGGGACACAGGATGCTTTGGGCTGATGGATTTGTTCATTATCTTCACTCCCTTTGTTCATCTGTATGGACTGGAAGAAGAGCGTCTGGAACATTGATAAATTAAGCTGATTGCCTTCATTAGCAAAAACAAAAACCCGGAAGATTAATTTCTCCTCTCTCCAAATTAGAAAAAACAGTAATAAATGGGCACATTTGGAATAAAATAGAAGATGCTATCAGTGTACAAACTTGAAAAACTTTGTACTAAAAGGAGCCCCTTTAATAAACATCGTGGTCCTGTCTGTGTGGGTCTCCAGGGGGAGCCTGACGGTCCATGTGTCAGTTTAAAGATGTGGGCTGAGAGGGCAGTGAGCAGAGTGAAATTCTCTGAGTCCAGGAAAAGCCATTAGCACTTTTGCATGGAGTAAACTGGAATGCATAATGGATTGTGACTTTACATTTATTTTGATAAATGGTCCAATAACTAGGAGTTAAAATAAATAATTCATCCTCTCCTCTCCCTCTGCCCACAGCGTGGGAGATAGATCAGAAGCTGAAATCGCAGTGCCATCCTCAGCAGATTCTTCACTGAGTCTCAGTCTTAAAGACACAGTGGGATGTTTCTTAATGAGTAGCAGCCCCTCCCCTCCACTTCCATGTTCTGTGAACACTTGGATTAAAATAGATTTGTGGTTCAGCAGTGGCCCAGAGGTGGCAGTGGAGACTCTCCATCCCACTAATTAAGCGCTTCCCTCCACCTCCCTGGGAACTGCTTGGACTACATGTGTTGGAAGCCCTGCCATGATTCCGTTCTCTACCTCCCTTTCCTGGAATTCAGTCTAAATACATGGAAAATGGAAGAGAAACATCTCAAGTGTGCTCTCCAGTCTCGTGAAGCAAGAGCAGAAAGCCTCTGCTGGCTAGCCACAGGAGCATTTGCCCTCTTACTAGCCTCCTCCTTGAGCATGAACCCTTGTTTATTAAACCCTGCCTGCATTAAATTGATGATGCAGATTGTGTTTTTAAAAGTCCCAAGTATGGAGAAGGGACAAAAAACACATCATTAACAAAATATTATTTAGCTAATTCACTCATTGTACAAAAATTTATTGCTCACCTGCCAGCTGCTTTTCCAGCCTGGTGATACAGCAGTAAAGAAAGCAGTCAGGGGCTGGGGAGGCGGCTTACTGGAGGAAGCGCTTGCTATATTCTTGTCATCCCGAATTCAGGCCCCAGGGCCCACATAAAGCCAGAGACCATAGCACTAGCATCTGTGGACCCGGAGGTCCTGGATGAGAAGGGAAGCAGAGACAGGAAAATCTCCAGGAAGCTCATGGACCAGATAGCCTGCTGGTTACAGTGGTGAACAAGGTGCCTCAAACAAGGGGGAAGACAGTGACTGAAACCCAAAGATGTTCTCTGACTCCTATTCCGTCTGCGGCATGAGTGTTCTCTTAACTTGCACACACATACACACACACACACACACACACACACACACCCCAAAAACAAAAGACAAAAGGAAATAGGATGTGTTCTGCCAGAGGGTGTTTGTTTCAGTTACTTTACTCACTACTGTAACCAAATACCTGACAAGAAGCAACTTAATAGTCAAAAAGGTTTGGTTCCAGTTATAGTTTCAGGAAACATATTCCATCATAGTGGGAAGACTTGGTGGCAGGAGCAGGAGGACAGCTGACCACACTGCATCCAATCAGGAAGCAGAGAGAGGACAGGAAGTGGGGCTGGGCTATAAAAACCTCAAATTCCACCCCGAGTGTCCCACTTTCTCCAGCAAGGCTCCACTTCTGGCAGGCCCCACAGTCTTCCCAAACAGAGCCTCATCTGCAGACGTAGTGTTCAAACACATGGACCTGTGGGAGATATTGCACATTCAAACTATGGCACGATTCAAGCAGCCTCAGAGGAGACATGGAACAATTATAATAAGGAAATGTTGAAGCCTGAAAGCAATCACTGGGCTTTAGGAAGAACAATGGGATCTGGGGAAGGAGGGGCCGAAGTCAAGCAGGGAGTTCAGGAAGGGTGGGCTCGAAGAAGGTGGAGCTGAGCAAGGGCTTGGAAGAGGTGAGACGGAAACAATACAGGTCCAGAAGAGTGGACGGTCCACAGAGAGCAGAGGCTCTGTGCAGGAGCCCCGTGTTGAGTGCTGCAGGGGGCCCCTGTTAGGGAAGAAGAAGGTGGAGTCACGGCGTAAACGGGGCCAGGCCACTGAGGTCCATCACTAGAAGACGCCAAGAAGGTCCGAGCAGGGAAGACTTAATAGGACTTACATTTTTATAAATTGTGGTCAAAGCCACAAAACATAAAATTTACTGAATTATGTTTGGCATGTGACATGAAGCATATTCATTTACAAGTTGGTACAGGCATCCATAAATTTCCTGAACTCCTTAGCTTCCAAAATTGAGGCACTGTTCCCATAAAACACTGAGCCCCAAGCCCCAGCCCCAACCCCAACCCCAGCCCCAGCCCCAGCCATCTGTCTATATTCTATGAATTTGACGCCTCTAGGGATCTCGTGGTGTGTTTCCTGTAGCAGAATGCCTTCCAGTTCATCATACTGGAGCATGTGCCAGAATTCCCTTCCTTTTTAGAAAAGGCTGTCTCATATCCCACCAACTAGAAATTCCACTGCTGGCCTGTTTATTCACCATGGATGGACACTAGGTTTTTCCCCCACATTTTGGCTATAGTAAATAATGCTGCAGTGGACATGAGTACACAAGTGTCTTTCAGGGCCCTAATTTCTACTCTCTCTGTTGGGATAGCCAGGAATACAGTTGTTGGTCCACGTGGTCAGTCTACTTATGTCAGCAACTGCCATGCAGTTTTCTTACTGCAATGTTTACAGATAGACTGTGAGTTGCCAAGAATGATAGCAGGGAGGTCACCAAGGAGGATGTCTGGGGTCTTCTCCCCTGCCAGACCTGGAGGTGGAATGTGTCCATGCAGGAACTTGTCTGGATTCTGCACTAGTGGGGCAGGGATGTGTGAGAGCTGATGGGAGCGTAGGATGCAGCAGAAGAATGGTTTGAAGAGAGAGGCAATTTTTCAGCACCTCAACTGACCCCACAGTCCCAGGAGCTGACTTTTTTTTTTTTTTTTTTTTTGAGGCAAGCCCAATAGACTGGCCTTTTTTATATGTGAGAATGGGGATAGGTAGGGAGAGAGAATTGGTACACCAGGGCCTCCAGCCACTGCAATCAAATTCTGGATGCATGCACCCCCTTGTGCACCTGTGTGACATTGTGCTCTTGCTGCACTGCATCTGGCTTATGTGGGACCTGGAGTGTCTGGGGTGAGCAGGACAAAGTGTGTTGTCTACTCTGTCGACAACCACCACCCTAAACTCAGTCTTTGTCCTTTTCTACTGTGGCATACCTTGGAAAGTTCTGGATGAAAATTCAGCCCCTAGGATTCCTGCTGGCCCTGCACAATCCTTTTGAACCATAGTTTTGAAGGGAATTGCCTCATGGGGACCAGGCACTCTCTCCTTTAGGTCCAACTCTCTGACAACATTTTTAGCCTATGTCCCCAGGATTCAGGTGTGCTAATACCTTGCTGGTGTTGTTATTCTCGGGATGGAACATCTTGTCACCCTATTACTTTCTCTAAATAGTCTCCTTATTGCCATTTCTCTTTGTAAAATCTGTGCTCAGAATTTTATTTGTATCCGCCAAGACCTTGACTAATGAATGTGTTGTCCAGGAAGAAAAGTTTTTTTAAATTTTTTTTAAAGAAAACAGTTCTAAGGAAAAGAACAAAAATCAACTGTTTCAAGAGCTACTCACAGATTAAGAACTAACCTGAGAAATGACCACAAACTCTTGCAGCATGGAAAAATGGCAAACTTTTATCAAGAGCAATTTCCTTAGAAACTGACAGCAAGCAGACAGTCCGAATGTGTTTAAAAGAGAAAAGGAAAAAAAAAAATTGAAAAAGCAAGAATGGGTGACTATTTTAAGGAATTTTGTTGTAAACAGGAAGAGTATAAAACAGAGCAGTTTAGGAAGGAAAATGTGATCGACCCTAGGTTTTAAAGAAGGAAGATATCTTAGCATGTTTCTTTGCCTGTGGGAAAGATCTAGTACAATAGGAAAATAGGGTTATGGGAGAGTGGAAAGTTACTGCAGCCATGTCCTTAAGTGGAAGATAATGGAGGCTTAACTGTATGCAAGAAATGAGGCCCTAGATCTAAATTACTGCTTGGATAATTTACCTGTAGTGCTCAAAAGAGGGCAGAGGGGACAGGTGCGGCTGGTGAGAAGCGGAAGGCACAGAGGAGAAGCATGAAAATCCTGCTTGTCTTTGCTGTATGTACTATGGAAGTGTGTGAGTGTGGCTGAGCAGGCACATGCCATGATGCATGTGAGGAGGTCAGAGGACAACGTTGGGTGATAGAGTTCACCTTACATCCTGTATCAAAGGAAACAATGAGTGATGGTGTTCACCTTCCACCCTGTACCAGAGGTCAACATTGGGTGATGGAGTTCACCTTCCACCCTGTACCAGAGAACAATGTTGAGTGATGGTGTTCACCTTCCACCCTGTATCAGAAGTCAACGTTTGGTGATGGTCTTCACCTTCTACACTGAATCAGAGGACAACATTGAGTGATGGTCTTCACCTTCCACCCTGTACCAGAGGACAACGTTGGGTGATGATCTTCACCTTCCACCTAGTATCAGAGAACAATGTTGGGTGATGGTCTTCACCTTCCAGCCTGTATCAGAGGACAACATTGAGTGATGGTGTTCACCTTCTACCCTGTATCAGAGGACAACATTGAGGGATAGTCTTCACCTTCCACCCTGTATCAGAGGACAACGTTGAGTGATGGTTTTCACATTCCACCCTATATCACAGGACAATGTTGAGTGATGGTCTTCACATTCCACCCTGTATCAGAGGACAAAATTGGGTGATGGTGTTCACCTTCCACACTGTATCAGAAGACAACATTGGGTGATGGTCTTTACCTTCCACCCTATATCAGAAGACAACGTTATGTGATGGTGTTCACCTTCCATGCTGTATCAGAGGACAACATTGTGTCATGGTATTCACCTTCCACCCTGTATCAGAGGACAATGTTGAGTGATGTTCTTCACTGTCCATCCTGTTTAACAAAGGTTCTCTCATTCTTCACTGATGCATTCTCTAGGCCAGCTGGCTCATGCTCTTCTGGGGAATTCTCCTGTGTCCATCTCTTTTCTCACCATAGGCATGCTGAGACCACAGACATTTGCACTGCAGCTAGCAGCAGTCTTTAGTTCAGCTTTATATGGATTCTGTAGAATGCAAACCTAGGTACTCATGTTTTCAAGCAAGTGCATTTTAAACTGAGCCCTCACCCCCAGCTCTCCATCTTCTTTTGTGATCATTCTATGTTTGACCTAAAGCAATAGTATCATCTGAGTCTGAAGACAAGGGGGGCAACCAAAGGTTGGAGGAGAGTGGGCTTCAATGCATAGAGAGCAATGGGCTCAGGAAAGTGTCATGATGGTGGGATCACACTGAGGGTCATCAGAGCATCCACTACCCCTTCAAAGTAAGGTCAGGCAGTGAACCTGGGTGCAGATGCAATGTAGGAGAGTTTTGGCTTTTGTCTTTGGGTTAGAAGTTTTGCCAGGAGAGTGAGGAGAACATACAGAGAGACAATGTTTGTTATTTCCCTAGAGGCTTGGCAAGTCAAGGAGGAACATGGACAAGGATATTAAGGTACTAGATGGATGACCTCCAATGTTGATGGTATATTTAGTACATTAAGCCCCACACAAGGCACAAAAAGGACACATAGGATTTTGATATGTACTCCTTGTTCCCAAGAGGCTTGAACTATCATGGGTGGAAATAACTTTCTCATGGCATTGGAGAAGAGTCCAGTAGTTTACTTCACATGCTTCTTAAGTGTAAGGAACTTGTCTACAGACAATTCATGAAACTGTAGAGAAGCAATGGGAGGAGTGTGATATCATTGTTTTATTTCCAGATGGTGCACTTCACATTAAGGACTTGCCTCATGGTGTCAGGATAAATACAAGTATCTTAGCTCAGAGGCCATTAAAAAAATCACAAGCTAGGTAGCTTCAATAGTAGAAATTGATTTTCTCATGGTTCTGACACTGGGAAGTCCAAGGTCAAGGTTTACTTCTTGGTGAGCACTCCCTTCCTGGTTTATAGGCAGCCATCTTCTTTCCATTTTACAGCAGAAAATAAAAGTCACTCTCCCTACTTCCAGCAAGTATTTGGTTACATAAAGGAGGATTCAGATTTTTGAAAAGCCCCGCAGGAGGATATGAATGTACAGATTCCCCTCTTTCTCTTCTTATAGGGTCATCGATATGATATGATTATGACACCTACTGTGATAATATCTGGTTGTCAACTTGACTGGATTTAGAGTCACCATGGAGACAAACCTCTGTTAGTGTCTGTGACAGGTGTCCTAGATTAGATTAGTTGAGGTGGGAGGACTGAGCCTAACTGTGGGTGACACCATCCCATGGGCTGAGGTCCTGGATTATATAAAAAAGAACACCAGCGTACATCACTCTCTGCTTCCTCACTGTGGACTGAATGCCACCAGCTGCCTCAATCTCCTGCAGCCACGCCTTCCCCACCATGATGGACCATAACCAGGAACTGTAACATGAAATAAACTATTTCCTTTGCTAAGCTCTTTCTGATTGGGCATTTTGTCCTACCAAGTATAGTCATGTTGAGGGTCAGCTCTTCAACCTATGATTCTTCTGGAAGGTACACAGCTTAGTCCATAGCATCAAGATCTTTTTGCTGTAAAATCCCTTACTTTTGCCACCTGGTCTATGTAGACAAACTCAGAGATTATTTCTAGATGAAAGAACAGTGTATTCTCTGGGCATGCGTTTTCATGTTGAATTCACAGTGCTCCCAGTGGTCCTTTTGCACAGTGGAGGCTCTTGTACAAAACATTCATGCTTCAGCTTAAAAAGAATGGCATGACAATAGACTTTTATGCTCTACCATCTACCACTGATGTCCCTGGTGAAGTAAGTGAACACAACAAGCTTCAAAGGGTCAGACACTTAGAAACAGAACATGATATGATGTTTTCCTGGGGCTGAGGGGAAGGTGGGGAGCTCTGCTGAATGGGTCTGAAATTATAGTTATGTAAGCTGAGTAAGTTCTAGAGGGCCACTGTGTAACAAAGAGCCTGTGGTCAACCACACAATGCAGTGCACTAAAAATTCATTAAAAGGGTAAGTCACATGCTAAGCGTTCTTATTCCAAAGCACAAAAGCAAATAGCAACCCACAAAGGGGACAAAGGAAAGTTTTAGAAGCAATGGAAATACTCACTGCCCAGGTCATGCTGATAACACCCTGGACTCTGCAGATGAGCAAACTCTGTAACTGCATAAAACATCCATAGGATTTATGCATATAAATTATTCCTCAATAAAGCATGCTTTTTAAATTATTTATTTGTTTATTTGAGAGAGAGAGGCCAGGGACTTCAGCTGGTACCAACTCCAGATGCATGCACCACCTTGTACATCTACTTTACATGGGTCCTGGGGAATCAAACCTGGGTCCTTTGGCTTTTCAGGCAAGCACCTTAATCACTAAGCCATTTCTCCATCCCTAAAGCATGCTTTTTAAAAGCATTCTTCAGAACAGAAATACTGGATGACACCATTTATTTTCAGAGGATAGTGTAGTGCTTTGATAGGGTCACCAAACAAAGTATCCTAGACTGAGTGGCTGAATCAACACAGATTTGCTTGATTATAGGTCTAGAGGCATCTAGATGGAGATCCAGGTGTCAGGGGTTGATGTCTCTGAAGCCCCCTCTCTGTGACTTCAGATGGTCTTGTTCTCCTGTGTCTTCACATAGCCTTCCTTCTGTGTTTGTTTCTAGCCAAATTTCCTCTTCTTACTAGTATACCAGATTGAATGAGGGTTCTCTCTATTTACCTTTTTAAATTTAATTACCTCTTTAAAGAGCTATCTCCAAATATAGTCACATTCTGAAATGCTGGAAGTATGGACTCAGCATAGAGAACTCAGGGAGTCTCAATTTAACCCATAACAAACATCAACACTGTATGTATATGGTGTCCATATGTGAGCACTTCTGTGTCAATGAAGCAAGTGTGTCTGTGAAAACATGAAGAAATGTTTGGGAAAGTTCGCAGAAATGACACTTTTTTTCTTGAGGAATTAGATTTTGTCATAAATGAGTCTTTGCTTTAAACTGTGTATAGGTTTCATTCACTTAAAATTAATTGTTTTTTCAAAACAATAAAGAAGAGGCTGGAGAAATGTCTCAGGGGTAAAGTGCTTGGCATATAAGCATCAGGACTTGAGTTAGAGTTCTCAGCCCATACAAAAGTCAGGCATGGTGCCATGTGCCAATAATCCAAGAACTAGGGAGATGGAAGAAGGAGGGTCCATGGGGCTTACTAGGTAACTAGGCTAGCTGAATCCGTGAGCTCTAGGCTCAGTTAGAGACCTTGTATCAAAAAAATAAGGTGGGGTAAGGCCAGGTGTGGTGGTGCACGCCTTTAATCCCAGCACTTGTGAGGCAGAGGTAGGAGGATCACTATGAGTTCGAGGCCACCCTGAGGCTACATAGTGAATTCCAGGTCACCCTGAGCTAAAGTGAGACCCTACCTCGAAAAACCAAAAAATAAAAATAAAAATAAAAAAATAAGGTTGCGGTTGCAGAGATGGCTTGCCTGTGAAGCCTAAGGACCCCGGTTCAAGGCTCGATTCCCCAGGACCCATGTTATCCAGATGCACAAGAGGGAGCACATGTCTGGAGTTCATTTGCAGTGGCTGGAGGCCCTGGTGTGCTCATTCTCTCTCTCTCTCTCTCTCTCTCTCTCTCTCTCTCTCTCTCTCTCTCTGCCTCTTTCTCTCTGTGTTTGTTGCTCTCAAATAAATAAATTAAAATAAACAAAAAAGTTAATAAAAAAATAAGGTAGACAGTGATTGAGGACACCCAATATCCACCTATGGACTCTCCATGCATGCTCACACATAGGCACATGCACACTTACATGCACACATGCATGCACATGCAACAAACATAAGGGGGAGTGCAAAGCAGGAGACATTAGACATTGAATTTTGTAAGTAAAGCAATACAGATACCAAACTTACCCAGTTTAATACTAAGTCCAGATGGCTGTGGCTGGCATTACAGCCAAAGTATGTGCACTTGGGACCTTGGTAAGAGTCCCTCCACTTCCCTCTCTGAACTTTATCTATAGAGTGAAGGGTCTGGCTGAGAGGACATGCAGTGCCTTCTACGTGGCTAACGGCTCACATTCCATGGTCCTTGCTGATGGGGATGAGAAACCGCACAGGAACGAACACAGAGGACACATATTTATGCATTGCGTTGCCATCCTTATGCCCTTATCACTCATCACTGTGTGAACCAAACTCACGTTCCCTCCCTGAGTCTTTGTTTCTCCATCAGTAAAGGACAAGACTTGAACTAAATCAACAGTTCCTAACCTAGCTCTATAGGCAGCTAACCAGGAGTGACTTCACAGGTAAGAATCCCCACCCCACCCTCTGCCTCACAGGTAAGGCCACATCTGGAGGGATAAAGGAAAGAAGGGGACTTAGGCATAGAGGGGGTTGGGGTATGGGAGATGAGGGAAAGGAAGGCGTCACAGGTGATTCACAGTGTGACTAAGAGGAGACTGTGAAGTACACCCACTTACTGTCTGAGCAGCGATCTACAAACAGGCAGACAGACACAGGATGAGCCTGGGCATCTATCTGTTGCTCTCTTCAGGGACCTTAACAGAGGTAGGAAGGACCTGAGGACATAGAGGAAAGATGGGAGAGTGCTTCCACTGGGGAGAAGGCTAGAGACCCAACAATAGCTTTGATCACTTTTCAGCAACTTTTTAAAAATATTGTTTATTCATTTAAGAGAGAGAGAAAGTGAGAGAGAGAGAGGGGTGGGGAAAGAGAATGGGTGCATCAGGGCCTCTAGCCACTGCAAATGAACTCCAGACACATGCACCACCTTGTGCATCTGGCTTACATGGGTACCAGGGAATCAAACCTGAGTCCTTAGACTTCACAGGCAAGTGCCTTAACCACAAAGCTATCTCTCCAGCTTTTAAGCAGTTTTTAAACCTGAAGTATTTCTCAGATGTTGGTAACAAAACCAAAGCTGAAGCCAGCTTAAACAGCATGAAGGTCAGAGCTACTGCTTGCTTCTTCTCGTTTTCCTTTCTTTTCTTTTTCATTTTGATACAACTTTTGTAATTAAACACAAATCTTGAATAATACAAACCTATAATTCAAGAAAATTGATCCCTAATAAGATGGAAACACGACAGGTTTTAATTTGTGGAACTTATGGGAGATAGTATAATGAGTTGCAAAAGACAGATGCGAAAACTATGTCCTCTTTTATCTACAATGAGTCCAAAGTTTCATTTCTAAGTCCGCTCTCAAAGCTTTTAATGCCTTCAATATCATTTTAAATTATTTTGCTAAGGATATGATGGCACAGTCAACTGATTGAATGTTGTATAAATCTTACCATTTCCCCATGTCTATAGAGTTTTCCAGACTCTCCAGCGGTCTCATTTGCAAAGACTTTTAGGCTTGCAAGAGGGCTTGATCCATTAATTATATGTAACTGCAAATTCTCTCAAGGTAACTTTATCCAATGCCTCAAGAGTTTTGAAAATGGTTGATAAGTGGGTCTGATTATGGGGAAGAGGGAGAGCCACTTACTCTCTTGGGTGGTGATGCTGGGATGGAAACCAAAACAGAAAGCATTCTAAGAAGTAGAGTATGCAAGTGAAAATGTGGAAGTATGAATGTGCCCGAGTTGTCATGGTGGCTCTTCCTCAGGCTCGCAGTGGCTTCCCAACGGACTCCTTCCATTCCAATCCTCCCCGGGGTTCAAGTGTATCTCCTTAACAGGAAATAATGCTTCATCGCTGAAACAAAATCAGGAAGAAACCAGTGAGATTTCTACACCCGCTATGCTGGCTTAATGCGTAATGCCCAAAATATAATCTCCATCAAAGAAGTATTCAGCTTGACAGAGGTTGTATCTGGAATCCCGAGATGATTCAGCAGGATGAGTCAGGATAGGTACTCAAAGCTAGGTGTGGGGCTGGGGAGATGGCTCGGCAGTTAAAGGCACTTGCCGGCAAAGCCTGCTGGCCTGGTGTTCATTGTCCCAGCAGAGCCAGAGGCAAAAAAATAAAATAAAAGTGGCGCAAGAATTTGGCATTTGTTTGCAGTGGCAAGAGACTCTGGCAAGCCTCTGCCTGCCACAACACACACATGTAAATAATAAAAGTATGTTTGTTTGTTTGTTTGTTTTTAAAAAAGGCTGTGCTATTATTACAGTGAACAGACACAAGGTAACAGCAGCAATGAGAAAAGGCAATTGAGGTGACAGCCAGAGGAAATCTAGAGTCTTTTGCCAGGAAAGTCACCTGGGATGTAGCTAATTCCCACTGAAACAAGTTTTGAAACATGTACAAAATATCTACTTGGGGATCCTATGAGATTTTTGGGGTCCAACGTGCTTGCTGGGGTGCTTACTGTAGGGTCTGCTCAGCAAACAGCAAACAGCAAACAGCGCCGTGTCAGCCGGAAGGCGGGCTCGCCGTCTGAGTCACGGTCTATACAGCTAACACACCATGGGTTATCTTTTCCTCCTGGAAGAGGTGGGAACATGCCTCGGATCCCCAATGTCCATCTTCCCTCCAGGTTGCTTATGTCAAGATGGCAGACCCTGGCTTGCTATGGAGGTATTTTCTTCACAGAGCTTCACAGAAGTGCTCAAGGCCTGTATTAGCTAATGAAGAATGCCGGAATTTATACTGGCAAGTACAACTTGGCCTGACTAGAAACACATTTTAAAACAGGAATTATTTCTAGCTTAGGACAACCCAACATGTAGTGCAGACCTTCAGCGGAGTGTGGTAAGACAGCACGCATTTGGGGACCCAGGTGAGAGGAAACACAGCAAACAGTAGGAAGCAGGAAAGCCTCCTCTGAGCGAGATGGAGAGGTGGATGGAGTGAATGTAGCATCCCTGTGCAGAAATGCAGCAACCTGATGGGCAAATGAGTGCGTGGGGAGTCAGCAAGTGAGGGGACGGGAACGGCTTCAACCCTCCCATCCAACAAGCTTCCCGGGCTGCTGCGGAAAATATCACAAATGGGGTGCCTAAAAACAACATGCTTAATCTCACAGTTCTGGAGGTGAGAACTATGAAATAAGGGCTGGGGAGATGGCTCAGCTTTTAAAGGCACTTGCTTGCAAAGCCTGCTGGCCCAGGTTTGACTCCCTAGTACTCATGTAAAGTCAGATGCACAATGTGGTGCATGCACCTGGGGTTGATTTACAGTAGCAAGAGGCCCTGGTATATTTTCTCTCTCTATCTCTCTCTTTCTCTCTCTCTTGCCTTGCAATTAAATAAATATAAATTAAAAATAAATATGAAATGAGTCTTAAGGGTTAAACTTGAAATGTCAGAAAAACTATTTCCCTCTATGGACTCTTCTGCAGGGTCTATCCTACTGGAAACAGTCCTTATCAGGCCACCACACCATCATCCACCCACTCATTTATAAAGCCAACAAATATATATTGGATTTTTACATAATACGCTGTATTAAGCAAAGAGATTGTTTTAAGCCATGCCAGTTGATACATATTTATGTGTGTAAGTTATGAACATTGGGCAAGGCCTTCCCTGGGTTGGTGACATACAGGTTGTGGTGGTTTGATTCAGGTGTCCCCCATAAACTTAGGAGTTCTGAATGCTAGGTTCCCAATTGATACAGATTTGGTAAATGACACCTTCTGGAGGGAGTGAATTGTTGGGGGCGAGATTATGAGTGTCATAGCCAGTTTCCCCATGCCATTGTTTGGCACACTCTCCTGTTGCTATTGTCCACCTGATGTTGGCCAGGGAGTGATGTCCACCCTCTGCTCATGCCATCATTTTCCCTTGCCATCATGGAGCTTCCCCTTGAGCCTGTAAGCAAAAATAAACCTCTTTTTCCCCACAAGCAGCTCTTAGTTGGGTGATTTCTACCAGCAATGCGAACCTGACTGCAACAGTAAAGTGGTACCGAGGAGTGGAATTGCTGCTAGGCACCTGACTGTGTGCCTTTGGCCTTTTGGAGCTGATTTTCAAGAGTAATGTGGGAGGATTTGAAACCTTGGCCTAAGAGATGCCTTGCAGTGCTGTAAGTACAGTTTGATGGACTATTCTGGTCAGAGTTGAAAGAGCTGAATGCAGTAAGAGCTATGGACTGTGAGGTTTGGCTTATGAGGGTGAGAAAGATCTTTGCTTGGACTGGGCTAGCAGTTTGTGTGAGAAGCTTCCTGTTATGCCCTTGTCCTGAGAAGTTGTGCAGGGTTGCTTTGTGTAGAAATGAACTGGTGTGAGCAGAGGGATATGGCATAGAAAACAATGAAATCTGTGGGCCTAAACTGCTGCCTGTTCACCTGCAAATTGTTTGAGAGATAACAACTATGCATATTGGGCCGATCTGACTTCAATGGGCAACAGGAAGAATGTAGACTCTTTTGAAGGGGCCTGAGTGCTCAAGCAGTGTCCTGTTCTTCAAAGTCTGCTTTACCCCCCATGGATTAACAAATTGGCACACTACCTGGTATTTTGGAGCATAAGAAATGCAGGAAAGAGAGGGATCATTGAGTTTGCAACAGGGTCTTATGTTGGCCATGGGAAATGTGAAGCAGGTTTGCTGGATGCCTGCATGGAGACCCAATGGGGCCATGAGGATGAACCGTGGATTGCAGTGGAGACCCAGCTGAGATGCCAGGACCACGAGATGGCTGCTAAGGAAAGCTGCCAGCCCCCATGAAGTTTTCCAGGGCTGTGAGTAGCCTAGCTGGAGGGGCGGAATTGGAATGCCAGAGACTTGCTACTGGTTAGAATTAGTGGACCTGGAGATCTGTCACTAGCTAGAGTTGTTGGACTTGATGCTACAGAGTTTGATGTTTGCCCTGTTTTTTTTTTTCTTTTTCCTTTTTTCTTTTCTCAATTTTTATTAATGTTTTCCATGATTATAAAAAATATCCCATGGTACTACCCTCCCCCCACTTTCCCCTTTGAAATTCCATTCTCCAGCATATCTCCTCCCCATCTCAATCAGTCTCTCTTTTATTTTGATGTCATGATCTTTTCCTCCTCTTAGGATGGTCTTGTGTAGGTAGTGTCAGGCACTGTGAGGTCATGGATATCCAGGCCATTTTATGTCTGGAGGGAGGACATTGTAAGGAGTCCTACCCTTCCTTTGGCTCTTACATTCTTTCCACCACCTCTTCCACATTAGATCCTGAGCCTTGAAAGGTGTGACCAAGATGTTACTCAGTACTCCAGTCACTTCTTTCCAGCACTATGATACCTTCTGAGTCATCCCAAGGTCACTGCCATCTGAAAAGAGAAGATGCTCTACCCAAAGTGAGAGTAGTGTTAATATAAGGGTATAAATATTAAGAAAAGTGCTTACTGGGCAGTTTGATAAGCGTAGTATATACATTTTTCCAGACATCAGCAGATGTTACACCCCTAGGGCTCATGACTACCCCTGTTTTAAGTTTTCAGTATCAGGGATGTATTCCCCCCTCCCCCATGGAGCAAGCCTCTAGTCCACCTGGAGGGCAGTTGGTTTCCACCATGACAGACGTGCCACTATTGCACCCGTTGGCTCATTTGGCCTGGCTGGCCAATTATAAGGCTTGCAGTGTCCACTGTTGAGTATCTTCACTGGTGGTATCTCTTTCTCCCATTGAACTGCATATAGAATGGCTTCTTCCAGCTTTCTCTCAGCTGGTCTACATGGAGGAGGTTATCAGCTCAGTTCCAGCAGAATTTCTCAGTGGCCTTGCCGCCCAAGTATGTAGAGTCTTCAGCAATACGGTCTTACCATCTATTCCTGGTGGGAAACCAAGGGCCTCGGCAATGGCCTATAATGTTTTGGGGGCATCAGGGACCTCCGTGGCCAACAACTCACTGGAGGTATCCCGTCCCTGGCACTGAAAATTTTCTAGCAACAATCTATGGCTCCTGAGTGTTCCATTGTTCAAAACTGGAGGATTCCATATGATTTATTTGCATCCTCTTAGATGTTAATTAGCCCTCCCTCCACCTTTCCTTTACTCAATCTCTTCCCCTGACCTCACTTTGGGCCTTTTCACCCCCATTAATCTATTCTTCTACTTACATATATACAATATCAACCTATTAAGTACCCTCCTCCCTTCCTTCCTCTTCCCTTTACATCTCCTTTTTAACTTACTGGCCTCTGCTACTGAGTTTTTTGCCTTCTCACACAGTGCCCTGTTTTTTTTTTTTGTTTTGGTTTTGGTTCTTTTGTTGTTGTTGTTTTTAATCTTGTATTGGTTGAATATTTCTTTGTTATGCCCAATGCCATCTTTTGCAGTGTGAATGTTTCTTCTGTGCCATTATGGTGTTTTGTTTTGTTTTGTTTTGTTTTTGTTTTTGTTTTTTAGACGTAGGGTCTTACTCTAGCCCAGGCTGACCTGGAATTCACTATGGAGTCTCAGGGTGGCCTTGAACTCATAGCAATCCTCCTACCTCTGCCTCCCGAGTGCTGGGATTAAAGGCATGCGCCACCATGCCCAGCTTACCATTATGGGTTTTTTGAGGTTATTTTTTGGTATTATGGCTCAGTTAAAAGATCTTGGACTATGGGGATGTATGAACATCATTGGAATTGATAAAATCTATGGGGACTTTTAAAGTTGGATGAATGCACTGCATTTTACATCATGTATAGTTATCAGTTTATGGGTGCCAGGGGTGTAATGTGGTGGTCTGATTCAGGTGTTCCCCATAAATTTAGGTGTTCTGAATGCTAGGTTCCCAGCTGATGGAGATTTGAGAATTAACACCTCCTGGAGGGAGCGTATTTTGGGGGGTGGGCTGATGGGTGTTATAGCCAGTGTCCCCATGCCATTGTTTGGCACACTCTCCTGTTGCTATTGTCCACCTTGTGTTGGCCAGGGGGTGATTTCCACCCTCTGATCATGCCATCGTTTTCCCTGCCATTGTGGAGCTTCCCCTTAAGCCTGTAAGCCAAAATAAACCTCTTTTCCCCACAAGCTGCTCTTGGTTAGATGACTTCTACCAGTGATGTGGACCTGACTGTGACACAGGTAGATCTAGGGGATTCCATAACAGTGAAGTAAAGCAAACATCACAATGACATGAGTTACACAGGACTTTTTGGTTTCCTGACACATATAAGAGTTATGCTTATTCTATACTCTAGTCCAAATCTGCATCCCTAAAACAACTGGCATGCCATAAGTTACGTCACTTTATTGCTTAAAAAAAAGAAAACTACTGATGATCTGAATGCTGAAGAAATGATGTCCAGAGGCTTGCTAGTCCCATCATAGGTCTATCATAAACCTCCTGTCTCTGAAAAATGCAGCAAAGGGAGAAGCAGTAGAATGAGGTATATGGGTGCTGGAATCCCAATTTCAGTTACCCACAGGGAACCTCCTGAAATTATTAAATGAAATATAATAATACAAATACCAAATTCATGAATTTTAAATTGTGCACCATCCATATCATGTGATAAAAGCTTGACCACCACGTGACTGGTCCCTGTCTAGTGTGTCCACGTAGTATACGCTACCTGTTTGTCTCTCACAGCCATCTGAGCTGTCAGTCACATCCTGACACATCCTGACAGTTCCTGTGTTTAAGGAACTATGATTTTACTTAATCATGGCCCCTAAGAGCAAGAAGTGATAGGCACAATTCAGATACACCTAGGAGAAGCTGTAAAGCGCTTCTTTGGAAGTGAAAGTACAATGAGATGCTTTGAGAGAAATATATTCATAGAACAAGCCCATAACTTAGTCTATAATATATTGTTAGAATTATTCTGCTGTATTTTCATTTATTGTGATTAATCTCTTCTTAACTGTGAATTTATTTGTGAGGAGAGGGAGAGAGGGGAGAGAGACAGACAGAAAGAGAGAAAATGAACGTGTTTACTCCAGGGCCTCCTGCCACTGCATATGACTCCAGATTCATATGCCAGTCGTGCTTCTGGCTTTACGTGGGTACTGGAGAACTGATTTGAAAGCAAGTGCATTTAACCTCTCCCCTGCCCTTGTAAATTTAAACTTTATCATAAGCATCCATATATAGGAAAAACAAAGAAAATACTAAGATTTGATGTTGTCTGAGATTTCAGGCACTCTCTGTGTTCTTGGACTATATCCCTCATAGATAAGAAGGTACTACTGTATACATCACTCACATGACACAGCACTGATTTAAAAAAAAAAAGAACTGCTGCTCATATGTGGAGAACCCATCAGGATTTTTTCTTGGAACACTGTAACAAGAGTAGCTCAGGAATGGTTCCAAAGCTCAGCACAGGACTTCACTCCTTATAGAAAACCAACTGATGCACCTGTGTCCCATAGCGGTCCAGACACAAAAGACTGGGCAGATTCTGATGTAATTCACATTGTGTATAAAGTATTATAGCCCTGGAACTAGAAGGACTCCTCCACTGAGTTTAAGAGCTTAAGTGAAGCACAGAGGTTATTTTAATATTAAATCAAGGAAAAATGGCCTGAGATCCTCTGATGCAAAATTATAAAATGTATGATTTGTCCAATGTTTAAATCTAGGGTTTTTATTTTTTACATTAACTTCACTAATTTACTAATGCTTAGTAGAACCTCGACTGTTTTAAAATATTGGCTGTATCCACCCCACCCCATCACTGTAAACGTACAGTAGCCCAAGTACTGGGCATTCAGACTCTATCTGTTATGCTTTCAGCTGGGACAAAATACCCTACCAGAAGCAACTTAGGGAAGGAAAGGATTCATGTACCACTTAAGGATTCAAGGGAAGAGTGTCTTAGCGTTGGGGGGGAGGCGGGGGGGTGGGGGTGGGGGGCGGCTGGCCCAAGCAGGAAGTTCTTGTCCCATCACCAGGGAGGAGTAGAGAGAGAGCAGGAAGTGGGGCAGAAGCCCGCCCCCAGGGACTCACTCCAGCCAGTAAAGCTTTGCCTCTCAAGGTTCCACAGGCTTCCCAAACAGCACGGCCAACTAGGGATTCAACATCAAAGCACGTGAGTCTTTGGGGGACATTTTGTATTCAAAGCACCACATACTGTGCTGAATAGACAGGGAGCCTATAGTGTATGAATCTTAAAGGCCAGGCACTGTGCATACTCTTGAGTCTCCAATGTTACTACAGAATTTAAGGGGGCCTATGGGGTATAGCCTAGTGGTATACACTTGCCTAATATGTGTAAGGCACTGAACTTAATCCCCAGGACATTTTCCCTAACTTACAAGTAAGCATGATGCCTGAAGATACACCAAAGTGGCTGGTAAGAAGACAGAAGTTACCAGAAGTCTGTCTCACCTGATATGAAAATGTTACTCCATAGTTCAATAAACCATACCTTGCTAACTCCAACACATGGTTGTCATTAGTTCTGGAAAATGGTCAAAGTGAAGAAAGAGATATGTAAACTGAATTAATCTGGGCTTTATGAAAGGCTAAAAAGATAAGAAGAAAATATGCTTCCAGGCAGCTGCTGAGAACTCAGAGCTTTGTGATGCCACCACATGTTTTAGAAACACATTCTACATGCATTCCAAAAACAAAACATTTAAATGTATGTGGAAGGACGTGTCTTTGGCACCACACCGCACTCTAGCCTTGAAAGTCAAAGATTTTTCAGGGGGTAAGTTACTGCACTGATTCCCAAATTCCCATCTATGACCAAGTATAGGCCACAAGGAATATGTTCCTGGTTCATTTTAAAGTAATAAACATGAGACTTTTTACAAAATTATCCAAATCTCAACTGTAATAATTAGCAGAGTATGTAGCATAGGGTTCAAGAAGCCCTGAGTTCAAGTCTCAATTCCACCAATTATTAACCACATAACATTAGCTAAATTAAATAAATCCTCTTGGCCTCAGTTTACTCCTTTGTGAAAAGCAGGTGATGATAATGATTTATCATACTTCAGTTTTAAGTATTATTATAATAGGTATATCATCATAGCAATTGTCATCTATAATAGATCTTTATCTACAATAAATAATTGATTAAAATGCACTCTGAAGCATTTAAACAGTGGCTTCATAGAGTAAATGCTACATTAAATAAAAGTTCATTTAGTCTTAGATCATATTCAGTTTTGTGGTGTGTTTTTAATCCCTTGTAGAATGCTGGTTTTTAGAAAATCATCTGGTTGTTACTGGTTTGGTATTTTGATATTCTTGTTAAACAGAATAAAAATTTGGCATCCAATCTTATGTCAGGTATATACCCTCCACCCTCATTGTGAAAGTGTCATTGAGATCTCTAACGCAAGCAGAGAAACAGGCATCCTTCGAGATGATGGCTTCTTGTGTAATGGCAACCCCAGAGGGTTAGGCTTCTGCTATCAGAATTCCACTTTGCCCAGCACTCTTCCCCTCACTCAGAGTCCTTCCACTATTCTACCTCGTTCTTCTTCATCCATCATCCCAAGGTCATTACCAACATGCAGCCTATTTGCTTACTTAGAAGGAGAATCAAACAAGATGCACACATCTTCCTAAGTCAGCAAGAGTTTTACATGAAGCTTTTCAAAAGAATATCTGTTTCATTTTTTGGCATTTTAATAAAAGTTTATTAGCATTGGCATTTCAATTTCATACAATTTACGTGCCTCAAAATACTCTTTGGAGGGCTGGAGGGATGGCTTAGCATTTAAGAATTTTGCCTGCAAAGTTAAAGGACTCATTCGATTCCCCAGGATCCACGTAAGCCAGATGCACAAGGTGGCACATGCGTCTGGAGTTCGTTTGCAGTGGCTGGAGGCCCTGGCCTGCCCATTCTCTCTCTCCCTCTCTCTGACTCTTTCTCTCTCTCTCTCTCAAATAAATAAATAAAAATAAAGTTTTTTTAAAAACTGCTCTTTGGATTTTTTTAACTAATAAGGGATGTTTTTTAACTAATAAGGGATAAGGTCACAGGGAAAGGGGCAGGTCTGTGTGGGGACACAAAGGGGGCTGCTCTGTGCGGGGACAGGAGAGGGGGCTGCTCTGTGTGGGGGAGCTCGCTGCTATGCTCTTCAGCCCCTTCTCCACCCGCTGCGCCTCTGCTTCTGAACTTGTTCACCTCCCAGCTGTCCTTTGTGCACCAAAAATATGGGCAGCGTTTGGAGAGGAGAGATGTGCTCCAGCACCTGCTATTGTGTTCTTTGAGAACTTTGAATAGCTTTTCCCCCTGCTTGAGTCAGTTGGTTTGACATCTGTGTTATAAAAGAAAAAAAAATTCTCTCTTGCTTTCCCTTTGTTTTGTCTAATAAAGCTAGTTTCCTTGGTTATGTGTTTCAACTAATAAAATCATTCTTTTTTTAAAAAAAATTTTGGCTCTCTAGTGCTTTAGAAACATATTTTTGGTTTTATTATTATTTTATTAACAGCATATTTCATATGGGTACATAGTGTGTTGGTACTCTCTTTTCCCCCGTCCCTGCTCCCATTCTGTTGATGACAGTTGATGATGATGCAGATATCCTCTATGGGGTTGTGGTTGATGCGTTGGGATTGGGGGAAGGGCCAGGGTCTCAGTATGTATCTCAGGCTGGCCTCTAACTGTTGGTTCTCTTGCCTCAGTGCCTGCTTTAAATGATGTTTAGTGCAATGTACATAGGATTACAACCACAAAGGCGGTCAAGTCACAAGAACTATGCCTTACCCATACATCAGTGTGTTACTCCATGAAGTCCCAGCAGTCCATGGAGCTCAGGGTGGTTTCACAAGTGGAGAAGTTGGTAGAAAGATGATGTTTGGAGCCGGGCTTGGTGGTGCACTCTTTTAATCCCAGCACTTGCAAAGCAGAGGTAAGAGGAGAGCCATCAGTTCGAAGCCACTCTGAGACTACATAGTGAATTCTAGGTTAGCCTGGGCTAGAGTGAGACCCTACCTAAAAAAATAAAAAAAAATGATGCTTGGATGGGGCTGTGACTTTTGTACTTTGTAATTTTTAAAAGCTTTTAGGGATAAGTACTATTATCATTACATATTTCAACTTAATTACATATCAAATGTGAAATATAAAATGTTGTATAAACCTTAGCCAACAACCTAGTTTCCACTACAAAAGGAACTCCTGGGAGCCAAAAGAGCAATGGTTTACAGTCTACCATGATATCCAAAACAAGTCTCTTATATTTTTTCCACTCTAAAAAATGGTGCAACTAAATACACTTTTGATACTGAGAGATACCAGCTAAGAAATATCCCCAAATACCACAACCCCCTCAAGTGTTGGCAGCCCTGTGATTGTGCCCTGTGACACTGGATGTATTATAGCCAGCTTGAGGGGGAGCAGCAGTCATTAATCTCTCGCAGTGAAGCACAAATAGTTTCAAAGATTTCATTAAGTTTTGAAGGCGATACAATCCAAGGCATATACAGAACCCAACATAAGTCTTATATAAGAATTCTGGTGTTTTAGGATTCAGGGTATGAAAACACAAGATTACATTACTTGGTGATGCCTCCTAAAGATATATCTTTATAAAAAACAAAATGCACACTCTGAGATGTCCAAGAATCCCCAAGCAGGAACTACACACAGTCCTAGTTCTATTCCACATGGTGGAATGGTGTAGATCTGCAACCTTCGGTCTGCTGTCAAAAATCTGTTTTACTTGCAACACAGACAGCTGATCCCATTGTTCTTATGTGTAGGAACTCGCCACGGGTTATAGCAATGAAGGGCTCTGCTTCATTTGTCAATCTGAAGAGGGTTTTTAGTGGACAACCGGAGCTCATGTTTCCAAAGAAAAGGTGTTAGGAAGCCACCAGCTGGGAAGCTGGCAAGAACTCCCCCGATGCCACCATGGAGTTGGGACTGCAGCAACTGTGAAGGTTCGCCAGCAGGACCAACAGCCAGTCTCACGTCTCACGTCAGTATACACAGTCCTGAATCCTGGCATTGCAAAGGAAGAGAACAACATTCTCAGGATATTTTTCACTTAAGAACCTGAACTGTTTGGAAAATAAATAAAATACTTCTTTATTCAAAACTCCATGAGTCCCAGAGAAAATGGGAAAGATAACAAACGGAATGGCCCCAAGCCCCAGGCTTCCTTCCTATGTGGGCCAGAAGACAGAAGCTCACATCCTATACACATCTTCTCTCCTCTGAGATTCTGTGCTGTCACTTCTGACCAAACTTGAAGAAGCGGCTTTGCAATGTAAGCTATTTCATGACTAAGTAGAATTTTCATTTATTACAGGTAGGATCTGCCCTCCTTCCACAGATGCATGGCAGTCTGGGGGTCTAGGGAAAATTACCTGTTGCAACTTTTATAGAACAACAGTGTCCAAAAACCAGTTAGTTTATCTTTTTATGGCGAGCCCTCCACACCTTCATCCATACCAATATGTAAACACATACACTGTGCCACAACGTCCCCTTCTCATGTTCAGATTTGAGAAGCCATAGCACAGCCCGTCAGTGAAGCCCCTGGGAAGACACCCCTAAACTCTACCTCCAGGGCACAGCAGCCTCTTAGAGAAAACGCAGCCTTGTCTTCACTCCTGAGGCTGGGGATGAGCTGCAATTCCAAACAAAAAAGTGGGGGGGGGTGAGTATTCATCATCTGGTTTAAAAGACCCTGTACTCAGTACAAGATACAGATCCATTGTATTCAAGGGCCAGTTTTCCACAGTCTAGCTTTATGGTCCTGACTGACCCTCACCCTTTGAGCTTCGGCATTCTCATCAGTGATGTGGAAAAGGTAGGGACACATGTCTGTCGCTCTTAGGCTACATATACTCAAGGACATTTCTCATCCTCTTCTGCCTCTACTGTCCAAATGCAGTATCTTTACTTCACATTGACTATGGGACTGCTGACCAAAGATCAACTGATACATCACCAAAGGGCCCCCATCCAGGTAGATAAGATATCCCTGCAAGAGGCTGTGATGGCTTATCTTTGTTGTCAGCTTGATGGGATGTAGCATCCTCCAGGAGACACGCCTCTTGATGTTTCTGTGAGGGCATTTCCAGAGAGGTTTGACTGAGGTGGAACACCCACCCTGAACATAGACCGGGGCTGGGATCCTGGACTGAATAAAAAGATGAAGTGAGCTGAGCACCAGATTTTACTTTGCTTCCTGACGATGACTAGCTGCCTCCTGCTGCCATGTCCTCTCCATCTTGTACCCTCAAGTCATGGCCCAGAATAGCCGTCCTCCCTTAACTTGCTTTTGTCAGGTGTCATGTCACAGCACCAAGAAAAATAAGTATTGCAGATGTCCATCAGCACCTTTCCCTGAGCCTGCTGAGAGTGGTCTTGGTGGCAGACAGAGGTTAAGCATAGGTTCTAAAGCCACAACCATGTGCTTAAGAAGACTACTCTGGCTTCCAAGCTATGTGTCCAGTGTGCTGATGACACGAGGCTTAGTTAAGTCTTCAATGTGGATGCTCTCCTGCCACTGAGGAGGAAGTTGACCATGTCAAACTTAGTTCATCATGGTGAAAGCGTTGATTTATTGACTATTGCAATCAGGATCACATTGCTAGCAGAAATCACCCAACCAAGAGCAGCTTTGGGGACAAAAAGGGGGCTTATTTTGGCTTACAGACTGAAGAGGAAGCTCCATGATGGCAAGGAAAACGATAGTATGAGCAGAAGGTGGACATCACCTCCTGGCCAACATCAGGTGCACAACAGCCACAGGAGAGTGTGCCAAACACTGGCAAGGGGAAACTGGCTGTAATACCCATAAGCCTGCCCCAGCCCTCCAAGAGGATTCAATTCCCAAATCTCCATCAGCAGGGAACCTAGCATTCAGAACACCTAAGTTTATGGGGAACACCTGAATCACACCACCACACTGACATTGGAAAAAGTGTGCATTTGGTGGCTCAAGACTTGCCCTACACACTGTGCTTGGCTGACTTTTCCATCTGTGGATGTACAGAATTCTTCCTTCTTCCCCATATTATACCAGGATTTGACTTAAAGCCACAGCACCATGAAAATGTGAGATCCCATTCTTATATTTCCTGGTTCATCACTTTTACCCGTGACACCCAGAAGTGAAGGCCTGCTGAGCTGCTGGGATGTCTACAGAACCCCAAGAAACAGCATTAACTAGGATGAAACATTAAGACCCTGCATGATACTATGTGACATAGTTTTGAGCTAATGACAAAGTAGATAGATGCTGTTTATCCCATAACCAAATACACAGGCCCAGAAAATTGAGGATGAAAGTAGGTGCCTAATGATAATAACACACAATAATTCAATGGTAGAAATTTTTGTTTCCTGTTTGGAAACTTTAGGTGTTGCTGAGTTTGAGGTTTTAGATATCTGATGAAGAACTCTTCCATTAGGAGACACAAAATTGGTGTAATTAAACCAGAAACTGAAACAACAGTTAGCTATTTCAGGCCCTTCCTGTCATAAAACACCAGGCAGAGATGGACTGTCCATTATGGCTAGGATGACTGATTCAAATTACCACAGGGAAATTGCTGGCTGCTCAGGGCCAGGCAGGGAGAATGATGAGTGGCATCCAGGGGGGTCGTGAGGGCAGTTCTTAATGTATCTGTGTTCCACAGTCAGTACCAATGTGCAGTAAAAGCAACCGGACAAAAAGTAGGGCCACTGCGGATCCAGAACTTCAGGAATAAAGACACCAGGTTATAAACCAGTACGTGTTTTATAAACACCAACAGTGGTGTTTTTCTGAATATATTTTATTTATTTTAAAGTTTAATGTATTTTTTTTCAGTCAGTCTACAAAGTAATAAGTTTCCCTGTGGAGCTTTGGTTGACCCTCCACCTCCTACATCCCCCTCATCTCCCTTCCCCTCTTTCTTCACTGTAACCTTTTATCCCCAGTATTTCCCCTTCCATTTTGTTCCATTGACTCCCCAGTTCAGGCCCTTAAGGCCGTTTGTGCCCAGTCACATGGGCCCCTTTCTAATTTCCTGACCTTTCTCCATATTTACTCCCATCTGGATACACATATATAATAGCTGAAGGCTAGCATCCTCATGTGAGAGAATATATGGTATTTGGTATGATTTTATCATAAGACCTGAATAAGGGACTTGTTCAGGAGAAGACAGGCAATGGTGGATAAAGTTATAAATGCCAACGATGGTCTCATCATCACATACAAAGGAGATTGTAGAGCTGAGCCTATTTTGTGTTTATTTTTATTTATTTATTTGAGAGTCACAGAGAGAGAAAGAGGGAGGGAGAGAGAGAGAGAGAGAGAGAGAGAGAATGGGAGCATCAGCCACTGCAAATGAACTTCAGATGCATGGGCCACCTTGTGAATCTGGCTTACATGGGTCCTGGGGAATCAAGCCGCAAACCGGGGTCCTTAGGCTTCACAGGCAAGCACTTAACCACTAAGCCACCTCTCAAGCCCAGGCTGTACCTATTTTGATATGAGCACATGACTTCCTGTTTTATTCTGTTCTCCTCCACTATTTTTAAAAATATATTTTAATTTATTTATTTGAGAGAGAGAATGGGCACACCAGGGCCCTCAGCCACTGCAAACAAACCCCAGATGCATGCACCCCCTTGTGCATCTGGCTTACGTGGGTCCTGGAAAGTTGAACCAGGATCCATTGGCTTTGCCAGCAAATGCCTTAACCACTAAGCCATCTCTCCAGCTGAAATGTTGTAGCCTGGAATTTGATTCTTGTATCAGTCAAAGGCTCTGAGTGTCATTCGTCTGTGACATTTTGTGTCTGCATAATAGCCAGATGCTGGGGATCCTCACCAGTACTGTATACCCTTGCTTTGTGCTAGGCAGATGCATGCATGTTCTGAGGAGAAAGAGGGCACCAAAAAGACTCTCGCTGTGCCTATCCTGGGTCTGTGTTCTCTTCATCTGTTCCTCGCGCTCCCTTGCCCAACCTGTATCCAAAGGGCTGGCTGCACTAATTTTCACCTACCTGTACTCAGGCTTCAGGGAGAGGAAAGCCTGGGATTTCTCTTCCCTCCAAGTGGCCAGACAGCATTTCCACAGTAACCCCAGGCCTCACATGACTACTCCACCTTTCAGGTGCCTCCCTGGGATCTAGTAGCACCTCTTAGTCACAATGCCTTGTGTTACAGAATCTGGGTTTGTAGACTTCCTAACCACCTCTGTAACTAATGCCCTACAGAAACCCCTCCACTTTGAGAAACCCAGAATGTTGTCTGCTATCTTGAGTTTAACCTGACTGGTACACTACCATTTTCTGGGTTGTTATAATGTGTCAAAGCTACCCTGTAAACATACCCAGTGCAGTGCTCGCTATCAGGTCAATACACAATAAATGGCTGTTGTCATGGATACACTGCTTAGTAGAAAAGACCAGGCCATGTAGGTTTGAAATCTGATTCTGACTAGATATTTGAGCGAGCTATTCAAAAGTTCTTTGCTTCATTTTCAAACCCTACAAAATCAGGTTAACAATAATGCCCATTCAAAGGGGTGTTCCAACCATTAACCAGAGTCACATAAAGCTTATGGATTGGCCCCAGGCCCAAACAGGCCCAATGAGTGTGACAAGCCACACTTATTATAATTACTGTTATTATTATTTCTAAACTGTCATTTGCAAAATTCTAACAGAAAAGGAAATGAAAACCAGCCTTTGAGCGCGGGGTTTGTGCTGGCTGGAATCACCTTTCTTACAAAACAAGGCCTTCCACCCCAAATGAGCCCCAGAGGTAAGATGTATTTCCCTGGGTAAACAAACAAGCTGTCTAAACAGGACTCCCTTGTCCCTTAAAGAAATATAGGAACCAATGGTGAAGGCATGTAGGGATGCATGTGTGTGTACATATGTGTGTATGTGTGTGCATGTATATGTGTGTATGTATGTGTGTACAATAAAACAACCTAAACTCCGCCCCTGCTCTTACTTCTGGTTACCTCCTCTCAGACACCAGTGCCACAGGGCAGGTTCATCCATCTCTGTGCCAGGTCTTCACCTGTCACCTGGAAGCATCACCTGTGGCATGTGCCAGAACGCCATGACAAGCCAGCAGACAGAGCCTTAGATGATGGATTAGAGACTAATGCTTGCAAGGCATATCCAGTTAAATCCGACACCAATCCAACACTAGTGATTACAGTGGATGCTTACTGGAATTCACGGTGGGGCAGGCAGAGAGACGCTAGTGATTACAGTGGATGTTTACTGGAATTCACGGTGGGGCAGGCAGAGAGACACTAGTGATTACAGTGGATGCTTACTGGAATTCACGGTGGGACAGGCAGAGAAATACTAGTGATTACAGTGGATGTTTACTAGAATTCACGGTGGGGCAGGCAGAGAGACACTAGTGATTACAGTGGAGGTTTACTGGAAGTCACGGTGGGGCAGGCAGAGAGACGCTAGTGATTACAGTGGATGTTTACTGGAATTCACAGTGGGACAGGCAGAGAAATACTAGTGATTACAGTGGATGTTTACTAGAATTCACGGTGGGGCAGGCAGAGAGACGCTAGTGATTACAGTGGAGGTTTACTGGAAGTCACGGTGGGGCAGGCAGAGAGACGCTAGTGATTACAGTGGATGTTTACTGGAAGTCACGGTGGGACAGGCAGGGAGACGCTAGTGATTACAGTGGATGTTTACTGGAATTCAAGGTGGGGCAGGCAGAGAGACGCTAGTGATTACAGTGGATGTTTACTGGAAGTCACGGTGGGACAGGCAGAGAGACGCTAGTGATTACAGTGGCTGTTTACTGGAATTTACGGTGGGACAGGCAGAGAGACACTAGTGATTATAGTGGATGTCAGGGAGACGCTAGTGATTACAGTGGATGTCTACTGGAATTCACGGTGGGGCAGGCAGGGAGACGCTAGTGATTACAGTGGCTGTTTACTGGAATTCACGGTGGGACAGGCAGAGAGACACTAGTGATTATAGTGGATGTCAGGGAGACGCTAGTGATTACAGTGGATGTCTACTAGAATTCACGGTGGGGCAGGCAGGGAGACACTAGTGATTACAGTGGATGTCTACTGGAATTCACGGTGGGGCAGGCAGGGAGACGCTAGTGATTACAGTGGATGTTTACTGGAATTCACGGTGGGGCAGGCAGGGAGACGCTAGTGATTACAGTGGATGTTTACTGGAATTCACGGTGGGGCAGGCAGGGAGACGCTAGTGATTACAGTGGATGTTTACTAGAATTCACTGTGGGACAGGCAGAGAGACGCTAGTGATTACAGTGGATGTTTACTGGAATTCACTGTGAGACAGGCAGAGAGACGCTAGTGATTACAGTGGATGTTTACTGGAATTCACAGTGCGACTGGCAGAGAGTGGTAAACACTTTCCCTGGCTTAATCCTCAAAGCAACTCCATCTGACAGATGAGAAAATGGAGGCAGGTGAGAGACTAGGTCACTTGCTCAGGGCCTCCATCTAGGACTGGTAGAATATATCTTCCTAGCCCACAAAGTGAGTTTGCAGAAGTCCTGAGGGCGGACAAGGCATAGACAAGACACCAAATTTCCTGATTTAAAAAAAAAAAAGCCAACGTTCAGGGTGCACATTGAGCAGCATGGTGAATCATAAGGAGTTCGCAGCAAGGGAATCTGTAGATGCAAATACAGACCACATGGCCAGTGGCTCACTGTAAGTTTAAGTTCAGCTGTAAGTGTCCAAGTTCCTACAGCCCCGGCCGTGTGCAGCCCTTCTGGTGTCCGCAGGAGGCTGACATGCTGCACAAGTGTCACACTGGAGCTGACTCCCAGCAAGACAGATGAGTCCTCCCAGCCCTGGCCATGCTGGCACAGGTTCACTGGCTGCCATTGCAAGCAGCATGAGGCTCACTCTCCTCTGGATATTTTATGTTAGCTGTTAGTCAGGACAGCGGGATACCTACTGGTTAATTTATACATGAGTGTTCAGCCTTTGACCTTCTATTATTACTGCCTGCAGGTGGAGCTGGACTTTGAGAAGAGAGCTGGGCTTATAAGACCTTGGAATCTTGTAATCCTTATTTTTACAACACTGCTTTATTTGTTATTTTTTTTAAATATTATGTGTGTGTGTTCCTGGGTGCAGATGCAGCTATACATTCCACAGCATGGAAGAACAATCTCAAGACTCGGTCCTTGCCTTCCGCATTGGTTCTGAGTCGGGGTCTCTTTTGTTCACCATTGCATTCTCCAGGCTCGCTGGCCCACAAGCTTCAGAACTCTTTGGACTCCACCTCCTTTCACAGGATTACAGGTTCCTGGGCTATGCACCCAGCTTTATGTGGGTTCAGGGAAGAACTTGTCATCAGGCTTTCAAAGCACATGGAGTTCAGAGGCCGCTGGCTTCTGATGCTCTCCCAACCCCAAGCACTTGGAAGCTAACTTGCACCCCTGAGCCAATCAATGCATTTTCTCAAGCTCAGCCTATTTGCTTAGTGCCATGTCTTTGTGCCAGGCGACTGGTTAAGGGTCAGGGCTTTCAGATGTGGCCCTGGACTGTAACCAAGCCTCTGTTTACAGAAGAGTGCCTGAGCCTCTGTGCTGAGACACAGTAAGTGAAGCGCATGCCACTTCTGATAATTAGACCACTCATTAAAACAGGTAGAGGGGGACATCTGTTAGCTTAAAGAGGATGCCAATATAATTGTCAGCAGCCAGTTTGTGTAAGGAAACTAGGTCCTCTGTCACCAAAGCTAAAAACAACATAAAAATGAAGTCAAGGGCTGGAGAGATGGCTTAGCAGTTAAGGCACTTTGATTTCCTCGTACCCACACAAGCCAGATGCACATAGTGGCACATGCATCTGGAGTTCATTTGCAATGGCTGAAGGCCCTGTTGTGCCCATTCTCTCTCTTCCCCTTTCTCTCTCTCTCAAATAAGAAATAAATAAATATGTTTTTTAAAAAGGAGAAGTCAGTAAGGATCTTGTTTCCAAATAGCTTCCGCCAGTGGCCAAGATGCCTTGAACATAAGTAACCATTTTATGGCATGGCTAGCTTCTTCCTTGTCTCCTAAGAGCCAATGGAGCAGAGAGAACATTTAATTCCCATGAGGCTGAGAGTGGAGCAAGTCCTGGTGAATGAATTCATCTTTGAACCTCAGGAATAGTTTGATGACATTGAGCATCCCTGACTTTGGGAGGTCTGGTGAGTAGGTGGGGAGCTGACCATGACAATGGGTGTTGGGGCAGAGACGAAGCCACTGCAAACGACTAAGGAAGAGAGAAGGGAGACGGACTGAAAAGTACATTGTTGAGCCTCCGGTGTGCTTGATCCCTGAGGGATCTGCAGAGGAAACCTGGTCCAAACAGAAGCACACTCACGGACAGTGTTGGTAACCCAGGGTGTGGCATTAAGGGGACCAGGCACTGGAGGCAGAAAACAGGGTGGAGGCTGCCACCACCTTCAGACAAGAGGATCCTGTTGTAGGAGGGAAACAGGGAAAGAGGATCAAGAAAGATCAGATCAACAGAGCTCACTGTTCACCAACACGGCTCAGTGAAGCCCTTGTTCTCTGCCTCTTCTGAATCAGAAGCTGACAGAGGAGCATGAATAATGGATGAAAGCCCTGCACCACCAATGGAGATGCGGATGAGTCTTCACAGCGTTAGCAGCACTGGTGGTGAAAGAGAGGGACATGGGCTCTCCAGAGGTGATGCCACAGGCTACCATGGTGTCTGGCAGTCCCAGCTACACAATATAGAGGCAAGCAGTTTCTGCCACAACAATGCAGATCTGAGGATGGAGCATGACTCGGCATTTCTCCTCCAGCAGCTGCAAGCAAAATTAATAGTTATTAGTGTGGATGGCTCTCTCTGGCACCCCATAAGAGAGACCCTGTGTGTTTGCATCATCATCCTCATTGCAGTTTCCCAAACACCCCTACTTCAGAAAGGAAGACTTAACTTAGCAAAGGCCCTGAGTTGGATTCTGAAGCTTTTCTCCTGGTACTAAGCTGGTCTCTCGACACTCACAACCAGCCATGTCACAAGCCAGCTGACTCAGACTTAAACTTCGGTCTTCTGAGAGAACTTAGGCTTGGAAGATTTATGCCATGCACTTGAAGCCAAGCAAACATCATTGACTATTATCCTCAGTAACAGTGGCGGTTGGTGCTTGGTACTGAGTAGTGCCAGGCTCAGGGCTGAGGGACAGACACATGCTTATTTATCTTAATTCTAACAGCAACCATCAAGTATCTGTAGCATCAGCCCTCTCCTATTTCTGTTTTGTTCATTATTTTATTTTATTATCGAGGCACAGTCTCATGTATCTCAGGCTCAAGCTAGCCAGAGCTGTTGGGCAAGAAAAAAAGCCATGGAATAAAAGATGTAAAACTACGTCTGTGTGCAGATGGAAATCAGATATAGAAAATATACATAAAATACATACAGAAAACAGAAGCACAAAATTCCCAAGTGTATGATGAATACATTCAGTAATTTTGCAGATATAAGACCAATAAGCAAGTCAGTTGAATTTATATACATTTGCATGAATAATCCAAAAATAAAATTAAGAAAAATATTCTAGCTGGGCATGGTGGCTCACACCTTTAATCTTAGCACTTGGTAGGCAGAGATAGGAGGATCGCCATGAGTTCAAGGCCACCCTGAGACTACATAGTGAATTCCAGGGCTGCCTGGGCCATAGTGAGACCCTACCTCAAACAGAAAAAATTCTATTCAAAAGAACATCAAGGAGTAAAACAGTGATACATTTAAGAAAAGAAGAGCAAGGCTGCAGAAATGACTTAGCGGTTAAGGCGCTTGCCTGTGAAACCTAAGGACTCATGTTCGACTCTCTGGGTCCCACATAAGCCAGACGCTTAAAACAGCTATCACAATAACAAGAGTACAAGGTTGAACATGAGCACAAGAGGGCACATGTATCTGGAATTTGACTGCAGTGGCTAAAGGCCCTGGTGCCAATTCTCTTTCTCTCACTTTCACTCCCTTGTATAGACAAAGAAAAGAAGAGCAATATTTATACACTGAGAAAAACAAAATAGTATGGACAGAGATGAAGAGCTAACTAAATGTAAAGAAATCTCATGTTCATGTGTTCATGGGTCAGCAGATTTAATATGTTCAAATGGCAAGAACCCCCACATACATCTACAGAGTCTATATAGTCTCTCAAAATCCCACCTGTGTTTTTCATAAGTTGATAGGATAATTCTAAATTTTATTTGCAAGTAACAACAGATTTTTTTAAAACTTTTATGATGAAATTCTATCATCAATAAAGTACAATGACAACTCGTGAAATGGGAGAAAACATCTGCAAGCCAGATAATCAGATAAAGGACTCTTCTGCCAGATACATATTAAAACAGCTATCACAATAACAAAAGAAAAAAAATGGTAGACAACAGACCTGAATAGACATTTTCCAAAGACTGTATTATACACAGTAGTCACATGTGGCTACTCAAAGCCACTTGTCATAACAGAAACATGAAGTGAAACCACAGTAAGGGCCACTTCCCACCCACCAGCACCACTGCAATGAAAAACAGACAATAGTAAGTGCAGGAAGGGTGTGGAACAATTCCCTTATCAGTGGAGGTGTCAAATAGTGCTCGTATTTTGGAGAACAGTTTATTATTCCTCAAAAAATAAAAACAGCATTGCTATAAGATTCAGCAGTCCCACACCATGGGGTACACCCAAGAGAAATGCAAACACGTATCCACGTAAAAATTATGCGCATGAATCTTCCTATCAGTGTTCTTTATAACACCCCCAGCATGGATATAAACGAAAGGTCCATTAACTGATGAAAGGATAAGAAATGTGTGGAACAACCATAACCTACTATTAATCCATGCTACAATAGAGATAAGCCTGAAAGACATATTGCTGAGTAAGAAAGTCAGGCACAGAAAGTTGCAGTGTATTAAATGTCCAGAACAGACAAATCTACACAGAAGAGGTAGACTGGTGCGAGCATAGGACTGAGTGTGAGGGAGGAGTGGGAGTGACTAACAGGTGTGGGAGGGTTGAGAGTGTGGGCCGACTTAGGGTGTGGGAAGAGTGGGAGTGAGTAATGGGAGTTCTTTCATTTCAGGTGATGAAAATGTTCTCAAATTAAATTGTACATGTAGTTATGTAACTTTGAATATAAGCCATAAAATATTGATATGTACATTTTTAACTTTCTAAAAACTTTTTGTTGACAACTTCCATATATACAGATAATAAACCATGAGCATAGTCCCTCCCACCACTCTCCATCTTCTTCCCCCGGCCCACTACCAAACCTCCCCTATGAATCCCTTCTTTCCAACTCGTCTCTCTCCTATTATGATGTCATTTCCCTTCCTGTTATGCAGAACTTGTGTACGTAATGTCAGCCACGGTGAGGTCAGGAATGCCACCACCACTTTGTATCTGGAAGGCTGTGTTGCCAAGCCCTTCTTCCCTTCCTTTGGCTCTTACATTCTTTCCACCACCTCTTCACCAGTCCCTGAGCCTTGGAGGGTGTAATAGAGATGTCTCAGTGCTGAACACTCCACTTGACACGTATATTTCACATGTGAGTTTCATGGTATGTCACTTTTATGTGATGATTTTTAAAAGTTACATAAGGATAAACTTAAACATTTTTATTTTCAATTAACGCACATTAATAGGCAGAGTCACCACTCTGATAATTGATAATTAATAACCACAGTCACCACTCTTCATCACCAGAACTTATTCTTCCTAAGTGCCACCTTGTGCCTGGTGACCAGTTTTCCCAGGCTCCTTCTCCCCCTGCCCTTCCCAGCCTCCAGAGACCACTGTTCTACACTCTATGCTACTAGATCAGCTTTTTGAGCTCCCGCATCTGTGTGGGAACACAGGATGCTTGGTCTTCCCTGATCCTGGCTTATTTCACTTCCCACAATGTCCCCGAGGTTCACCCATGTTTCACAAATGGTGGGATTTAATCTTTTCTGGTGGGATAATAATCCATTATGCATATTCATATTTTCTTTATCCACTCATCATAAGTGGTCATTGTTTATAGTTTAAACGTGAAATGTCCCACATAGGAATTATATGTTTCAACACATGACCCTCAGCTCTTTTGGGAGGTTGTGGAACCTTTAGGAGATGAAGCCACACTGAGGGCCGGCGTTCATAGCCTGGCCATACTACGTGTCTGGTCTCCACTTCCTGCTCCACCCAGATGTGATCAAGAACCCTTATGCTCCTGTCACCACAGCAAGGAGCTGCTCCTGTCCTCCTGATAGACTATGCTCTCAAACTGTGAGCCAAAATAAACCCGCCCTTAAGTTGCTCCTTTTCAGGTACTTGAGCTCAGCAACGATAAAAGGACCTGATGCACACACTGAGGTTGATTCCACATCATGGATTCTGCAAGGACTGCAGCAGTGAACACGGGGATGCAAGTGTCTCCTCAACATTCTGGGCACATACTTGACTCACTCCAGCAGAAGAGATGATGCAATGTGTATGAAGACAGAACTGATGAAATCACCTAGGATGCAGTACGGGGTGATAACAAAATGAAAAAGAAAATGAAATACCTAGCAATAATCACAAAGGCCAGACTGGGAACCACTATCACTTTGTAATACAAGTAGCAGAAGAAGGAAATAAATGGTTGTCAACAAAGGAGATAATAACCCCGAATGTTCCAGAATTGAAAAACTTTTAACAAGGCTCTCACATTAGAAGAGGGTGTCCTGAGTTCTAAGCAATAGACATTGGTGTCAAGAAACTTTACAACCTAAAGAGAAATGAGAAAGCCCTAGAAGCCTTCCAGAGAGAATAGATTACCTACCAAGAAATCTGTTTGAGAGCAGATTTCTCACCAGTGAGTAAACACTTGTGGATGGAAATGGAATAATATCTTCCAAGTGCCAGTGGGAAATTACTGTCAACCACAAATTCTAATCATAACTAAGCCACAATTTATGTGCAAAGGAAAGTATTGGCTGAATGCATAGCTCAGAAGCCAGACTATGAGGACATTCAATCCAGCTCTGTTTCCATTTTTGTGTGTTTGAGTCTTGGAAATCTGACTGGTAGCAGATAATTTGCCATGTAAAGGGCTGGAAAAATTGAGAGAATCTGTCTGTGTAATGGTACTTGGTAATGAAAGCATTTAATAGTTAGTTGTTAATTCAAGAAATATAATGACAATGAACACAGAAAGCAGGTCTATAGTCATGTAACTAATACAGTTGTTTTAGAAATATTTAATAACAAACAAAATAAAAACCTCAAAGGAAAAAACATGAAAAGAATAAAAGGATCAGCCCAACAAAAGGAAAAAAAAAACACTATTCATCCAAAGTATATCACACATAAGACTTTGCTGACATATTTGTACACACAACCTATAACCTCAGATGTCACTAAATTGATAGCAATTGAAGAAACTGTACCATCAACAATTAAAGCAGTATATTTTAATGTCAAGTTTGGAACAGAAGTAATACAACTGAACAAAGAAACATACATATTCTCCTTCACACAAATCTCATTGAAACACTTCAGTGAATTGACAAGTAGGTCACAATCTTTTGAATAAGGCAATTAATTATAAACCAACATTCGAAAAGTGAAGCAAAATAGAACAAAACATGTGCACGTTAAAGATCACAGAAGCAAAACCAAGAAAAGGTATGTAAATGAATTAACAGTTTAACACCCTGGAAAAAATAGAGTAAATGGGTGGAGCAGATAATAGAGAAGTCTGAAGATTCAGACTGCAAGACCCACTAACATTTTATTCTAATACACCCTTCCTAGTTTCTCTCACTTATAAAATAATGCAATGTTCATATGCTTCTCATATGTTCAAAACCATACTACATCCATTAGCATTGTGAACCCCGTAATATAAGCAGTGTGCCTTTGTGTGTGTCTTCAGTGCCTCCTAGAAACTGTACATTCCAGCAGGAGATAGATCATGATTTATTCACCACTGTATTTTCATTCCATGAAATAGTGTCCTGTATCAAGGAGGGTGATAAATATTTATTGAATATTGCAGTTGGATATGAAGCAAGATGAGTCAGAAGATAACCTTCAGGGATATTTTTCAAAGTCAAACAGAACTGGATTTCAACCCTGAGTCTGGAACACCTTGGCTGGAATAAAGGAAAACATTAATGTCTCTCCACCAGAATTTCTTATGGGACAAAATGAAAATGGTAGGAACTACTTCACAAGGATCCAGTGAAACCTAGAAAGGTGACCATCTGCCAACTGTTACCTCACTGGGTCTTGGTTGCCCACCAGCACTGCTGTGACTCACCTCCAGTGAAGCTGGAGTTGGAACCACAAACCACTGTTTTGGCCAAAAGGAGGCACTGGGGCAGAGCTGAAAGACCCGAGAGGGAAGAAGGGTTTTGCTCCTTCCTGTTCCCTCCCCATGGGCTTCCTGCTTCCTGTCTATTTCCGGTTCCTATGAGCTTCACGTTGCAGGAGTTCACACAGCTGACTTGTTTCTTCCTCTGACAGCTTCTGTGTCCCATGTTATATATCCAACACTCACACTAGCAGCCTTTTCAAGACGCCTCAGACATGTGAGTACCAGCTGGGTCTCCCATCCCCAGAAAGTTCCATGCCCCCTCTAATGTCTAGATTTCAATATATATCACTCTAGCCTGTTCCTTTAGGTCCTGGGACCTTGTAAAACCTCACCATGCCCTTTTTACCTTCCTATCACTTAGTCAACTTTATGCATAGTAAGCAGTTCTTTATATTAAATACTCTCTGTGCAAATTACATGGTTCTTTTCCCTTCTGACAGGCCTGAAAAATGATGAAGAACTGAAAGACAGTGTCTCTGTTCCTTAAGCTCACTTGCAGGCATTACTATATGTGAACTTGAGAAAAATGCCAGGGGGGAAATTCTATAGGCCACTCCCCTTTTTACAGATATGAAAGCTAACTCAACTGAGCGTAAATGTCACCAGGCACCTCTCTGAGTACAATGGCTGAGCCTCAACTGAATATGAGCCATTTCCAGAATGCCACCTGGTATGCCCTATTAGGGGTCCTTACTCCAAAATTAATTGACCATTATTTTGTTTTAAGATAACAATTTAGAGTAGATATTAAAAGATGCTTCAATGATTTATTTCATCAGAATACTGAATTAGATCAAATTCTTCTCAATTCTTTTTATATGTTGTCCTTAGAGTAACATCCAAGCCAGGCATTGTGGTCCATGTCTGTAATCCCAGTACTTGAGAGACAGAAACAGAAAGACCGTGAACTTAGCCTGTGCTACCTAGCAAGTTCAAGGCCAGCTTGAGCTAGATAGGGAGACTCTGTCTCCAAAAAAAAAAATAAAAACAAAAATAAAGTAATAGTGAAAACATGATACACTGCAAATGTTTAATATGCAAGTAAAGAACACAGGCTTTATTTAGTACATGTTTTTGCATGTGTAGCATGTGTGTGTATGCACTGTCAGCTGCACAAAAGCCAGAGGACAGCATCAGGTGTCCTTCCTGTCACTCATCCACATGCTTCCTTGAGATGGAGTCTCTTTCTGATCATGGAGCTGCAGTTTCGTGGGCACCAGGGATTCTCCAGTCTCTGGCCTCCATAGGACTGGAGTTAGAGACATGCGTGGCCATGCCCAGCTGTTTATGTGGGTCCTGGGAATTGAACTCAGTTGGTCTCAGGCCCTCCAGGCCCTATGCTTAAGGGAAGCTGAGCCATTTCCCCAAGTGCTACTTAATTCAGTTTTCTTACAGCAAAAGCCTGAGTTTGACTCTGACCCCTACAAGTTGTTAGCCACATGAAATTGTAACTTCTGAATCTAAACCTTCTTGTGTGTATACTGGGTGGTGCTTGGTGGGACTTTTATGAGCATTAAATGATTTCTATACACTTTCTGGTATATAAACCTTCTCAGACGTGTGTATTACAAGGTAAAACAAAGCATATTGTCTTCAAAATTCCATAAATTATATTTGGATAATGTGCACAGTTTTCTGGGTCCAGAGGAGAGTTTTTTTCCCAACCTGTTCTTCCTCAAGAACTGTGCTGCTCCATGGCTTCCATTTCTATTACAGCCAGTCCGAGTTGTCCTTGAAGTCATTTTTGTGGTTGACCGGAAGGTCAACTGCAGTGGTAGGAGATGAGAGACCCAGGAGAAGCAATTTCCACACCTACAAGATTTTGGCTCCTGGGAAAGAAATCAGTCCCTAGTTACAACTGTATAAAAATTGGGCTGGAGAGATGGCTTAGTGGTTAAGCACATGCCTGTGAAGCCTAAGGACCCCCGTTCAAGGCTCGATTCCCCAGGACCCACGTTTGCCAGATGCACAAGGGGGTGCATGCATCTGGAGTTTGTTTGCAGTGGCTGGAAGCCCTGGTGCACCCATATTCCCTCTCTCTCTCTCTCTCTCTCTCTCCCTCACTCTCTCTTTCTCTGTCACTCTCAAATAAATAAATAAAAATGAACAAAAACAATTTTTAAAGAAAAATGTGTGAAAATTAAACTTTATCTACTCACATAATATTAAGTCTAAAGGTAAAATGGGCTGAGTTTTTGCTTGATGGTTAGATTTGGTTTCATTTTGCCAAACTAGTGTGGGGTTTGCCATCATGCCACGAGGAAGTTTGCTTACAGCTTCGTTCAGTGACACAGTGTGACATGTCATGGACCCTCTTGACTCCCTGGTAGCTTCAAAGAAGATCATCCAGGAGACTCACTGGATGTCTGACAACCATCTGGGGCAGGACTATATGTTTCCCCATGAGAAATGAGTGAGCACCCTCAAACCAGAGTGTGATCAACCACCCCTGAGAATCAGGTTTCCACCAGGAAGCAAAAAGCCAGACTTGAAGAAGAGATTGATGTGAGTGATGTCATGGGTCCCTCACAATTATCCCTTCTACAAAAGATTCCCATGGGGGCTGGAGAGATGGCTTAGCAGTTGAGGTGCATACCTGCGAAGGCTAAGGACCCTGTTCGATTCTCCAGGTCCCACGTAAGCCAGATGCACATGGTGGCGCATGTGTCTGGAGTTCGTTTGCAGTGGCTGGAGGCCCTGGCACACCCATTCTCTCTCACTCACTCGCTCACTCGCTCGCTTTCTCTGTGTCTAATAAATAAATAAAAATTTAAAAATCTCTTAAAAAAGGATGCACATGAGAACTGTTACTAGGTCTCATATAACATGTTATAACACGATGGCTAAAAACAACAGAAATATGTTTTCTTACAGTTCTGAGGCAGGAGTCAGGAATCAAGTTGTTTTCAGGGATGTTTCCTATTAAAGGCTCTCAGGGAGAATCTATTCCTTGATTCTACCAGCTTCTGCAGCTCCAGGTATCCCTAGGCATGTTGCTAACTCCCATCTCTACCATACAGGCTATATCACATGGGCTTAACTCTTCTCTGTATGTCCATCTCTCTCTGCCTCACTCTTCAGCTTGAGGGCTCAGCCATGCAACCCAGGAAGATCTCATCCCAAGATTCTGAACTCAGCTGGATCTGCAAAGACCACTTTTCCAAACATGAGAGCATTCACAGGTTCTGGGGAGTGGACTTGGGTGCATCTTTTTCAGAGGCGGGGCATCATTTACTACCTGTACCTCAGGACGGTTGCCAGGCAGTTCATTTGTTTGTTTGCTTACTGGCTTTCATATGACAGGGGCTTGCTATGTAGTCTGGCTGACCTGCGATTTTTTTAATGTAATCCAGGCTGGTGTCAGACTTGCGGCAATCCTCCTTCCTCCCTGCAAGTGCTGGGATTTCATGCATGAGCCACCATGCTTAGGGCAGACAGTGTACTTAAATCTCCAGCAACTGACAGGCAGCCAGTATGTATGTGATAAATATTTGTTGATCTAAATGCACATATATATATATACATATATATATATATATATATATATATATATTCTCTGCATTGTATTCATTCTTATTCCCATTATGTCTGGATTTTTGTTTTGTTGTTGTTTTGTAGTGGGGCACAAGACAGCCCTTCCTTGGCCTGAACAAGAAAAATGTAAGCCAACATGACAAAGGGTTTAAGTGGGAGAAGGGAGAGCCAGATGCAAGAGAGAGCAAGGTGACCCAATGGGGAGGTAAAATGGCAAGGTGACCATCACAGAAAAAGTGGGGAAGGGAAGCACAATGGCCAGGCAGGATTTCTGGCCTCTCCGTCTCCCAGTCTTTCCTAGCTTGGTATGGGTTATAAATAACTTATCCTCTTGTTCAGCAGCAACCTGAAAGTATGTAACTGCTACCTCTTGAAAAATGCACGATCTCATAAAAAAGTACACTTTCCAGAACCTAAACCCAAAGCTTGCTTTTCTTCTCAGAAAATGCATCAGTCTTCCCAGACCTTCACTTTTCAAATAATGAGCCAAAGCAACTGTCCGATTCCTCTTTTTACTCTTCTTCAAGGAAAGGCAATCTTGGGATTTCATACCCAGAGTCCTCAGAAAGCCCGGCCCTGTGTCTTACCAATGGGAGACTTGCAATTACTTGCCCAAGGTTAAGGTCACAGCCAGTGTTGGAAGAAAACAATACCAGAAGCACTGGTTGGAGTCAAGTGCTAGTTACTTGGAAAGCCAGTTAGCAGCACTGAGTGTTTGGAATGAACCTTTTGGGGTCACCACCTCTTGTCAAAAATTTCTCCATTTTGCCCTTTAAATTATCCCTAATGCTCTTAATGCAATTTCACTTGCCAAGTAAAGGTGAGGCCCTTAAACTGCGGAAGGGCCATTACTCATGTTCTGGCACCTCTGAGTGATTGCAGTGAATTCGATGTAAGAAATAGTGAGAGCCATGCCATTGTCATCGGTTGCATTAAATGTGCCATTCATCACCATTTGCTGACACACCACCCTCAGACTAGTCCCCATTATACTTCCCTTTTTAAGAATACTTTTCTTTTTTCTTGCTTCGACAAAAAAACCAAAAGTCCAAAGTGACATGATGAATGGAAGAGGTCACTGAACAAAAGAGCAACTTTGAAATAAGCGAGTGAAACTGTAAAATTGCACCTCTGTCTGCATCTCTTTTCATTCTCAGGCCCTGAAAGCTGCCCTGAGCCCAAGAAAACATCGGCCTACAGAGCTCTTCCACAGAGCAGTCTATCCAGCATTCTAATTCTGCCCATGTGGCAAAACACGGCCAGAGAATTCCCAGCTCTCCTACATGGTCCATTCAGCTGACACACAGGAACATGGAGGTGTCACATGGGACAGGATACATTATCATAGGGTCTGTCCAGGCAAGTTGAAAGTCTGTAAGATAGGCCATGGGTAGGGAGGGTAACCACGGCATGTTATCTGATGTCCAAGCTTCTCTCTCCAGAACAAGCTAAGCTCTCTTTTAAGGACCTTTCAACTGGTCATCAGGTCCATTGAAGATATGCCCCATCATCTACCAGTCAGCTGGCTGTGGACTTGACATTCAGCACATTCTCAAGGATTTTCCTCAGTCACTGGTGACTGTTGCTTAGGCTGGCCAAGCTGATACATCAGGAAACACCTGAGAGTTGGGAAGAGGCTGAGTGTGAGAGCACTTGCCTAGTATGTGCAGTGTCCTAGCTGAGATCCCCAGTGCTAAAAAAAAATGTCAGAGCCTGGGCTAGAGGAATGGCTTAGCAGTTAAGGTGCTTTCCTACAAAGCCAAAGGACCCAGGTTCAATTCCCCAGGACCCATATAAGCCAGATGCACAAGGTGATACATGCATCTCTAGTTCGCTTGCAGTGGCTGGAGGCCCTAACATGCTCACTTGCTCACTTGCGCACTCTCTCTCTCTCTCTCTCTTTCTCTCTCTCTCAAATAAATGAATAAATTTTTAAAATATCAGAACCTGGGGAAATGGTACTATGAGTAAGAGCACTTGTCTCAAGCATGAGGACCCAAGTTCAATCCCCAGCACCCACATTAAAGAAAAGCTGAATATGGCCAAGTGTAGTCATTACTTTCTTGTTGGTAGGACAAAATACTGAACAGAAGCAGCTCATGGAAGGAAATGGTTTATTTTGGCTTGTGGTCTTGAGGGGAAGCTTCATCCTGGCAGAGGAAGCATGGCACCAGCAAGACAACAGGGAAAGAAGTAGTCCAAGAGAACAAGTCCTCAACACCTAGCGGGCTGGACTAATACACCTTGAGGTCCACCCCCAGCAACACGCCTCCTCCAGCAAGGCTCCACCTCCCAAATTACCTTAACACCTAGAGAGCTGGACTAATGCACCACAAGGTCCACCCCGAGTGACACACCTCCTCCTCCAGCAAGGCTCCACCTCCAAAATTACCACCAGCTGAGGATGAAGCATTCAAAACACATGAGGCTATGGTGAACACTTCACATTCAGACTGCCACAGTGTGCATCCCTCCCACTCCAGCATTACACAGCAGAAAAAGGAGGACAACTGGGGCTCAAAGGCTAATATGTCTACCTGAAAAAAAAAAAAAAAAAGCAAACTGTGCTCAGTGACAGACTCTGTCTGAAGGAAATAAGGTAGAAGAACAATAGAGGAGGACACCCAACATCCCCCTCTGGCTTCGAATGCATGCACTTCTGTGTGTGTGCATCAGTACATACATATTCACACACCATACATACTATACACACCAAACAAGAACAAAATCAAAGAAGGTCTCATGGAAACCAAGGCTAGATACCCATCCAGGAATGGAAACACGTGGTCATGGGTGAGAACACACTCAGACACAGTGATGGGGTTTCCACCCTTGGTTTAGTTCAAGCAGGTTGTAAGGGACACACCAAGTTCCCCCACATCATTATCAGAAACAAGTGGTAGACCCCTGGCTTCAGCCTGCTGAGGTTTGTCAAAGGCTATTGCATCTGTTTTGAAGAGATGTAGTGCTCTCTAAATTATTTTCTTTTTGTAATCATTCTCAGGATGCAGCATCCAGACTATGCTATGAAATTGGGATGGGTGATTCCTATCTTACCTTGTGTAAGACAGCAAGGAAACACAAGGACTTTCCTGGCACTGGTGAAGTTTTTCTCTTGATCTGTGAGCTGATGACATGGGTATACTCAAGGTTGTGAAAACTCCTGGGCCTATGTGATACTAAAATATGCACTTTTCCATATATGGATGTGACTTTCCAAATCTGTTAGGAAGCAGATACTAAAAGAGATAATGCATGAGAAAGGTTTTCTGTGGGAAATGACTGCCAAGAAGATGGGGAGAAGGGTGTGCATAATGTGAGTAACTTTCAGGTCTGACACCTATGAAAGGTGAGAGGGAAGGAAGAGAACTTAAGTAGAAAGAGACCTCAGTATAGCTCTGGGAAAGCCTTATTCAGGCCAGTAAGGTAGCCAGAGCAAAGGCCACCATGCAGAGGAGGGTGGCTTACACATCCTCTGCATGCTCAGTTACTGACCGGAACAGCTGAAGAACATTGGGACACTGAGGAGAACAAATGATCACTGTGCAGGCAGAGAAATAACACTGCACACCGGACAGACCAGGCCAGTTCTGCTCTAAGTAAGGACCACTACCCATCCTGATGTGTGGAAGGAACTGCTTGAGAGAAAAAAAAACACAAAATTCCAGCTTGTGACAAAGCTCCTGTCACACAACTGTGCTCTTGTTTCCTTTTCTTTCAGATGCACTGAGTAGCCATCTAACAAAGGACCTCCAACTTAGTGCTCCAAGCTATAGGGACTTTTTTCACTTTAATTTTTTATTGTTTTATTGAAAGTTTTTATACATATACATAATGTATTTTGATCATAATCTACTCCTATTATTTCCTTTTGTCTGGACTGTGTGTGGGGAGGGCAGTGTGCTGATATGTAACATATGTGAGCATGTGCACTGTGTGTGGGGAGGGCAGTGTGCTGATATGTAACATGTGTGAGCAGTGTGCACTGTGTGTGGGGAGGGCAGTGTGCTGATATGTAACATGTGTGAGCGTGTTGACTTTGTGGAAAGGGCAGTGTGTGGACATGTAAATTGGGATTTATATACTTCAGCAAGTACTATCTTCCTGAAAGAGTTTTCTTTTCCATCATGGCAAAGATGGCTCCCACAATCACTCCCTATCTGGTTCACCTGTGTTTTCCCATTGGCTCCTGCTCTGTCTCCTTTATCTCCACTTGGCCTTGGTTCTTGGCAGGGGGAACCCAGGCAGTGAGCAGATCCCGGCCTTCTCCAGCTGCACTTCATTCAGGACACCGTCTGTGGGTGGTCTTGACAGCTAGGTGTAGCTCTGATTGCTGTCTGCATGCTGAATGCCCCCACATTATCTACAGCCTCAGAGCAAAGTACCCACCCAATCCCCCAACACAGCTGAGACACGGCTACAACTTCATGCCATTCCACATTCTGGATCTTTCCCCAGGGAAACTTCTCCGTACCTTGCCTCATCATCTCAGGAACAAAACCCCTGAAGCCATCCTTCACTTCCTTCTCACATCTTATCCGAACTCACTAGTGACCAGCAAAGCCAAATGGCAAGTCTTTTAACTTCTGCCACCACCATCCCCACCACACCACTATATTTTTACAGTCAGATAGATGCCAATGTGCCTTCTTGTTTCTATGCTTACCTCAAGGATCTATCCTCAAAACATCAAAGAGAAATTCTGCCTTAGGCAGGGCCACCTAGAAGTAGAGTCAGGGAGGGACATGATGAGGCATGTGACTTATTGAGGGGTTTGCTCAAGGATTGAGAAGACTAGAAGGGGAAAGCAAAAAGGTCAGAGCAGAAATGCCTTGACTTCGCCCCCTCAGGATGGAAGGCTAGGGTCCTGGAATGTGCCCTTCTACCAGGTTCCTGTGTTCAGCTGATTTAGGGGTACACATATTGATAAACACAGTATTACCTTCTACAAAAGTCAGTTTGATCCTCTCCAAACCTTCTAGGGCTTTCCAAGTCTCTTGTAGGAAAAGCCAATCTTGACAAGGGCTTGCGAAGGTCCGTGTTACATGACCTAGGAGTTTCTTACTTATTCTCCAGCCCCATACCTTCACCACTGTCATGGAAGTGCTGGCTAAGTAGATGGTTCTGGAACACACCAAGCACAAGCCAACCTAAAAAGTTTGAACAAACCGTCTCCACAGTTAACTAGTATTCTTCTGATCAAAACAATGGGTCCCTGCCTTTCCCTCTACGAGCCTTTGCTAAAAGCCTGATTGTAACATTTTCAATTGAGCCCGAAATGCATCCCCAGGACCCATCCATCTGCTCTGATTGGTTTATCCCTGCGACTCTCTGTCTCTATCACACAAGCAAGAAAACACATCATTTGCTCATTACCTACTTCCCCCACTAAAATCAAAGTTCTGTGAAGACAGACATTTGTGTTTATGACACTCTCTGCTGTTTGCAGGAGCCATATCACTATTTCATACACAAGAGGTGCTCGGACGATGTGCAGAACAAAATGCTTCCTGACGAGGAGACGCGCTGATGTGAGACTGCCAGCCTGGCGTTCGCTCTTTGATCACTGGCAGTGCGCCACTGCGTGTACCAGGCATAAAGAACCAATTTCAGAAAAGTCTCTTTCATCCAAATGAGTAAGCCAAAGTCATCCAAGTACAAGAGGCAAACAAACATTAGGATGTTTTAAAAGTGCTATTTCAAAATCACTTAAGGCCATTTGGCTCATTCAGCAATTTTTGGCTTTTTGTGCTGGTAATGTTTATGTTTTTAGATCAATAGCCCAGCTATAGAGGCAGGTGGAAGATAGGTCAGGTCTCCCTCAACCCCACTAGGAGATGACAAGGACTCGGACATGAGCTGCTGTTTTCCCTCCAGCTGTATTAGAGGGTAATTGACAAGTGAAAATGGAATATTTTTCCTAAGTGCAATGTGGCATTTGGTATGTGTTCACAGCTGACATGACCACCAGAAATCATCAGAGACCACTGGGATAAATGTGCAATCATTCACAAGGAACCAAGCCCCAAACAACCCTACACCTGCTTTCCTAACTGCAGAGGAACGTGAGCAGACCATTGGTGGATATTTGAAAAACGGAGTGAAAGTTTTCACTGTGAGACAGTGATGATGATGGTGAGGCAGGCAGAACCAGCCAAACCTTGCATCTCATCAGGATATTTGCACCGGTGAAGGCTTGGAGCTGGGCAGGAAGAGCCCGGGCCCACAACTGGCTCTGAACACAGTGTGACCTCAGGAAGAAACATGGGTTGATGGACTCTCATTCACCCCAGGGAGTGGCAGCTACACATCTCCAGCCAGCCACCTGGTTCATTGTGTCCCATAGCAATTACTTGTAATGATACTTAGAAACAGATGAAAGTACTTACTGGGCTTAGTAGTTAGTTCTTTCAATTTGAGAGTCTCATTAAGTTACCTTGAGTGTTAATGACAACTACACAAACATGTTACACCAGTCACACAAAAGGTAATGTATCATGTCCTTATATATGGTACACTGACATATCGACCAACAACAGGGAAATGTCCCTGTGGGACATTGCTGCTTTGACTTAACATCAATGCTGGCAACCAAAACAAAACTGTTTTAATTCATGGCAGTCATTCTATTTCCCAGTCAAAATGAAATAAACCAACCATACACATTAACTAGTTAATATTACAAATTCTGAGCACATATATACATCCTATTTGTGGATCAACTTTACATTTGGCCCACAGAATCCCAACACTAAAAACCTGATATTTAATTCCTCCCATAGGGGATAATCAGACTTCTTAAAACATGGACACAATTGTTGAGTTTATTCATAATGGATGCACAGAGGTATGCATTTAAGAAATCCTATAAAACTGTTAGCCTTAATACAAAAAATTAAAGTGATTTGAATTGAGGGTAATTGGAAAATACTGGGTATCTTTGAATAGGTGAGTTGGGATAAGTCTGAGATAACATTTAATGTTAAGTTTAGAAAGGCTTAATTGTTGCAAGGTATCTTCTCACAAGCTGCACGACCAGCCATACTGACTATGTGAGGCTGGCCAGTCCAGACCTTTGTACTGTGGACAATGGAGACTTCTCTATCCTTTGGGGAGTTTCTCTGTCCTCTGTTGAGGTGACCAACCTCTATGTTTAACTCCATCTTTAAGGACTTTCAGTACTAAAAACAAGAATTTCCAGAATGGGTGGGACCAAGTTGATCCTCAAGTTCCTCCCTTAGAAGAACCCTCCCCATGTAGCTGCCTCTGGTAGACAGTGGGGACCTCCCATGAATAGTTTTCTGCTCTGAAGTGTGAACTGAAGTCCTAGAAAAGAAAGCCGCACCTATGTGAAAGAATCCATGAAATTATTAACTAATTAGGGCTTCTATGATTGAGGACAGCTGGGATATTGTAGGTCCACAGGTTTGGGTATTTTAACCCCCATAGTAGCCATTCATTGCCCACCTCTGTGGGCAGCGTAATACTCATCCTTGTAACTATTAAGCAATTATTTCTGCAATGTACCAACAGACCCCTAACCCAAAGTCCAAGAATGTCATCAGATAGAATCTGAGACCTAAAGCAGAGGTTTCCTACCTTGCTATAACCCACCTACCTGGTGTTTCCAACCATGTATTTAAAAATGCCTTGATTTATGATTTCTTCTGTGACTGTAAGACCTGCATGTAACTGTTGCATTATAACATGATATTTAGAGTTATCTGAATCTGCATCCCTGGGCCATGGTCACTCAGATCTGGCTCCAGAATAAGCTCTCTTCCCTTTGAAGTGAGACCTGTGTTTTTGCGTCAATAAAGGTCAGCTGCTAACCTGGGAGAAGTTTTCAGGCCTCACCCTTCCCCATTTAGCGCAATGTGGCCAGACCCTGCCTCTCATCTACCCAGAAAACCCAGCAGGAGGCTCGAGTGTTGGGACAGGGGAGGGGCGAGAGCCCACGTTGAAGCAGTTCCAGTTAATTGGGAGGGCAGGGCCCGGAAGGAGTATAAAGTTGGGAGCTATAGGGTGCTCTGCTCTCTTGCTTGGCCGTCCTGGCTACTGTGATCTGTTTGGGGGATGCTCTACCTGTTGGTTCCTGAGATCCTAGAATGGGCTGGGTGGCTGGGCTAGGCTGTAGACCTGGGCAGTAGGTGTGGCATGGGTTTCCTTTGAAATGTGTGAGGTTAGCTCTCTAGCTGACTCCTTTCTTGCTGTGAAAGCTTCTGGAGTTCTCTCTGTCCTTCTCTCTCTGCCTGCCTCTTCAGCCAATAAGCCCTCCTTCGTGCGTTTCTGCCTGAGGCAGGCTGGCTCTCCCTAGCGCTGCTTGTGGCCTCCTGTTCCCACAAACGTGCTCTGTGCATCAGGCCATTTCTTTCCTTTCCCGAAAGCTTGCAAGAACAATGTGTCAATTCAGACAACAAACGTAATACTTGGCTACTTAACTGAAAATGATATAATAAGGAGCAGGCTGGGTGTCAAAGGACCGAGCTTCAATGGGGAAAAGGAATGAGAGTTTAGGATCAGGAAAACTGCTGCTGGGAGAGATAACAGAGGGTTACCTCAAGTCAGAGAAACCCAGGCGAAGAGTATGGAGAGAAGTTGAGGGGCCAGAAAGCTTGTTCAATAACCAGGACAACTGAGCCTCTGTGAAAGAGTCTTCATGTTAATGGGGAGGTGCCCCAAGGCACTAAAACACCCTGAAATCCACTCAGGTCATGGGATAGACAATGTTTATCTTTAGGGTACTCCACTCCTGAATAGCAAGCCCAGCCGCTGGTCAGGATCCCTGCTTCCAGGCACCTTCTAGGCATCTCCTCATGAGGGTTCCTAGGCGGGAGCCTCACACACTTAGTTTGGCTCTCACAGCCTGATCTTACCCTGGAGCCAGCCACTTACTCACTAGACTCAGAAGATCTGAGCAAAGCAAGTCCCCAAGAAATGAGACAGGCAGGATCTTGCCATGAGCTGAAGTTTAGGATACTGGCTTCCTCTACAACCAGTGAGTTATGATAATGGGTTCTGGTTCTTAAGCCTTCCTGAGGGATCAAGCCAAATGCCTGTAGAACAAAGAGTCAAGGAGGCAGAGGCCACGGTGGGCTGTGTCTGGCAGTCAGGGAGCTCTTCTAACATGACATCTTTGTTCATGAAACACAAGGCTTCCTGTTGCTCCTACAAAGTAACAAGTGCCAGGCTTAGCAGACATGAGCTGTGATTCTGAGAAGCTGGTTAGTGTTCCTGAAGGGCAGACTCTGCAGCAACATATGGTAGGAAGCCAGAACCTCTTGACACAGTAGAGGTCAAAGGGCCTTGCAGCTGCAAAGCTCTGGTTCTTAGCATCTGTGGCACCAAGGAGAAGTGTTCCTGAAGCCCCAGTGTCCTGTGAAGATATATTTGCACGCTTTCATCTCCTCACTAATGCACTAAGCTGGCAGAGCACAACCCTTTGTCCAACACGTGACGTCACACCTCAGTTTCTCTCCCCTATCCCCCAGCTTTACTACCTGCTCTGAGGTCTCGGCACACAATGTGAGCCATGCTCGACTGTGGCAGGGTAGCCAGGGCATTCCTGAACCCTTTGTGCTCTTCATTCATGTGAGCACTAACCAGTCCCTACACTGCAGATGCCCGATTTATACCATAGGCCCCGCAAAAGCTATGAAAATAAACACTGCAGTCTTGGCAAAACTCAACTGGTCCAACATGGTTAGAATATCAGTGACTGGCATCTGCCTTCCAGCTTCATCTGAATTCATTTCCATGGGAAGATACCTACCCTCTAATGCTAGGAAATTTTACAGCACTGTGTCTATGGAAACCTCTGGAACTAGCTGGCTATGGCCAGTTATATAGGGGAAAACCAACCTCTTGGGGTGCTCATGGTGTCAGTTAAGGGTAAAAAGCCTTCTCAAATAACCTGACCATCAGGTCTTACATAAGACATCTGAAAATATGTTCGATCTCCTGAGGACTTTCAGTCATCTTAAATGGCAAATGAAGGCTTGCAGGTTCTTGGGCCTGCCAGGCTCTGCAGGCGGGGGCAGGTAGTGCTGAGGGAAGGACCAGGCCCGCTGGTTCCTCCCAAGGGGTTGAGGAGGAGATGAGCGTCCGACGACTCAGACCTCTCCTGGCCACCGGAGAAAAACCACACTGAGTCGGGAGTCTCGTCGAAGCAGGAACTCGATTTATTGCTATGAGCAGTTGCCTATATAATGTTGGGGACGAAGGCAGGGATTTTAGGACGGTGGGGAAAAGTAAGGGCCAATAGTAAACTGTGACTACTGAAACGATAATTCTAACTCCCATGTGGAAGTAGCAGGCAAGAAGCCATTAGGCGTCTTGCTGAGTCACATCTGGCCAGAGGCAGATCACCAAACTTTAGCTAGGCTCAGGAAGTTCCACTAGGCCTCACGTCCGGGCCTCTCAAGGCCCAACATGGGCCCTTGAAAGATGGTTCAGCCTTGATCTCTACTCTCCTCCCTATCTACCTTGGGAGAAGTTAACAGTAGCATTCAAGTTATAAATCGCACCTGAGTTCAGGTGTCAAGATTAAAAACACCTAACCATTTTCCTTAAGGTTCTGAAGTCTCACTGACTAGCTGGGCTCTCCATGGCTTTGGTTTACCTGGAGCTCGTTCAGGTCCTTTCTTTCTTTTTTAACTTCCCCCTGACCTGTGGCTCAAGTCTGGTCTTGCTGTGTTTAAGACCTAGTGGGTAGAAGAATCCCCTGGGACACTCCTGAAGCCTTCTGAGCTACATCCTCCACGTGGACCCTGCATTTGAATCAAGACTTAGCAGTTCATACAGACATATTGTCTGTTTCTGTTGACCACAGATTTGGAAGTAGGATAGATGTGCTTTTAGAAACAGCTGGTCTAAGTCAGGTTGTAAATTGTTATGAATCCCACATGAATTTAGGTGTTGGGAAGACAAAAGTAACTCCCTCATGCTTGTTAGAAGGTTCTGAAGTTGCTCATCTAGAAATCAAACAGTGCCTTTCCTTGTGTCAGGCTTCCTTTGCCTGGCCACAAGCTCAAACCCAGAGATATAGATATGGTGTTCTGGGGATCCAGGACTTTAATTTTAACCTTCGACTCCCCCCACCCCAGGAAGCGTGAGCACTGTAAGAGTCTCCTGCAGAGAGAAGCCTCCAGTAGGGCCTCTGAATACTAGCATCCTTTCTCTTGTGTAAGCATTGTCGGAGCTCTGCAACCTGAGCTCACGGGGTACTTTCAACTTGCATATTTCAGCTGTTTCTTGTTTCTGATCAGATATGTCCATTTGAGTCATAAGTTTATGACTGACAACTCAGCATTGATATTCTGCTGTCTGCCCTGCTAAATAGTGTATGTGGCGTTAATGTGGAAAATAATCCTGGTGGTGGCCAGAGCTTTGCACAACTACTTGCTGGTATGCAGCCCCCGTTAAAGAAATCAGACGCAAGGCAGTGATGCTTCAGTGCCCAGAAAAAGGAGCAGTAGGTAACTGGCTTCTTCACACCAAATCCTAGGTGTGAAACTAATCTATGTACCAGGAACTGTTTCTTAGATGTGAAGAAGTTAGGATGGATCTGTGGCCTGCCTTCTACATAGAGCAGAGCCTGATGTCAGGTACATCTGGAAAATCAGGCTGTACTTAGTGGGATGCATCCTTCAGATGTGTGGCATAGGGTGACATGATCCCTGTGGGCACTGAGTCTAGAACACCGGTGACGTAGCACTCAACAAAGCTGCTGTGGTGGGGTACATACTGCTCTCCTCATGGTGGGACAGGGTCACCCAAGTGCTGCCCTGAGGTCAGGCTTCTTACTATGTAGGTAGGGTGGCTAGCCAAAGGCTATAACCCACATGTCCGGAGAAGACACCCTGGGCATCCAGATCTCAGGAACTTGTATCTTTACACATAGTCAAGTGAATATGTGATTAGAGAACAAAGACTCCAGAACACTATATCACATGTGCCCAAAAAATAAAACTCCCTAGGAAATTGCTAGTAACGTGAGTCTATCTTCTGACCTCAGACTACTCATGCAGTGAGATCAAAGGCAAGTGTAGCTGATGCATGAAGCCCTGCTTATGGCTCTGGAAACTAGTCCCGGGGCCCGTGGGCTTACCTTGAGGCTCTCATGTCTGTCCTACTTTCCATATTTCCCAATCAAGCCTGCACCTCTTGACCTAGATCAGGAGAGAAACCTTATGACTCTCCTCCCACATAACATGAACTGTAACTGCCCGTGAACTGTGAATCTACTGGAGTAAAAATTGTTTGAATTTGGGGATCTTCAGGTATTTTTAAATATCAATAAGGAAAACTTATAAATACATTAGGACCCACCATTTAAAACAGAGTGGAGAAGATCTCACTATTACAAGGGTGTGCATGTTAAATTTTGGCCCCATTTTATCCAGAACCTTCCTGGAAGCCTCTAGTCTCTTGTAAGCTGGCCCAACGTACATCTAAGCACACCTTTTGGAGACACGCACTCAACACAACCTCAGTCAGATAAGCTCAATAAGAGGGAAGGATGTTTGGCTACTGGGACTCCTTGGTGAAGGATAATGATGTGGCTTTTAGAAGCAAAGCTAACTTCCTACAGTCTGAGGAGAGGTACTTGGGCATTGTCCACACCTAGGATGACAGGCTAACACTATAGGCCTTTAAGGACCCAAAGTGGCTCCACCAACATCACTGGTGGAGCTGATGGCAGGGATCCCTGAGTTTCCATGGTATTCATCATACTGAGAACAAGAGTGGAGCTGCAGGTGTACAGACACGTCCTTACTACTCATTCATACTCAAAAAGGACTTGGATTCTATATGAAGACAGCCTGGACTGTGGGTTTGTGAAAGGACATATGCTTGGGCTCTGGGATCCTTAAGAAATAAGGGCTGGAGGGATGGCTTAGTGGTTAAGATACTTGCCTTCAAAGCCAAAGGACCCAGGTACGATTCCTCAAGACCCATGTTAGCCAGATGCACAAGGAGGTACACATGTCTGGAGTTCATTTGCAGTGGCTGGAGGCCTTGGCACACCCATTCTCACTCTCTCCCCCTCTTTTTTTCTGTCAAATAAAATAAAAACAAAACAACAAAGAGTTGGGAGGCAGAGGTAGGAGGAATCTGAGGCTAGCTGGGGCTAAAGAGTGAGTTCCAGTCAGCCTGGCCTAGAGTGAGATCCTACCTCAAAATAAAATAAGAGGCATCAACAGAAACCACTGCTTTCTGCACCTTTCCTGGGGGAGGCCTCCTCAGGGCCCTGCCTCCTGGTGTAGACATCTGGCACCAGTTGTAGATTAGACTTTGATCATTTGGTTTAGCTGAGAAGCATGAGAACTCAGCTTGATTGCTCTGAAGCCAGCTCTGAAGCCAGCAGCAGCTCCAACTTGGCACAATGGGCAGGAATATTCCATTTCCTCCCAGCATATCTTCATGTTCCCTTGCCCTGCAGGAGATTTCTACAGCAGCTTTCCATGCGCCCCACTTCCTGTTTGTCCATTGGGAAACTCCACAGAGGACTGGGGAGCACAGAGGCATCAGAGCGTGCTTCGTCTCCAGCTGACTGTCTCTGTGATGGTTGCCATCAGCCAAGACATCTGATGTCTTCTAGAATGCATCTTCCAGTGCGTTTCATATCCTCCCACACTCCTATCCAAGTAGCAGCTTCTACTCAGTCTCACTAGCTGGGACTGAAACTCTGTGAATTTACTGAGTTTCTTCAGTGCTTACTTAGGAAACTATATGAGATGGGAATGAACTTCTAGAACAGGAGTCATTTATATTACACCCACCAGGGCTCAGAACATTGCAGAGGAAGTGGCAGATTAATGAGTGCTGCTCTCACAGCTAGCCAGAGAACCTTCCCCAAGGAGATGGTGGTAGACACAAAGGAGTCTCAAAACTCATCAAAGCAGAAATAGTCTGTAGAGAGCTCAACACTAAGTGAGACCTATCACACCATCCAAGTCCCAGGGAAGGTTGTAATAGCATGTAAGAGCCACAGGGTGGGAAGAAGTATTTTGGGGCACTATCCTCTCAACATACACTGAGTGGCACGTTCATGACTCCAGAGTGTTTACAAATACCTCCATGAGACCTGCACCGTTCAAAACTCATCAACATTTTGACATGGAGGATGGGAAGGAAGGAATGAAGTATCTAGAAAGAAAGGGTTCCTCAGTGGACTGGGGTTGGGGAGAGGGGACAAAACTGGGATGGAAACATGATCATAGTAGGTTCATATACTAAAGTTCGACTTCAGAAACTTCTCAAACAGATCTTTCATAGCTGTTGATAGGTGACATGTGAGCATCCCTGATCGAAGCAGATCCCAGGGCTGCATTTCCTGGGTCCTACCTGCTCCCATCACTCAACACAGATCTTGAGCATGGTGTCCCTCCCAAGCCACTGAGCTGGAAGCCACATGTTTCTCCTGTGGAAGCCATCTTGTAACAGGGGAGTTGGGGGTCTGGTGTGCTTTCTGGAACCTCAAACCCTGAGTTCACATCTGCAAACTAACCAAAGAATTGGCAATTCCAGATTCAGGAAAATGATTTTTAAAATACCACATCTTGTTCAGATCTTATAAAGGAGTGAGACAAGACAAAAACTGGGTGGTAAGGGGAGGTAAAGTAGGGAGAAGTACACCGTATGGAACCCCAAAGCCCATGTAGGCCACATGTAGCCCAGGAGCCCAAGCAGTTGAACATGGATCTTGGGGAGGGGGGACATGGACTTTAAAAACATGTGTTTCCGAGAAAGATCAAAAGTGAAGACAGTAATAAGAGGGAAAGTCCCCTATAATCACTTCTGTTAATGTCCATACCTATATTTTAACGTTACTCTCACTTCTGGTTAGAGCAGCTCTCTTCAGATGGCAGTGACCTTGGGATGACTCAGACGGCACCATGGTACTGAGAAGTGACAGAGGAGTGCTCAGCACTGCAAGCTCTCACACCTTCCAAGGCTCAGGGTCCACTGCAGAAGAGGTGGTGGAAAGAATGGAGGAGCTGAAAGAAGGACTGCTTACAATGCAGTCAACCAGACAGAAATTGGCCTCGATATCCATGACTTTGTAGTGCCTAGCATTACCTTCACAAGACCCTCATAATAGGAGGAAAAGATGATCCCAAAATAAGAGACTAACGGAGAGAGGAAGGGGATATGGAGTGTAGATTTGTGAAGGAGAGGGAGAGGAGGGAATTATCATGATTTATTGTCTGTAAGTATGGAATTTTTCAATGAAAAGGAAAAGAGGAAGTCTCTTACTCATCCAAAGACCCCCAAAAATGTTGCTGCCAGCTCCAGGGAGAGAAAATGGCCTGCTCTCTCCATGGATCCAAGGTGTATAGGATTTGCACCATCCTACCTGCACATACCTACACGGGGTATCGCAGCTAATGGACCTGGGCTCAGAGGAGAAATACACCTATAACTGGGCAGGGTGTGCACTTGAGATCTGATTGGATGAGATGGGCAAACAGTAATCCCAACACTGGTGCAGGTGGGGCAAACTGAGATAGGCGTGATGAGGGGGTGAGCTCCTAAGGCTCCCCCCTTTGGGGAGGCCGCCCTGGCCGTACCTAATCTACCCACTCTGGCACCTGCATGGTTTGATGCATCAGAAATACATGGAGCAGGGCTGGAGAGATGGCTTAGTGGTTAAGCACTTGCCTGTAAAGCCTCAAGGACCCCGGTTTGAGGCTTGATTCCCCAGTACCCACGTAAGCCAGATGCACAAGGTGGTGCACGCATCTGGAGTCGTTTGCAGTGGCTGGAGACCCTGGCGTGCCCATTCTGTCTCTCTGCCTCTTTATCTCTCTGTTGCTCTCAAATGAAAATAAAAACAAAATAAATTTTTAATTAAAAAATAATACATGGAGCAGTGATGATGGTTTGGCTACCGACCACTGTGCTGTCACAAGGGCAGCAAATGAGGAAATACACTTACCTTTTGTAAAGGTCATGTCTCTGGATGTAATCCCATATTTTACTGGCTGTCCCTAACTCAAGCAGCTTAGGCATGCTTGCCCAAGTTCTACTACATGGAAGGAGATGCTGGTATAAGATGGTCCTGAAAGTAAGAAGGCTCTGGTTAGAAATGCATTGGAACTTCCTATGCTTGTGGGGCCTGCATGCCTTCACTATTTTTGAAGAGCCATCCCTCTAACTTTCAGAGACAGAAAAGCTTCCATGAACCAGGCGTGGTGGCGCACGCCTTTAATCCCAGCACTCGGGAGGCAGAGGTAGGAGGATCGCCGTGAGTTCGAGGCCACCCTGAGACTCCATAGTGAATTCCAGGTCAGCCTGGGCTAGAGTGAGACCCTCCCTTGAAAAACCAAAAAAAAAGAAAGAAAAGCTTCCATGTCAGTTGCCAGTGGTGAAATCAATTAACCTCAACATGTGGGATCCAGTGTGTAAATTCCCAAAGAGTCCTGCTCAGCCGGATTTCCTGCTTCAACCTTATGTTAGGTGACAAAGGGCCTTTGACATGGACTTTTGTCCTCAGAATAGACTGGGGCCACCGATGACCCTGCAGGCATCATATTTGATGGTATAAGCCCACCCACCTGGGCTCAAACCTAGCAGCCCACCCACCTGGGCTCAAACCTAGCAGCCCAGAAGGCAGAAGCACTGAGTGACCTTATCAGAAGGCTGACATTTGTGATTGTCATCTGACTTCTTGCACGAGTCTGTATGTATCTACAAAGAGATAAAAGGGAACTGAGGAAATGTCTGGCACGGCTCTCTTGTCCTCTGGAATCATGGGTAGGAGGAAATGAAGCTTAGCATAAGAAGCAGGTGCCATGACATGGCAGGACCAATATTCAAATATGACCCATGCCCTCTACCTACATTGTGGGTAGGCCTCTCTGGTTTAGTGCAAGACGTGATATAGCCCCTAGCCCCATAGTATGAGGATATCCTGGGGACGTCCACATCCTTATACACAGCATAAAGTCTAGGGCACCCTTCAACCAGGGAACTCATTGTGTGTACCTAAACGCAGCCTTTCTGTCCCCTTAATGTGGGATGCTTTGTACGTGTAGAACACCCTGGAGGAAGCCTTGCAGAGCCACATGCTGACGTGAGGTCAGGCAGCACCAAGTGCCTCCAGCCTGTGAGGAGAAGCTGTTAAAGAAAACTCTAAACTCAAGTTTCTGACAGATTCCTCCAACTGGTGCCTGGGCTCTCAGAGCCTGTGTAAAGAGGTGGCTGTTCTGCCTGGCACTGCTCCGTGTGCCCTCACCCCCGACCCCCTGCTGGCCGCAGGAGAGACGCTGATGCTCTGCAGAGCGTGTGCTTAGCCCAAGCCCCTTGGCAGAAATTGCTACTCGGTACCACAGCTCTGCACTGGTGTTCTGGCCAGTGCCACTGTTGTCCCTTAACTGGTATACCCTGGGGGCAGCAGACCCCCAAACTCTCGAGGCAATGTTTCTAGCCTGTCCCTAGGGTATTTTAGAGAGACCCAAGTCCCATGAGGAAATGAGGAGAGAAAGATACAGGTCAATGGAAATTCCTTCCAGCAGCTGGAGTCACGGGAAGGTGGGTCCTGGCTGCACAGACCACCTTGACCTTCACTGATAAATTGTCCTTGTAGACCCTATCTTATTTATTGATCAACATTAAAATTCACTGGGCTCCTATTTCTAGTCTCACGTTCAATGCATGGCACTTGATGTATCCTTCAGCACTGAAACGTCCATGTAGCCTCTCCTGGGGCCTCCTGTTCCTATTGGACAATCTGAAATGCTCGAGCTCGTTATGGCATGACTGTCAGGCTTCTTGTCAGATTTACAGAAATCACAGATGCTATTAGAATGGAGCTCACCTGACAACTAAACAGACAATCAGTTCACAACCTGTGAAATCTCTGCTGAGAATCCTGGTGCTGCAGGTGCGACTCAGGCCTGTTGTTGAAATTACCTGTAACTGAGGTGAGCAGCCACTGCCCAGGGTCTCCTGAGCCCAGGTGTTGTGGTCAGGCAGAAATCGCCCAACCAAGAGCAGCTTGTGGGAGAAGTTCTAGTTTGGCTTACAGACTCAAAGGGAAGCTTCATGATGGCAGGAGAAAATGATGGCATGAGCAGAGGGTGGACATCACCTCCTGACCAATTTCAGGTAGACAATAGCAACAGGAAAGTGTGCCAAACACTGGCAAGGGGAAACTGGCTATAACACCCATAAGCCTGCCCCCAACAATACACTGCCTCCAGGAGGCATTAATTCCCAACTCTCCATCAGCTGGGAACCTAGCATTCAGAAGACCTATGTTGCACCCCCAAAGGTAGATGTTGTTGAAAATGATTCGTTTGCAGTGGCTGGAAGCCCTGGCGTGCCCATTCTCTCTCTTTCTATCTGCTTCTTCCTCTCTCTGTTACTCTCAAATAAATAAATAAAAATGAACAAAAAAAAATTTAAAAAAAAAAAGAAAATGAGAAGTGGACGTACTGCACTCAAATGGCCCTACATAACTACTACAAGCAGTATGGCTCTTGTTCAGATCATAGACGGGTTCAGTCAAATGTCCCTTTAGCTGCTGAAGGGGCTTCATATTGACATGAAGTAATGTTAGACAACGTAAACATAAGGAGTGCTTATGGTATTGGAATATTCCCATGGCCATGAACCGGGAGCAAGGTCTACCAGTCCTCCAATGAGCCTGAAGTTCAAGTTTTACAAATAGCAGTGCCCCCCATCACCCCAGTACAGTGTTTTTCCCCCTGACTGGATGACTACAGAGACCTGACCCGAGTACAGAGGTGAAAGTGAAGTCTCTTTGCTGGGGATGACCGAACTGTGGCCGGCTGGGAATGCCGCCCTGAGCTGCTCACTGGAGCTCTGCATTCAGACGTGTCTCAGCCTTTACTTCATGGGCCACAGGATTGTGCTGGGTTTTTATCAAACTGCTTCCAACTTGTAAGCAGGTATCTCTTGGAGCCCAGGACCTGACCATCATCCAGGATTCCAGAGGATGGCATCCTGATACCTACTGCTGCTGCCCAGTGCGCACAGCCGGCCCACCCCAGGCGCACTCTCCAGCCCATGCGCTTGGCACTTCAACTCCTGATGCCTCTGTGACTCTGCGTCAGAAGGGAGCCCAGGCCTCTCCCCTCCTGACAGCCATTCTCAAAGCTCCTGAGTTCTGACCATGGCACAGGAAGTCTTGTAGAATGCATGTTGCAATTCTCCTTAAGTCCTTACCTAAGGACAGCTACAAGGTGGATTCGACAAAGGAACAAATCACAAGAATTATAGTGAAACAGTACGAACTAAAATACAGCATGGCACAATCCCACCCTACTGCCACACTTGAACCCCAAGACCCTTAAGGACCCTCCTGACTGAGGCTGACAGATACTTTGGATCCAGTCTCCAGTCTCCAGTCTGTCAAGTAACATTCAACATAGCTTCTGCCAAAACAAGTGTGGTGTGCTGCACAGTGAGCCTGCTTAGCAAACCCATGCCCATGGAAAGACTCTCCTTCCAAGCATAAAGTTCAAGTGCAACCCTTAAATTTGTTCTGGGGGGAGAGAGATGGCTTAGCGGTTAAGGTGCTTGCCTGAGAAGCCAAAGGACCCAGGTTCGATTCTCTAGTACCCACATAAGCCAGATGCACCAGGGGGCACATGTGTCTGGAGTTCATTTGCAATGGCTAGAGGCCCTGGCACACCCATTCTTCCTGTCTCCTCTCTGCTTTCAAATATCTTTTAACTTGTTCTATGGCCTTTGTAACTTACCTGATCCATTCTTTTAAAGTGACTCAGTTGACTTCTGCATCTCTTGGACAACAGACTCACTTGCACAACATCTACCTGAGCTGCAGCATACCATACACAGATACTGGTGCTCAAATGGTTCCCCATTTGTGAAGCATGGAGTAACCCCATGGGCTGTCACACTGGCTGGGCTACTTAATGTGTGGAAAGAGGCGTGAACACCTTTTAATAGAGAAGCACGCATCCCTATAGTGGCTAAACCGGCATCTTCTGTGTGAGTTTCAAGCCAAACAAACATAAGAGGTTGATACCAAAGTGGCTAAAATGGGGTGGTGAGTTCCACCATCCATGCCCAGATTACCTGAACATGGGATAAGTCTGAAGGCATCAGTTGCCAAAGACAGTAGACCACAACATACTGATCCCATGTGACAGGCAACGGCAAGTCCTTCACAGTTGTGTTCCTGAAACAGGTCCATGGCTATGAAACCTGACTGAAGCCGGGTGTGGTGGTGCATGCCTTTAATCCCAGCACTCTGGAGGCAGAGGTAGGAGGATCGCCTTGAGTTCAAGGCCACCCTGAGACTCCATAGTGAATTCCAGGTCAGCCTGGACTAGAGTGAGACCCCACCTCGAAAAACCAAAAAAAAAAAAAAAAAAAAAAAAAACCTGACTGACCAGGGGCCCTTGACATTCAGAAGTCTCTAGCCCTTGACATTCAGAAGTGTCTAATCCTAACCAGGCCACGCAGACAGCACAAATGTTAGCCTTCTGTCTCTACTGAAGGAACCCAGGCTCTGCCTTGTCTCCTCGCAGGCCCTGGCCTCACATGCCATGCCTGCAGTTCCGCTGGCACTCGGGCCTTCGTGTCCTCTGACAAATCCAGAACAGGTACGCTTCCTGCACAAGCATGAGTCTGAGTTCAAATCTCCAGAACACTCTGAAGCCAATGGGAATGGCCACATGTGTCTGTAACCCCAGTTCTGTAGGGAATGGAAGTATGAATTGCTGGGGCTTACTCAGGAGACAATAAAACACTTCCTGGTGCAAGGAAAGCAGGCTGGTGAGTGAAGGGGCCACCCTACAGCCTCCAGCTCCCCCAAGTAAGCCCAGAGGAGCTGCATTGGCACACGCGCAACTATGCCCAGTTTTAAAGCCACAGCAGAGCTCTCCAGGACTCACTTTTATCCTCAGACCAGGTCTCTGGGGGCTGAGTGTCGGATGTCCTGGTACTCGGCACAGGCAGACCCTGCCAGCCATCAGCACGCATTTGAGGAAGGACAGACGTGTGTGTATAACGGGTGACCATCAAGTCACAGGAGACGAGCCATAGCGTCACAAACCTGAATGAGGACTTTGGCTTTTACTTGGAGTGCAATGTGGATGGACTCTAAAGGATTTCCTTGGCTTGGAGCAGAGCTGCAGATGGGGAGGAAGCAGTTAGGAGCACTGGGTAAGCGTCAGAGGAAACGTCCACCTAGTCACAGTGGGAAGCCGTTCTACAGGGAGTTGGGAGACTGGAGAGATGAGTTCACCAGCACCCCGGATCAGTCCTGCAAAGCCTGGCATCCTGAATGCACAGCCCTGTCACACAGCTGTCACGGCTGTAGTCCCCGTGCACAGCCTGGTTCTGGCAGGGATCGGGTGCCCTCGGTATGTGCACTGACCGCACAGGAGTGCATGATGCAGGGAAAGAGAAGCAGAGCAGGCAGAAGGAGTGGGAAGCAGGAGGGGCCTGCACAGCTGTGAATGGAGATGTGCTCCAGAACCCTACTCGGGCCTCCAACTAGTGATCCAAACGGGCACACGGACCTGCTCTAGTCACTCCGGGAGCTGACGAGCCTGTTGCACAGTTCAAGCTTGAAAAGACGGTGGCCCTGCTCCAGCCACTCTGGAGCTAGCCGGTCAACTCACAGCGAACGATTACGACATTATTAGATTACCTCTGTTTAAGAAGTTTTGATGGGCATAGTAGAGCATACCTTGAATCCCAGCACTGAAGAGGAGGAAGAGGTAGGGAGGGATTGCTAGGAGTTGAGGCAGAGCCTGGGAATAGTGAGTTCAGGTCAGCCGGGCTGTAGAGTGGAGACCTTAGATTAGACTTTGATCATTTGGTTTAGCTGAGAAGCATGAGAACTCAGCTTGATTGCTCTGAAGCCAGCTCTGAAGCCAGCAGCAGCTCCAACTTGGCACAATGGGCAGGAATATTCCATTTCCTCCCAGCATATCTTCATGTTCCCTTGCCCTGCAGGAGATTTCTACAGCAGCTTTCCATGCGCCCCACTTCCTGTTTGTCCATTGGGAAACTCCACAGAGGACTGGGGAGCACAGAGGCATCAGAGCGTGCTTCGTCTCCAGCTGACTGTCTCTGTGATGGTTGCCATCAGCCAAGACATCTGATGTCTTCTAGAATGCATCTTCCAGTGCGTTTCATATCCTCCCACACTCCTATCCAAGTAGCAGCTTCTACTCAGTCTCACTAGCTGGGACTGAAACTCTGTGAATTTACTGAGTTTCTTCAGTGCTTACTTAGGAAACTATATGAGATGGGAATGAACTTCTAGAACAGGAGTCATTTATATTACACCCACCAGGGCTCAGAACATTGCAGAGGAAGTGGCAGATTAATGAGTGCTGCTCTCACAGCTAGCCAGAGAACCTTCCCCAAGGAGATGGTGGTAGACACAAAGGAGTCTCAAAACTCATCAAAGCAGAAATAGTCTGTAGAGAGCTCAACACTAAGTGAGACCTATCACACCATCCAAGTCCCAGGGAAGGTTGTAATAGCATGTAAGAGCCACAGGGTGGGAAGAAGTATTTTGGGGCACTATCCTCTCAACATACACTGAGTGGCACGTTCATGACTCCAGAGTGTTTACAAATACCTCCATGAGACCTGCACCGTTCAAAACTCATCAACATTTTGACATGGAGGATGGGAAGGAAGGAATGAAGTATCTAGAAAGAAAGGGTTCCTCAGTGGACTGGGGTTGGGGAGAGGGGACAAAACTGGGATGGAAACATGATCATAGTAGGTTCATATACTAAAGTTCGACTTCAGAAACTTCTCAAACAGATCTTTCATAGCTGTTGATAGGTGACATGTGAGCATCCCTGATCGAAGCAGATCCCAGGGCTGCATTTCCTGGGTCCTACCTGCTCCCATCACTCAACACAGATCTTGAGCATGGTGTCCCTCCCAAGCCACTGAGCTGGAAGCCACATGTTTCTCCTGTGGAAGCCATCTTGTAACAGGGGAGTTGGGGGTCTGGTGTGCTTTCTGGAACCTCAAACCCTGAGTTCACATCTGCAAACTAACCAAAGAATTGGCAATTCCAGATTCAGGAAAATGATTTTTAAAATACCACATCTTGTTCAGATCTTATAAATGAGTGAGACAAGACAAAAACTGGGTGGTAAGGGGAGGTAAAGTAGGGAGAAGTACACCGTATGGAACCCCAAAGCCCATGTAGGCCACATGTAGCCCAGGAGCCCAAGCAGTTGAACATGGATCTTGGGGAGGGGGGACATGGACTTTAAAAACATGTGTTTCCGAGAAAGATCAAAAGTGAAGACAGTAATAAGAGGGAAAGTCCCCTATAATCACTTCTGTTAATGTCCATACCTATATTTTAACGTTACTCTCACTTCTGGTTAGAGCAGCTCTCTTCAGATGGCAGTGACCTTGGGATGACTCAGACGGCACCATGGTACTGAGAAGTGACAGAGGAGTGCTCAGCACTGCAAGCTCTCACACCTTCCAAGGCTCAGGGTCCACTGCAGAAGAGGTGGTGGAAAGAATGGAGGAGCTGAAAGAAGGACTGCTTACAATGCAGTCAACCAGACAGAAATTGGCCTCGATATCCATGACTTTGTAGTGCCTAGCATTACCTTCACAAGACCCTCATAATAGGAGGAAAAGATGATCCCAAAATAAGAGACTAACGGAGAGAGGAAGGGGATATGGAGTGCAGATTTGTGAAGGAGAGGGAGAGGAGGGAATTATCATGATTTATTGTCTGTAAGTATGGAATTTGTCAATGAAAAGGAAAAGAGGAAGTCTCTTACTCATCCGAAGACCCCCAAAAATGTTGCTGCCAGCTCCAGGGAGAGAAAATGGCCTGCTCTCTCCATGGATCCAAGGTGTATAGGATTTGCACCATCCTACCTGCACATACCTACACGGGGTATCGCAGCTAATGGACCTGGGCTCAGAGGAGAAATACACCTATAACTGGGCAGGGTGTGCACTTGAGATCTGATTGGATGAGATGGGCAAACAGTAATCCCAACACTGGCGCAGGTGGGGCAAACTGAGATAGGCGTGATGAGAGGGTGAGCTCCTAAGGCTCCCCCCTTTGGGGAGGCCGCCCTGGCCGTGCCTAATCTACCCACTCTGGCACCTGCATGGTTTGATGCATCAGAAATACATGGAGCAGGGCTGGAGAGATGGCTTAGTGGTTAAGCACTTGCCTGTAAAGCCTCAAGGACCCCGGTTTGAGGCTCGATTCCCCAGTACCCACGTAAGCCAGATGCACAAGGTGGTGCACGCATCTGGAGTCGTTTGCAGTGGCTGGAGGCCCTGGTGTGCCCATTCTGTCTCTCTGCCTCTTTATCTCTCTGTTGCTCTCAAATGAAAATAAAAACAAAATAAATAAATTTTTAATTAAAAAAAAATACATGGAGCAGTGATGATGGTTTGGCTACCGACCACTGTGCTGTCACAAGGGCAGCACATGAGGAAATACACTTACCTTTTGTAAAGGTCATGTCTCCGGATGTAATCCCATATTTTACTGGCTGTCCCTAACTCAAGCAACTTAGGCATGCTTGCCCAAGTTCTACTACATGGAAGGAGATGCTGGTATAAGATGGTCCTGAAAGTAAGAAGGCTCTGGTTAGAAATGCATTGGAACTTCCTATGCTTGTGGGGCCTGCATGCCTTCGCTATTTTTGAAGAGCCATCCCTCTAATTTTCAGAGACAGAAAAGCTTCCATGAACCGGGCGTGGTGGCGCACGCCTTTAATCCCAGCACTCGGGAGGCAGAGGTAGGAGGATCGCCGTGAGTTCAAGGCCACCCTGAGACTCCATAGTGAATTCCAGGTCAGCCTGGGCTAGAGTGAGACCCTACCTCGAAAAACCAAAAAAAAAAAAAAAAAGAAAAAGAAAGAAAAGCTTCCATGTCAGTTGCCAGTGGTGAAATCAATTAACCTCAACATGTGGGATCCAGTGTGTAAATTCCCAAAGAGTCCTGCTCAGCCGGATTTCCTGCCTCAACCTTAGGTGACAAAGGGCCTTTGACATGGACTTTTGTCCTCAGAATAGACTGGGGCCACCGATGACCCTGCAGGCATCATATTTGATGGTGTAAGCCCACCCACCTGGGCTCAAACCTAGCAGCCCACCCACCTGGGCTCAAACCTAGCAGCCCAGAAGGCAGAAGCACTGAGTGACCTTGTCAGAAGGCTGACATTTGTGATTGTCATCTGACTTCTTGCACGAGTCTGTATGTATCTACAAAGAGATAAAAGGGAACTGAGGACATGTCTGGCACGGCTCTCTTGTCCTCTGGAATCATGGGTAGGAGGAAATGAAACTTAGCATAAGAAGCAGGTGCCATGACATGGCAGGACCAATATTCAAATATGACCCATGCCCTCTACCTACATTGTGGGTAGGCCTCTCGGGTTTAGTGCAAGACGTGATGTAGCCCTTAGCCCCATAGTATGAGGATATCCTGGGAACGTCCACATCCTTGTACACAGCATAAAGTCGAGGGTACCCTTCAACCAGGGAACTCATTGTGTGTACCTAAACGCAGCCTTTCTGTCCCCTTAATGTGGGATGCTTTGTACGTGTAGAACCCCCTGGAGGAAGCCTTGCAGAGCCACATGCTGACGTGAGGTCAGGCAGCACCAAGTGCCTCCAGCCTGTGAGGAGAAGCTGTTAAAGAAAACTCTAAACTCAAGTTTCTGACAGATTCCTCCAACTGGTGCCTGGGCTCTCAGAGCCTGTGTAAAGAGGTGGCTGTTCTGCCTGGCACTGCTCCGTGTGCCCTCACCCCCGCCCCCCCTCCCCCCCCCCCCCCCCCCGCTGGCCGCAGGAGAGACGCTGATGCTCTGCAGAGCATGTGTTTAGCCCAAGCCCCTTGGCAGAAATTGCTACTGGGTACCACAGCTCTGCACTGGTGTTCTGGCCGGTGCTACTGTTGTCCCTTAACTGGTATACCCTGGGGGCAGCAGACCCCCAAACTCTCGAGGCAATGTTTCTAGCCTGTCCCTAGGGTATTTTAGAGAGACCCAAGTCCCATGAGGAAATGAGGAAATGAGGAGAGAAAGATACAGGTCAATGGAAATTCCTTCCAGCAGCTGGAGTCACGGGAAGGTGGGTCCTGGCTGCACAGACCACCTTGATCTTCACTGATAAATTGTCCTTGTAGACCCTATCTTATTTATTGATCAACATTAAAATTCACTGGGCTCCTATTTCTAGTCTCATGTTCAATGCATGGCACTTGATGTATCCTTCAGCACTGAAACGTCCATGTAGCCTCTCCTGGGGCCTCCTGTTCCTATTGGACAATCTGAAATGCTCGAGCTCGTTATGACATGACTGTCAGGCTTCTTGTCAGATTTACAGAAATCACAGATGCTATTAGAATGGAGCTCACCTGACAACTAAACAGACAATCAGTTCACAACCTGTGAAATCTCTGCTGAGAATCCTGGTGCTGCAGGTGCGACTCAGGCCTGTTATTGAAATTACCTGTAACTGAGGTGAGCAGCCACTGCCCAGGGTCTCCTGAGCCCAGGTGTTGTGGTCAGGCAGAAATCGCCCAACCAAGAGCAGCTTGTGGGAGAAGTTCTAGTTTGGCTTACAGACTCAAAGGGAAGCTTCATGATGGCAGGAGAAAATGATGGCATGAGCAGAGGGTGGACATCACCTCCTGACCAATTTCAGGTAGACAATAGCAACAGGAAAGTGTGCCAAACACTGGCAAGGGGAAACTGGCTATAACACCCATAAGCCTGCCCCCAACAATACACTGCCTCCAGGAGGCATTAATTCCCAACTCTCCATCAGCTGGGAACCTAGCATTCAGAAGACCTATGTTGCACCCCCAAAGGTAGATGTTGTTGAAAATGATTCGTTTGCAGTGGCTGGAAGCCCTGGCGTGCCCATTCTCTCTCTTTCTCTCTATCTGCTTCTTCCTCTCTCTGTTACTCTCAAATAAATAAATAAAAATGAACAAAAAAAAATTTAAAAAAAAAAAAAGAAAATGAGAAGTGGACGTACTGCACTCAAATGGCCCTACATAACTACTACAAGCAGTATGGCTCTTGTTCAGATCATAGACGGGTTCAGTCAAATGTCCCTTTAGCTGCTGAAGGGGCTTCATATTGACATGAAGTAATGTTAGACAACGTAAACATAAGGAGTGCTTATGGTATTGGAATATTCCCATGGCCATGAACCGGGAGCAAGGTCTACCAGTCCTCCAATGAGCCTGAATTTCAAGTTTTACAAATAGCAGTGCCCCCCCCCATCACCCCAGTACAGTGTTTTTCCCCCTGACTGGATGACTACAGAGACCTGACCCGAGTACAGAGGTGAAAGTGAAGTATCTTTGCTGGGGATGACCGAACTGTGGCCGGCTGGGAATGCCGCCCTGAGCTGCTCACTGGAGCTCTGCGTTCAGACATGTCTCAGCCTTTGCTTCATGGGCCACGGGATTGTGCTGGGTTTTTATCAAACTGCTTCCAACTTGTAAGCAGGTATTTCTTGGAGCCCAGGACCTGACCATCATCCAGGATTCCAGAGGATGGCATCCTGATACCTACTGCTGCTGCCCAGTGTGCACAGCTGGCCCACCCCAGACGCACTCTCCAGCCCATGCACTCGGCACTTCAACTCCTGACGCCTCTGTGACTCTGCGTCAGAAGGGAGCCCAGGCCTCTCCCCTCCTGACAGCCATTCTCAAAGCTCCTGAGTTCTGACCATGGCACAGGAAGTCTTGTAGAATGCATGTTGCAATTCTCCTTAAGTCCTTACCTAAGGATAGCTACAAGGTGGATTCGACAAAGGAACAAATCACAAGAATTATAGTGAAACAGTAAGAACTAAAATACAGCATGGCACAATCCCACCCTACTGCCACACTTGAACCCCAAGACCCTTAAGGACCCTCCTGACTGAGGCTGACAGATACTTTGGATCCAGTCTCCAGTCTGTCAAGTAACATTCAACATAGCTTCTGCCAAAACAAGTGTGGTGTGCTGCACAGTGAGCCTGCTTAGCAAACCCATGCCCATGGAAAGACTCTCCTCCCAAGCATAAAGTTCAAGTGCAACCCTTAAATTTGTTCTGGGGGGAGAGAGATGGCTTAGCGGTTAAGGTGCTTGCCTGAGAAGCCAAAGGACCCAGGTTCGATTCTCTAGTACCCACATAAGCCAGATGCACCGGGGGCGCATGTGTCTGGAGTTCATTTGCAATGGCTAGAGGCCCTGGCACATCCATTCTTCCTGTCTCCTCTCTGCTTTCAAATATCTTTTAATTTGTTCTATGGCCTTTGTAACTTACCTGATCCATTCTTTTAAAGTGACTCAGTTGACTTCTGCATCTCTTGGACAACAGACTCACTTGCACAACATCTACCTGAGCTGCAGCATACCATACACAGATACTGGTGCTCAAATGGTTCCCCATTTGTGAAGCATGGAGTAACCCCATGGGCTGTCACACTGGTTGGGCTACTTAATGTGTGGAAAGAGGCGTGAACACCTTTTAAAAGGGAAGTACGCATCCCTATAGTGGCTAAACAGGCATCTTCTGTGTGAGTTTCAAGCCAAACAAACATAAGAGGTTGATACCAAAGTGGCTAAAATGGGGTGGTGAGTTCCACCATCCATGCCCAGATTACCTGAACATGGGATAAGTCTGAAGGCATCAGTTGCCAAAGACAGTAGACCACAATATACTGATCCCATGTGACAGGCAACGGCAAGTCCTTCACAGTTGTGTTCCTGAAACAGGTCCATGGCTATGAAACCTGACTGAAGCTGGGTGTGGTGGTGCATGCCTTTAATCCCAGCACTCTGGAGGCAGAGGTAGGAGGATCGCCTTGAGTTCAAGGCCACCCTGAGACTCCATAGTGAATTCCAGGTCAGCCTGGACTAGAGTGAGACCCCACCTCGAAAAACCAAAAAAAAAAAAAAAAAAAAAAAAAAAAAAAAAAAAAAAAAAAAACCTGACTGACCAGGGGCCCTTGACATTCAGAAGTCGTGTCTAATCCTAACCAGGCCACGCAGACAGCACAAATGTTAGCCTTCCGTCTCTCCTGAAGGAACCCAGGCTCTACCTTGTCTCCTCGCAGGCCCTAGCCTCACATGCCATGCCTGCAGTTCCGCTGGCACTCGGGCCTTCGTGTCCTCTGACAAATCCAGAACAGGTATGCTTCCTGCACAAGCATGAGTCTGAGTTCAAATCTCCAGAACACTCTGAAGCCAATGGGAATGGCCACATGTGTCTGTAACCCCAGTTCTGTAGGGAATGGAAGTATGAATTGCTGGGGCTTACTCAGGAGACAATAAAACACTTCCTGGTGCAAGGAAAGCAGGCTGGTGAGTGAAGGGGCCACCCTACAGCCTCCAGCTCCCCCAAGTAAGCCCAGAGGAGCTGCATTGGCACACGCGCAACTATGCCCAGTTTTAAAGCCACAGCAGAGCTCTCCAGGACTCACTTTTATCCTCAGACCAGGTCTCTGGGGGCTGAGTGTCGGATGTCCTGGTACTCGGCACAGGCAGACCCTGCCAGCCATCAGCACGCATTTGAGGAAGGACAGACGTGTGTGTATAACGGGTGACCATCAAGTCACAGGAGACGAGCCATAGCGTCACAAACCTGAATGAGGACTTTGGCTTTTACTTGGAGTGCAATGTGGATGGACTCTAAAGGATTTCCTTGGCTTGGAGCAGAGCTGCAGATGGGGAGGAAGCAGTTAGGAGCACTGGGTAAGCGTCAGAGGAAACGTCCACCTAGTCACAGTGGGAAGCCGTTCTACAGGAGTTGGGAGACTGGAGAGATGAGTTCACCAGCACCCCGGATCAGTCCTGCAAAGCCTGGCATCCTGAATGCACAGCCCTGTCACACAGCTGTCACGGCTGTAGTCCCCGTGCACAGCCTGGTTCTGGCAGGGATCGGGTGCCCTCGGTATGTGCACTGACCGCACAGGAGTGCATGATGCAGGGAAAGAGAAGCAGAGCAGGCAGAAGGAGTGGGAAGCAGGAGGGGCCTGCACAGCTGTGGAATGGAGATGTGCTCCAGACCCTACTCGGGCCTCCAACTAGTGATCCAAACGGCACACGGACCTGCTCTAGTCACTCCGGGAGCTGACGAGCCTGTGCACAGTTCAAGCTTGAAAAGACGGTGGCCCTGCTCCAGCCACTCTGGAGCTAGCCGGTCAACTCACAGCGAACGATTACGACATTATTAGATTACCTCTGTTTAAGAAGTTTTGATGGGCATAGTAGAGCATACCTTGAATCCCAGCACTGAAGAGGAGGAAGAGGTAGGAGGATTGCTAGGAGTTTGAGGGCAGCCTGGGAATAGTGAGTTTCAGGTCAGCCTGGCTTAGAGTGAGACCCTATCTTAATCAAAAAAAAAAAAAAAATTCTTTCACTAATGCATTTCTATCCCTTATGTCAATAGCTATATCCTATCATACTCCTTGCCTTGGGTTTGATAGAAGTCATTCCAGCTGATTGGACCTAACTGAAAATTCTGTACTTAGTTCACTTGGGTGGACATCATAAACATCCTCCATTACTGTTGCCAACTGCTTAAGCATGTCATATTGTCATTACACAGAAAGGTGAAGAGCGCAAAACTGGGTCCTCACTTCAAGGCACTGAAGTGTCAAGGGCTGGGACCCTAGTTCCTTATGTGGAGGATGGTTTTCTACTTTTACAGAATCTAAAAACTTAATTGACATAAGACTACTCACACTAGATACTTTTCTTATGTCCTTGTTTGACTTTTATATAAGATGTGCCACTTCCATACATCCCACTAGAAAACAAAACCCACCAAGATTATGCTATGAGGTCCTAAGTCAAAAGATAAACTGTCTCAAAAGGGGGAAAATGATAAGACAAAGTAAAAACAATTAAAATTAAAGATTCTTAGAAAAGATTTTTAAAGAATTTTATCTTCTCTCTGGACTTGTGCTGACAGGCCTGTGGTTAGCTATAGCCACCCATCCTGTGGTTCCTTCCCCTTAACAGGACCTTCCTCTTGTCTGCCTCAGACAAACTTTAATTTTGCTTTTCTAAAAGAAATGCATTTCTTGTAGAACTATCTGGGTTTTGAGCCAACCAACGTGTTTTCTTTACTAAAAACCTCACAATCCAAAGTATGAATTGTAAGAACTTTAATTCAGGGTTCAGAATTCGGACTTGTATACTCTAAACTAGGGAATCCTGCTTCCTGAATGTTCTTGGTGTCTTGGCCTATCTTTCCTACGACACAGACCACCTCATTGCTTGTAATGGTGAAGACAATGGCTTAGAGATCTCATACCAGCTGAGCTAGCTTCCTAGGGGCACATCTGTTTGGGGCAATGGCTCTGAAGCCAAGTGGGCAAGTTGTACCAGAGGAAGGGCCTTCCCAGACAAATGCTGACTGCCCTGAGAAGCTAACGCCTGCAGGTGCTGCCTCCCATGTCCTATGACGAAGGCTTCCATACCCCCTCCATGCTTGCCTTCCTCTGGACCTCAGTGTGCCAGGCTGGGCACCTTGGAACAGTTCTTGATGTTACCCACCAAGGCTCTCTGGGATTGGACCTCAGTATAATACTTTTTCTTCCTGACTTGTCACTTAAGACCTCTTCTGAGTCCCCTGGTACCACAAACGTATTCAAATTGATATTGGTGGTAGATTTGTATAAGCTAAAATGAAAGCAAAACCCAGTAATTCTCATATAGCCTGCAACTGTATTATTTTGAGACCTAGATCGGGCTTGTATTTCTTCTTTCTAGTCTATTTAACTTGAAGTTTTAACTGAGCTCTCTGTACCTCTGGAGCACCAACTAATCTTGCCACAGACACCAGGGCTCAGGAAGATGGACCCTGGCAAGAGGAGAATCTGGGAAGCCACCTGTCAGTTGTTTGGGGGGCACACTGTATTGAGAGGTGGAGGAATGCTGGGGCCTGTCTACAAAGCCTAAGTCTTAGAGGAGCCCCGTGTTCCACCCTCTGTCCCTGGCCCAAACACCATTCTTGGAAATGACAAGTCTTGATTTGTCTGTGGCTCTGGAGTCCAGGCAGCATTGATCTCTATCTCGGGGTCACCGCCAGCCCTGCTTCTCTAAGGCCCAAGGCGTCATTCAACTGAGAAGCTGTGTGCTGGCCTTCGGAAGGCCAGGGTGCCCTGCACTGCTGCTCTGAGCTCTGGAGACCCAAGCTGGGCTGACGTAATTCCAGAAGGGATGGCTTTTGTACTCTTGGCTATGCTTTACTTGACACTAGGTATCCAGCCTCAGTTTACACAAGTTTTACGTTTCTGATGTGACCAAATCCTATCATTTCCCACCCAGCCAGAGTCCCGTCTCCCTCATATCTGCGTGGCAGACCCTCTCCAGGAGAGAATATACTCGAACATGCTCCAGCTCTCATGGCTGCTCTCCGCTGTGGCGGTTACCATGCACCATTTGTTCCTGCATACCTGCATGTTTTTCTTTTCTTTAGAACCATGTCCACTTCTGAATCCATCTCACATCCCAAGGCTCTCATCAGGCTGTTACTTCTGAAAGACAATACAGAGCTAAGAGGCTGTCTAACCTTGCATATAACACCAAAATTGTGCTCAGAGGTATACAGGTGCCATCCACAGCAGGATGCTAGGTTCTGGTAGATACATAGAGCCATCCCGGAGGGCAAAGAAAGGTTAATAGGCCACATTGGCTGGCATCATGAGGTCTGAGGTTGAATCTTATTTTCCCTCTAGACTGAGAATGAAAGATGTCCTACACCCAGTCTCCTGCCCTGAGGTCCAGTTATGTTTGACTGGAACATAAATCCCTGGCTGACATCTGCATGCAGAGTTTTCTACTTTCCACTGGAAACTAGTTTTCCATGAACTGGTTAGGCTCTGGTACCAGTTTTTGTTCTGGAGTTTGTGAGGATGGAGTTGGCCTTGACCATCTAAAAATGTTGCACCCTCTGGTGTGGAGCAACTCAGATGGCAAGTTCTAGTGCAATAACAATCTTTTGTTTTTGTTTTTCCAAGGTAGGGTTTCACTCTAGCCGAGGCTGACCCAGAATTCACTATGTAGTCTCAGGGTGGCCTCTAACTCAACTCACGGCAATCCTACCTCTGCCTTCCAAGTGCTGGGATTAAAGGCGCGCACCGCTATGCCCGGCTGATAACAATCTTTTTTTGGCATAAATGTCTACTTCAGAATTTCACCCGGCAGGTGTTATGTAGAACTGAACAACCAATTTTTAGGTCACTGGTCAAATAGCAGATTTCTCTGAATTGAAATACTCCCTCCTGAAGAGTGGAAAGAGACTCGGGTGACTCAGTTTTCTCATCCTTGATCTCCTGAAACTTAGAAAGGTCACCCAGCCATGCCAAGGTTATGGGAGTCTTAAGCAATGGCGGGGAGCAGGTTTTGACAGTGTTGTGTAGCTATTGAAACATTCTCTCCTGTGGGGGAAGGAAAGTTCAGGAGACTAAGTAGTCTGAGGCAAAGGTTGCAAGACCCTTCCCCAAGGCCCCGTAAGAGGAAGACTACCTGTGACCAGACTGACAAGCTGAGCTGCCACAGGCTGTGCAGCAAGCTCCAGACATGCTGCATCCGGGAGCTGTGCCCTACAACCGGGTGAGCTTTGTGGTGATGCAGCTGCCTTTGAGTCACCCGTGTTCCTGTGAGAAGCCCCTCACCCTGCTCTGTAAGCACCCCCAATAAACTCGTTGGCTTACCAGGACTTGTTCTGGTGCATTCATACTTGTGATCTGTTCACTACAGTTAGGGTTCAGATGACAGGCCAATCTCCCCAGGAAGAAATTTCCTGCAACAGTCAACTGGAAAGTTCAGATGAAAACAAAATAATTATTGTCACAAATCAGTCAAGAATGGATCTAGAACCCCAGGCTCTACACCAGCTCTAGGCAAATCAGAGGCAAGAGGGTGAATAGTTAACATGAGGCATTTTTTAGTTTGAGAGCGAGAGAGACAGAGAATGGGCATACCAGGGCCTCTCGCCACTGTGAACACTCCAGATGCATGCACCTCCTTGTACATCTGGCTTTACATGGGTACTGGGGAATCCAACTCGGGTAGTTAGGCTTGGCAGGCAAGCTCCTGAACTGCTGAGCCATCTCTCCAGCCCCACTTCTAAACTTCCCCTAGGGGTTTCTCCCTCATCTTGGGTTTTTACAGGAAGCTCTCATCCTTCACATAGGTAGTGTGGCACATGTGTCGTGTCTCACATTGTTTACATTTTGTCCCAGAAATGCTTGCAAGTTGGGGGACACAGAAGTGTTGACTCAAGGCAGTTTCAAGTACACTGGAAGAGGGGGCAGAAAGATTGTTAGAGCCACAAGTTCGGACATCATGTCCAGAGGCATTATCTCTCCCCAGTAACTGACCGCCACTCCTACAACGCATAGCCCACAACTCCCACGGGGATCACCTGCAACTCCAATGAGGAGGCCCCCCTTTGGAAAAGGGGTAGGGATAAGGGAAAGGCTGGTACCAACACGTGTTGTTTCCATACTACGTATGTCCATAAATAATAAAAATAAAATAAAAGACGAAACTGACTGAGGTGTCTGGGTTTCCTGATGAAAGTAACACTGCGAACAGTGGCTTCTGGCTTCTCCGTGTCAGGATAAACACTGAAGTTGTTTACAGGGGATTTGGATCTCTGGTATTTATGGGCTCCTTGGATATGAATCAATTTGAGGATATACAAAAACCTCTGTTCCTGTGTGGAGTGCCATAAGCACTCTATTTCTTTTGAGGTAGGGTCTTGCCAATAAATAAATAAATAGGCTTTCACTGGTCCATGCATATCCCTTGATGAAACTGCCTGATAAAAGCAGTGTCAAATGTTTTGGGGATGGTTACCTGACCATCAGAAAATTTCCACTATCCATCTGGGATGTAGTCCCCGTGTGCAGTTGTCAATCAGTCCTTTCGTGTCGTGACCATTTAGGCTTTCAGTCTGCTGGAGGGCTATGGAACAGGGCTGCCATGACACTTGTGGGTTTTCTTAGTTTTGTGTAAGCTGTAAGCTTTGCCTGTTAAGTATTCAGGTCTCCCTTTTGATGCCCTTGATAATGTATAACTGTTTTTCCAGCAGCCCATACACTAATATGTCAAGGATCTTTAGGCCATAAGGAGGGCCCCAAGCTGCCAAGGCCAATGAGGCTGGGCACACCTGGGCCTTGTCCTCTGCCAGCAGCAGCTGAGGCCTCTGCATTCCTAGGGCGGAGCACTTGGCCCACTAAGACTCCCAGCGCTCTCTGGGCCCAGTTCATTACCTCTGGGCATCACTTGTCTAGTGGCTTTTTTCCCCCTTAAGGCTATCTCTTGTGTCAGTGTCCTGGATACAGGTACTTGAGCCTGGTGCCCTCTTGGTCTAGAATCTTTTAACTGTTTTTACTTTGTCTTTATCAGCTGCTCTTGAGGTGTGCTTACTGTGGAGCCAGAGCCCGTGGGTCTCTGCATCGCTTACATGCACTCATCCAGGTTCTTCACTTGGTGCTCGGACCTGTCCCTCTCTATAGACGCCTGTAGATCCATAGCATATGGTCCATGATCATGGCTGTCTCTACTTTGGTGGGCACTGCATTTATACAAGATTTCATATGTAGCCACTTCATAGATTCTCTCTTCTTTTGGGTGGCATGGTCAGTATGCATCCTGTGACAGCCAAGTCCTAATGAATGAGCCACTAGGACTTCCCAAGGTTTGGGGATCCATCCTGTGGTAATTTGGGCTCCAAGGCAGTGTTTTCCAATGTAGATTACTGATTGGCAGAAGTGAACATAGTGCCACTGTGCTGGGGACGCTGTGGAGATCTAAAAGGACTTCCTGTGGCTCCAGCAGCAACTCTTTCCCCTACACACTTCTAATTATCTATCTGATCCAACAAAGTCCACATAGCATGGAAGCTTATTTCAAAGTCTAGATGATAGAAAAGACTTGTGTCCAGTCCTGCAGTGTGAGCTGAGTGACCTGGCTCGTCTGAGTAGGTAGGATCCCCAAAACATGTCTCATACCCTCCACCTTGAGAGGCTCACCCGATAGTCTTTAGCTTGGAGAAGATATTGCTCACTTGCCTTCATTCTAAGGCTCTCCTAAAGATGTCCACATCCTTGTACACAGCAGGGATGCTGTGGCATTGTTTGCCAGTGAATCTTCACCTGTGTGCCTGAAACACAGCCATGTTCCCGTCTTTCTAGTCCCTCCTTGCAGGCTGCTTTGTCTGTGCTCGAGGCCCAGGAGAATGACTGCCCAAAGCAGGCAGCCTTCCATGAGCATGGCTCCAGATCTGATCAGGCAGGCTAAGACCCCAAACTTTACCACCCCAAGTCTCATGTGAAGCACACTGATCTCCTGGATACTACTTTGATCAATCCTACCTTTTCCCCTTAAGTCGATCAGAATGCCTTAAGGTGGAGTGTTGAGGGCTCCCTCTCTTGGAACCTCTCAGGAAGTGGTTACTCTGTTCCATGTCCCCACAGCATGTAGAGCTAGTATTGTATAGGAAGATTGGTAACACTACCAATATGCTACTATACAATCTTCTATCTCTGGTCAAGTTCTTTGTCATTCTTCATAGTTGTAAGACTCAGAAGAGCATGAAACAATTGAGAGAATAATATAGCACCCCTCTGAGACTATCCTAGGTTGCCAAGATGAGGAGCTTATTTAGGATTCTTAAAGTTTAACAAAGGGTGTAGTTTAATTGATCTTGAAAGTTCAGTCACCTGGATAGGGCTCTCAGGTAGGTCTGGGGTCTTTTATTTTTCTTCCTTTTGACAGTTTTAGGTGTCACATTGACTGGGAGGAAGTGGGTCAGCCTTGTTGCCTGAAATGTGTATTCTCAGATTTTTTTATCTGTTGCTTTGTGTCCCCAAGTCCTCCTTATCCAGCAATTCTAGTTGGGGGCTCTTGATACTTATTGTAGGATGTGCCTCAGAGCCTGTAGATACCTTTTGTTCATCTGGACCTCTGACCCTAGGTACACACTAAATGTGGGCTTCCTGGTTCCTAACTCCTATCAGTATGTTACAGATCATCTGTTTGTTCTCAGGCCTTTGAAAGTGACATGGGCCAACATGGCTCAGATGTTCTTCACACTGAGACATTATTCCTGAAATGGGATGGAGTTCTTTAGGAAGGGAGCATCCCCTGTTCTTGAAATATTTCTAAGTTGCATGTTTCATGGGTGTTGGTGGGTGACCCATGGTGACATGAGATCATAAAGAGGCTCTAGGTGATGCACAGCAGGTCCTGGAAGGTAGTTTCCCAAAGGCAGGCACCGACAACCTTAGCCTTCATTAACATATTACCTCTTCAGAATCTACCAAACCTATTGGTCCTTTATTTATACTTTGGCCACCCAGTGAGTTAAACTTTATATCCTTAGTTCTGAAGTGTCCACATGACTCCCCTTCCATTTTACCATGGAGTAGACCTGGTTATTAACTAAATGGACATTTGACCACAGCCTGTAAAATCATGTCCCAAGCACACTTGCTCGGTAGATAATACTTTGGACAATCCTTTTCTCTAATGACCAATCTCTACCTAATGTGCCCTCAGGGCTAGAGGTACAATTCCATGACTATGGGAAAGAAGGGTGGTAGGCAAGAGTTCTCTGCCTGAAGGAGAGGGGAAGCTTATTTATTCAGGATAATGAATAAAGGCTCTTCCCATGAGCCTCTGAAGCTGTTCCCAGTAAAGTAGAAACTGTTAAATGATGAGTTGATCCTCTACACTTGATTGATTCCTCAATGACTGGACACACAACCCGTAAGTGCATCATAGGCCACAGTAGGCCAATGGGCATGGACAGGACATTTGTAGTGGTATGAAGTAGTGAGACAACATGAACACAAAAGCAGTGTTTGTGTCTACCACTTGAGAGTTGACTGTTGCTATGACATGGAATGGGAAGGAAGGATATATAACATTCCTCTACCCACCATGTAGTTCAGTGATGGTCCCCAACACTAATACACACTGTGACAATGTCTTTGCTTAAAGTTGAAGACCAGAAATATGATCTAGGATGTAAGATTAAGACTAAAACAACTTTTTATGGATGACCTGACTACAGTGGGTACATAGGACAATATTTTTTCTACTTGCACCTATTTTTGAGAACCTTCACATATCAATATACTATAATTATGATAATCCTCTCACATTACCTTTTGCCATCCCAGCTCCTATTCCACTGAGCCCCTTTTCCTCTTCTACTTTAATGTCTTTTTTTCTTTTCCATAATCCATGTCAAAATGTTGATGGGCTCAATACTATGCAGGTCTTGTGTATGTAAAAACAACTGAAATGTTATGAGGTCTGAACATGACAGTCACTTCATGTCTGGAGGATAGTGATGTGGGACATTTTTTCTAGCTGGGTCTGTTACCTTCTCCAGCACAGGAGTCTTTCATTTTGCCTCTGAGCTTTTGCTCAATAGGCCACAAACTCCTGCTGGGCTTCTACCAAATGTTTTTGATTATGAGCAGGTCTCTTGGAGTCCTAAAGCATCTCTCCAGAATCTGAGCATGTCCTTAAGTGTGATCACACAACTGACCTCTCAGAACTCCAGGGTAGGATGGCATCCTAACATCTGTCATTGCTACAGAGAATATGGGTGGCCCATCTCAAATGCACTCTTAAGCCAATGCCCCTTGAACTTCCTCTCACCCTGAACACTCTAATGGCCACACCAGAAAGGAGGCCAGTCTTCAAGAATGCCTGGTGATAGGGAAATAGTCTTCACTTCCAACAGTAACATAAGATATTTGAACACATCTAGTGATGCTTCTTGAGGTCTGACTTCAGCATGACTGCAGAGAGAATGAAACAAGATGTATCAAACCAACAGGAATTTGATTAAGGACCAGAAATGGGAGTAAGTGCAGAGGAAGGCTGCATAGTAAAGACACAAAATCATCCAAACAAAAACAAACACTATTAGAATCTATTGTCATACATAACCCTTAAAGCCCTAAATATATGACCATCTTCACTAGCTAATGACAGACAGTATTAATCTTCCCACCTCTTTGGCAGGTAACACTCAATAGTTTCTGCAAAAACCTTTGCTTGCATTATGTATAGGATGGCTATTACCTTTCCCTGTGAAAGGAGAGCTCACCTTGCAAGTCTGGAGTTCTAGTATAGGCTCTTCTCCTTCCACAGTTTGCTCTGACTCAGCGGGATATGTATCTAGAACCTGTCTGCTCACCTGATGCATTCTTTTAAAATGACCTCATTGACTTCTAACCCACCAGTTTGTATAAAGTTCATTGTGATGAGAATCTAGAATGTTCATCTCACCAAAAAGATGATTTATCCTGACTTGGAACACCTTCATGACATTGTATACACCACGTATGCTGCAGTCTGATAAAGCCAATGACTCCCCAGGCCTTTTACTGGGCAATGACTCCCAGAGCAGACTGGCATGAGTCCTGGCTCCAGGTACCTCAGCCCTAGCTCAAATCTGACAGGCCATTGTGGGAAGCACCATGATCCAGGAGCACAGAACCTTCCAGACAGGAAGCCAATCCCCCTTCTTCCAGGCATAGTGGTGTAGGCTCACATGTGTTGTAGGTGGCAGCCTGACAAGGAGTAGGTGTGTTCCCTAGGGAAGGTGCTGGTTACGGCTGTCTGTGGACTCTTCAACCCTTTGTTATGAAGGCCCGGCTCACCGTGGGCTTTGTCTCTGTCTAAAGCTGACTCTAGCTTTCTTAAAGGACATGAAGCATCACATACGTCCAAGTCTATACTCATTGCTGAGCAACATCAGCCAAGGTCTCTGTCAACAAATTAAGCATATGGCTTACCTGTCAATGTGGTTCCTGAGTGGTCTGAGGGACCTGACCCATCCTCCTGCCACATCTCAGGATTAGATCCTGTACTGGGATCCACTCACTGCACAGCAAAGCTAGTCATCAGCCCTATTGCCCTTAAGGAACTGACTACTGAAAATGTGTGCTGAGTAAACAGCATGCCCTTGAGTGAGAAACCATTATCTCAAGAATCATGGCTCATCTGTTCCCATCCTGCACAGAGGGAGAACAGAGGTGCTCAGAACAGATGGACCCTGCTAACTAGGAGCACAGATATGAGTAGGGACAGAAAACATGTGGACCTGATCTCTGGCCATCAGGTCAAAGACTCATATAGAGAAGTCAAAGAGAAGGTTGAACTGGGGCATGCTGCCAGGGTTCACCTCCCTCCATGGATCCATGGGTAAGAAATGAAGCAAGCATTGTGATCTTGGAAACTCATGACGTGGGTGCTCCCTGCCAGAGGTGGTTCACTAGGACTTCCAGTCTGAGCTACATGAGGACAGAGTATGTCAGTATGTGCTTTGCCTCCATCAGGGGCAAAGCCGTGTCAAGCTCCTACACGAGGTAGATGCTGTCAGAAGACACCCTTGGCGAGAAGAGGCACTGGTATCGGAGACTTCTAGGTTATCATGAGGGCTGGATATCTTACTAATTCTTGTTACTATTGCAAGTTATGAAGTGCAAGTCTAGACAAGAAACCTGTAATTGACTTCCAGTTCTGTTACCTTTGAGGTCACTCAAAACTTAAAAGCTTGGGAGGTCTCAATTTAGAGTCCCCTAAAAATCTAAGTTGTGTTTTTAAGCTCATGCCCCTGGCCAGACATGAAAGACAGCAAGACTGCTGTATGCTGATGCTGGGCACAGCCTCTCACAGGAGGATCTTGCAATTGCCAAGGAGGCTTTGCCTGGATTCAAGTCTAAGACAAACTTGTTTTTGTGTCCTTGGACTCTATGCAATCCAAAAGTGTGCAGGAGGGAGAATAACCAAGAGGACCCCCATCAGAAGATACAAAGGGGTCAAGCCCCAAAATTGGAATATAGGTCTCCAAATATAGAGATGATGATTTAAACTGAGAAAGAGTAGCTTAAGGGAACACTGCCCAGGTGTCCCATCCCAGTTCCTCTGCCCACACGGAATGATGGCTATGAGGCGGAGGAAGTGCAGTTTGAGGAGTAGGAACAGTTGACCTGAATCTGACTGTCTCCACATTACGTTGACTCTCCACTGTGCAGCACTTCAAAATTCTGTTTATCACGCACCTCATGACAGAGTTCATCACTGAGAGTTCTTAGGTTTTTGGTGGCCCATCTTCAGGTGCTTATAGATACCAGAAAAACGTTCCAATGTGAAGCTCTTGCTGGTAGAAGTGGACAGCTGCACTTCTCTGGGGAGCTTGTTGTGTGGCCATCCTTCTGGGGCTTCCCGGGTGGACCAAGGTAGCCACTGTTTGAGGACTTCCACTACTCTATGTGTGACACCTAACAGCTGGGTGGCATCAGAGTGTGGACATGAGCAAGGTTCCTATAGCTGTGTTCATCTCAGTAACGTCTGTAGATTTAGTGCATTTAAGGGGTACTACATGTACACATCCTGACATTCCTGAGGGACTGAGTCGGCAACGGCCGTCTGATCACTACGTAGAGCACTTGCTCTTATTCCATGACACTGGCCTGAGGACAGACCGCTGCTCACAGGAGCAATACTGAAGTCCCTTTCTTTCTAGGGAACCCTTGTTTTGCATTCTAGGAGCACAGCCAAGTGCTTATCCTTCTGGAGCCTTAAACAGAATGTGCTGGCTCTTCAGCATGAGTGGAGAGGGCAGCCTGAGTACACAACTGGAGCTGTGTCCAGACCCGCTCAGTCATCTGAGCTCAGAGCTCTTCCTTCTGCCCAGAGTCACCAGCCTCATGAACAGGAGGCTCTTGGAAAGAGTCCTGCCCTGAGAGGTCAGCAGTCGAGATGCCTCGTGAGCACCTGGTAGAATGTGGCTGCCTTGCCTGACCCACTGTCCCCTCACATAAACAGTGGTGTGCTAGGAAGACACCACCTGCCTGTCTCAGTGTTTGATAAAATTGAGCACGGGCCAGCACATCTCAAAGCAAATAGTCTTCCCAGTGCAACATCTCCTCCTAAACTGTCTGCTAGACACAGGTAGTCATACGGTACCCTGGGGAAGTGCTGCTAGCTGTCCTGCTCCATAAATATTGTGAAGTAACCCATGTGCAATGTGGAAATGGAGGTGAGAAGGCTACGGAAGCTCAATGATGACCCAGAATCCCACATGCTATAGGAGGAGCATGTCAGTACCCCAAAGAAGGGTCTTGCCTATGTAGGCCCCCTTGGTTTTGTTATCTTATTTCCCCTCTGCAGATTGTTCCATTTCCTTATTTTAGCTCATTGCCCCCTTCTATTTCCATTCTCTTGTATATCTTTTTAAATTTTTTTTCTTTATTTTTAAGAGTGACAGAGACAGAAAGAGGCAGAGAGAATGGGGGTGCCAGGGCCTCCAGCCACTGCAAACGAACTCCAGATGCTTGCGCCCCCTTGTGCATCTAGCTAACGTGGGTCCTGGGGAATTGAGCCTCAAACCAGGGTCCTCAGGCTTCATGGGCAAGCTCTTAACCACTAATCCATCTCTCCAGCCTCTCTTGAATATCTTAGGAGTTCTAAAGTTTATTAGAAATTTCAGTTGTAAAGCTTTTATTTGGTTCCTTCTAGAATCCCATATTTCTTTGAGATTTCCTTCTTTTTGTCCTTCAAGCTTTCTTCGGGCTGGGGAGGTAGCGTGTGCTACCATACATGTCTAGAATGTACAAGGACGTGGCTTCCACTCCCTAAAGGGTTCATGGTTATCTGGAGTATTTTAAAAATTTTTTGTGATGTTTCTATCTTTCCAATGCTCATATCCCTTATTTCTTCTTGGCAGCTGAAATGTCTCTGGCTATGATGTAATGAGTAAGCTTGGACTATATTGGTGGGCTTGGGACAGGATTGTTAATCTGTTAAACTTGGTGAGCAGCACCTGATCCACAGCCTGGGCGAGTGCTGTGCATTCTTAATGTGAGGTCCTAAGTGCCCTGCCTGGCCCTGCCCCGCCCACCTGAGTCTCCTCAGCTCCAGCCTGCACAGGATATGGGCTTCCTATTGCTACAGAAGAGAAATGGAGTGGAAGGCCCATGTTCTCTCCATGGGTTACTTACTATCTACTGTTCTTGGTGACCACAAAACATTCTTTAGTATCCTATCATTTTTTACTTTCAGTATCTCATGGTCATCTTTCAACATTGGATTTGTTGATCTTTCTCACTGCTGCTGCAAATTTCATGGCCAAAGCAAGTCAAGGAGGGAAGGGGTTCTCTTGGGTTATGGCTCATGGTAAGGGGCAGCAGGAGTTTGACATGGTGGGTTACGTTGCATCCACACTTAAGAAGTAAGAGGTGAATGCTAGTGCTTTGCTAGTCTTTTCGGTCTTCCTGGGACCCCCAGCCTATGGAAAGGTACTACCCAGAGTTAGGACAGGTCTTTCCAGCTCAATTAATCCAATCTAAATCCCTCACAGACATATTCAGTAGCTTGTCTCCTAGGTAACAATAGATATTGTCAAGTGGATAATTGATATTAACCATCAGAAACAAAAGCAAAGCAATGCGGTATTTTTTCTCCCTCACACTGTGATGTCAACTATGTCTTAATCACCTCTTATTCACCCATTTGTGATGGAGAAATTCTGCCCTAGAGAGATGGCATAGGATAAATGAGATCAACAGTTCCTGTCAGACTTACAGCCCAGAGGATGACACCCTGCCACCCATATAGAACTACACAGGGATTCCATCTGGGACCAGTGAAACTCCAGGGGGGCTCAACAGGCAAGCTGTGCAGAAATATGATGTTCCCTGGTTCCTGTTGGAAGATCACAGTTGTCTGGGTAATTCCATGGGATGGTGAGGAGTTGAACCTTGCTACCTGGGGAGAGTAGGAAGAGCCTGGTCCCAACCACGAGGATGGTTTCTTGTCTATGAGATGTTATCCTCGGGAGTAGACCAGAGAACATGTGGTGAGGCCATTGCATGACATGAAGGTAGCACTTACTGCTGGGCATTGGCTCTGAGCCTGGTGCCTGCTGATCCTATGGCTCTTTCTCAGCACTTCGGAACATAGATCTCCTGCTGCAGAGCCCATCTGGTATTTGAGTTCTCTCATGTCATTTATCCCAGTCTCCAACATTTTAGCAGTTGGGTCTGAGTCATTTCCACACCATCCATAAAGATCAGCTTATCAGGCTGCTAACTGGCTGTTTGGTGACATGATCACATTTTCCTTAGAAAACATTTGCTTTCAAAGCACTTGGGAGGCAGAGGAAGGAGTATCACTGAGTTTGAGGCCAGCATGGGACTACAGAGTGAGTTCCAAGTCAGCCTGGGCTACAGTGAGAGCCTACCTTGAAGAAAAAAATTGCTTTGCAAAGGAGGTCTAAGTGACTCAAATCTGTCCACCTAGATAACACACATGTAAATTCTACAGGACAATACTTATGCTTGTGTGAGAATGTCCAACCAAGGAACTATATCTATTCAGAGACAAGGCTTATATTTGTGCTGTCCCATCCCCACCCCTAGCACAATGACATATCCTATTTGTTATATTTGTGAAAACTTAGTTAAAAACTACTTCCCCTTCACCAGATCATTCTTCCTGAGAATACTCCACTTAAAGCCATCATGGGCTACTCATTTGCACAAAATATAACTCATTTTTCATGCACCATGGAATCTTTGATTTCCATAGACATGAAAGAAATGGAAAGATCAGTAACTTTTATCAGTCTGAAGGCCCCCATTCTTTTGGCAACCAATATTGCAGTTTAAATACATCTGCCATGACTGTAGAATTTATAGTTTATTTTATTTTTTTATTTTTTTTGTTTTTTGAGGTAGAGTTTCACACTAGTCTAGGCTGACCTGGAACTCACTCTGTATTCTCAGGGTGTCCTCGAACTCATGGCAATCCTCCTACCTCTGCCTCCCAAGTGCTGGAATTAAAGGTGTGCACCACCATGCAGAGAAAATTTATAGTATTTTTTTAGAATTGAGCTAGCATAAACATTTGCTGGAATAACATAAATATACCCATTCAAAGACAGCAGTCTACAATTCAACTAAAAGTAAGTTATTCTCTACAGTAGTTATTCTAGCTGGATTTGGAAGCATATTTTTAATGTGTTTGTGATGGTTAAGCTTATGTCAGCCACTGTGAAGTCATGAATACCAAAGCCACTTTGTGTCTGGATGACAGTATTGTAAGCACTCCTCCCCTTCCTTTGGCTCTTATAGTCTTTCTGCTACCTCTTCCACAGTGGTCCCTGAGAAAATGTTATAGATGTCTCACTTAGTGCTGAACACATCACTGTCACTTCTCAGCACTATAGTGACTTTTGAATCTCTTCAGTGGTCACCATCTGAAAACAGAAGCTTCTCTCAAGACGGAGAGAGTTCTCAGAGGTTAAGGTACTTGCCTGCAAAGCCTAACCATGCAGACTTGATTCCCTAGTACTCAAGTACCAAGTGGTGCATGCATCTGGAGTTTATTTACAGTGGCTAGAGGCCCTGGAGCACCCATTCTTTTTTTGCTCTTTCCTTGCAAATAAAAAATATATATTTAAAAGCTTCTATTGTTATGGAGTCCAGTGTTACACAAGTAAGACCATCCACTCATGGAATGTGAGTCAAAGTTTTATTGGGAGAAGCCGGGCGTGGTGGCACACGCCTTTAATCCCAGCACTCGGGAGGCAGAGGTAGGAGGATCGCCATGAGTTCAAGGCCACCCTGAGACTTCATAGTGAATTCCAGGTCAGCCTGGGCTAGAGTGAGACCCTACCTCGAGAAAACCAAAAAAAAAAAAAAAAGTTTTATTGGGTAAAAAGAAAGAAAAATAAGAAAGCTGGTGCACCAGATCTGCATCCCAGAGTTCGGGTGCCCCGGCCTGCAGGGGTACAACAGAGACCCGAGGGGAAGTCAACCTGAATGGGAAGAGGCAAACAGACACAAAGAAGGAGACCAAGCTGAGAGTTTGGTCAAGGTCTCAAATTTTATTTTTACACATAGGTTTATATAGGGTTGCAGGGGGAAAAGGGGCATAGTCAGGCCAAAGAGCATAGGGTTACTGGCTAAACCACAATATCCTTGTTTCTTCATCAGTTACCGGCAGCACGGGGGCGGGGGAGGTTATCACCCAAGCGTACGATTTCTTCATTTCTGGTAACTGAACATTAGATGAGGAAACAGAAACTTAACTCGCGACATGGCAGTCTCTGTTCAACATGGCCAAGGTTTGGCTTATAGCTCCCAACATTCGGGATCTCAGGATGTAGTCTCGAACTACTGGGAGTGTCAGCTTTTATTGGAGAAAACCACAAGATGTTCATTGTTCTGTTATGGGGGTAGGGTCTGAGCACAGGGTGACCTAGAACTCATTCCATTGTCTCAGATTGGCCTCAAACTCATGGCAGTCCTCCTAGCTCTGCCTCTTGCATGCTGGGATTAAGGGCATGGCCACCTGATGGCCATAGGCTTTTGATTAGATTTTCAGATATCTAGCAGGAATTCCCTCCCCTGGAGTGGATCTCAAGTCCAATCAGAGCAGACGGTTTCCCCCATAACAGACATGTAACCATTACGCCAGTTGATACATTTGGCCTGGCTGGCCAGCCAAAAAGCTTTCAGGGTCCATTGCTAGTTAAGACCATTGGCTTTTCTTCCACCAAAAGACTGCATGCTGCATAGCTCTTTCCAGCATTCTGACTCTAGTCAATAGGGAGAAGGCTTCCAGCTCAGCTCTAGCTTGATTTCTTAGACCTATAGCCCAAGCATGTGGAATCTTCAGCAATAATGTCTTACCATCTAGTTCTGGTGGGCAACAAAAAGCCTTGGTAATATCTTGTTTGTGGGCCATTAGGGGCCTCCCTGGCCAAAAATTCACTGGAAGGTCTCCCACCACTGGCATTGAAAATGTTTTCTAATAACAGTCTATGGCTTCTGGGCACAATATTTTCTACCTTCTACCCCATTTAGACCATTTCACCCTAAGTATTCTGCCCTTGTACTTACATATCTACTATACTCTCATCTTGTTTCCTCCCCTCTCCTCCCTCCCTCATACTCCTTTTCTTCCTGGCCTCTATTACTTTCACTCCAACTCTTATACAAATCTAATTTAAAAACTTAAGGAGATGAGGAGATGGGTCAACAGTTAAAGGCACTTGCTTACAAGCCTACCAAGTAACCTGAGCTCAATCTTCCTCAGTGCCCACATAAAGCCAGACATAAAGTGGCACATACATTTATGTCAGCATGATTATGACAAACAGCCAGGTAGAACCTGTTTCAGGAGAGGAAAAAGGCTGTCCTCTGATACACATGCCCATTCCCATACACATCATATACATGCATATACACATATACACAAACAACAGAATTTTCTTTGAAAAAGAGGCATGCAATATTAACAATTAATGTAAATTAATAGTATAAAGTAGAAGCATGTTTAGGGAGCAATTCAGAAATTGTAATTTTATAGTCCCATGCCAAAATTTACTGTTTTTTACATAAAACGCAAGCCAGCAATTCAAACAGCAATTCCTATAGTCAAACATTCTAACACAATCCAAAGATAAACTAATGATATATGCTGAGGAATTATTGAAGGAAAATGAATATTTTTTTAAAATTGCACCTTGTATTTCTATAAGAGCAGAAACAAGTTTTTGGTTTTTGTTCTTAAGAACAGGCAATTCATAATACCCAATAGTCTCTAACCCAAGCTGGAGTGTTTCAGGACTTCTTAGCATTATGTGATATGACAGCAACACTAATTGTAGTTCAGAAACTCCCCTATATTTAGTTATGTAACCCGATGGTTCACAACCTTGTTTAAGAAACGGACTTAAGCACACTGAAGATAGCATAGCCTACTCACCTAATAACTGGCAAAGGAAGGTCTTTCCAAATGGTTATGAACACTGAGTTTTACTGGAAGCGATCTATCTCTAATCAATATGAATGCTCCATGTTGTATTTATCTTCATGTTGCTGAGACAAAACACCCAAGCAGAACCAGCTGATGGGAGAATGGGTTTATTTTGGCTTATGGTTTTGAGAGGAAGCTTCATTGTGACAGGGAAAGGGTAGTAGAGCAGAGGCTGGACATCACTTCTGTCCACAGCAGCTGGAGGAAAGCAGAAAGAATGAGCTGAGCTATGGCCAGGAGCAGCTGGATAGAACACCCCTAAGCCCACCCCCTGCACCTCACCTCCAGCCAGGCTCTACCTCAAATCACCAGCAGCTAAGAACCAGACATTTAAAACACATGAGGTGCTGGGCATTGTCCAATTCAAAGCACCACACTCCATTTCTCAAATTTCCTATTTCATACAGTTCTATGGATTCCAGTGTAGAGAAAACTATACTGTATTGGGAAGCATACATCAGAACTGATAGAGCTAGATGATCCCTTTATACACTTGTTACAGAGAACTGGAGTGCATAATTCTAGGACCCCCAAATCCTGAGTTCATATCTACTTTTAATCAAAGAATTGGATAAAATAAGACCGAAGGGTAGCTACTAAATTACCATACACATTTTTATTTTTAAAACACATTTTATTCGGATATCACAAAGATGGGAGGAAGGGAAGGCAAAGTGAGGAGGGGGCAGATATGCCACGTGGAGCCCAGAGCCCATGGCTGCCAGGGTGGGAGAGGGAGGTCTTCCCAGAGCGAAGACTCAAAAGCATTGCTGCCACAGTTCTGAAGAGTGAGTCTCCCTACATCACATTTACTGAGGGAAGGACAGAACCAAGGGACAGGAAATGAGAGACCATGTGGCGGGCCTGGAAGAAACGTGAAAAGGGAGTTAGAGAGGAAAGAAATAGCAGGGAGCTCCTGCCATGTGGAGGGTAGAGGGACCCATATGGAAGTAGGGGTTAGGGACTGGGCCTAGACAAGGGGAAACTCACCAGGACCTGGAGGTTCATGAGTGGTCAGGCAGCCAAGGAAGCTCACCCCTGTAAGGGTTTTTACAACCTTAGTATATGTAGTGGGTTTCCCCTTCAGGCTCAGGTGAGCCAGAGTGAGGGCTGAGTGCTCTGAGCTGGAAGGGTCTCTTAGAAAAAGTCCAGCCATGATGCCAAATCCTGGGGTCTGAGTTTGACCACAATGCCATGATTAGATTTGAATTCTAGGAAAGGAGATCTCTTTCCCAGCAGTGGCTCAGGTTGTTTGTGGAAAAACAGATCTAGGGAACTCTTTTAGGCAAGAGATAAGAAGTCAGGTCATCCTTTGATCTCTAGCAAAGTGGAAATTACAAGGGCAGACTTAAAGACATTCCCGCCTGTACTTTCGGGACCCAGTCACACTAAACTACCTAACAAAGCTACAACTTCAAAGGCATTTATTTGATCACAGGATGTGAGGGGAGGGATAGAGGGAGATGTTAATTTGGCTATGGACCTGCAACATTCTGATCTCTCCGCATTGAAATTCTAATCAGTTGATAGTCTTGCAGGATAGCCAGTTTCCAGGAAGAGAATGAGGCTAAGAAGTGCAACCATGCATAATAGCATGAGAAGGTTTAAGACCTGTCTTCTAAGTCAAGCTCTACCCTCCCAGCCAAAAGGGTCCTAGTTCCTGCCTTCCCAAATTACCTGTAAGACTGATGCATAAGTTCTAGTTAATATGCCACCAGGGACCCTGCTCGAGGTGCATGACTAAACCCAGTCAGCCCTATTGTCCCTCACACAGCTTACCACTGCCACAAAGCTCCAAGTTGCAGTCTTGAATACAGTTCTCTATTCTTTATAACATCAGACAGTGGGCTGTTTGGAGGATTATGCTTCTATTATGGGCAGAGCTAGATGGAAGGACTTTACTGTGAAATATCAAAAGGAGAAAAATTTCAGAATCCTAGGCTCCTAGATGACCAAATTTCTCAAGTGATATAAGATTTGTTAAGACAATACAAGTACAAATACATAGGCTTGCTTCGGGGGCCATGGCATGTTCCTTCTAACCTCATGGCATAGTAGCCCTCTTACATTGCCCTGACTAATATACCATGAGACGACTTTGGGGGCTGGCGAAGTATTTCATGGCATGAAGGAACTGCTATTTAAGTGATGGCAGTGTTGGCGTCATAATGCACAGCAGCGCTTTCTTAGCTGAATCTAAGTTTCTGTAAGAGTAACACTGACATTAACAAAGGAAAACCTTTTCTACTATGCAAGTTTTAAATGTCTAATCCCTAACTTCTTAACTATAGCTCTTTTCTCTATTTTTCCTTGTAATAGGAACATGGATCTATTCAGAAAGCAAACCATTTTTCCCTTCTCCCTATAATGCAAATTTCTTAAGTAGAACTGGGAGAAAAAACTTAGAAATGCAATTGCTTCCATTTATAGACTTTTGCAAGAGGAGTTAAGACATGAATTCAGGGAAACTTCATGAGAGGAGGAGTTTGCTCCTTCCCAAAGCCTCCAAGTGTTTCTTCTCAGCCATGTCTGAAAACTCCAGGCATCAGCAGCCAGTGTAACACCTGTCACCTATCCAGTGCAAGAACTGACACTATCATTCACCCACACCTTTCTGTGCTGTGCCAAGTATAACTCTTAGATACACAACACTGAGTAACTTCTGGCCATATTGAGTGCTGGCCACTTTCCTCATTAGAAAAATATTTTGGGGGCTGGAGGGATTTCTTAGAAGTGAAGGCCTTTGCCTGCAAAGCCAAAGTGCCCACGTTAGCCAGATGCACAAGGGGGTGCACACATCTGGAGTCCATTTGCAGTGGCTGGAGACCCTGGTATGCCCATTCTCTCCCTCTCCCCCTCCCTCTCTCCCTCCCTCTCTCCCTCCCTCTCTCCCTCCCTCTCTCCCTCCCTCCCTCCCTCTCTCCCTCCCTCTCTCCCTCCCTCTCTCCCTCCCTCTCTCCCTCCCTCTCTCCCTCCCTCTCCTCTCCCTCCCTCTCTCCCTCCCTCTCCTCCCTCTCCCTCCCTCTCTCCGTCCCTCTCTCCGTCCCTCTCTCCGTCCCTCTCTCCGTCCCTCTCTCCGTCCCTCTCTCCGTCCCTCTCTCCGTCCCTCTCTCCGTCCCTCTCTCCCTCCCTCTCTCCCTCCCTCTCTCCCTCCCTCTCTCCCTCCCTCTCTCCCTCCCTCTCTCCCTCCCTCTCTCCCTCCCTCTCTCCCTCTCTGTCAAATAAATAAATAAAATGTTAAAAATTTTAAAAATAAAAATATTTTGGGACTGGACACTTGTATTGATCTCAAATACATCATGGTCTGTTTCAGAATAATTTAACCCTCATGAGCTGATACAAGAATTTTAGGATTAAGATCAATGGAACCCTTCTCCGCTCTTGATAGGGCTTTTAATTCAGGAGTTAGTGTACCAGATACAATCACACAAAACTTCTGAGTCAATGGCCTCCAGGTTCTCTTCTAGTTAATTTGAAGAATGAAAGACTACAGAGTAAGGTTTAGAAAGATTTTATTATAGAGCTTAAGGAGAGAAGGTGGAGTTCTTATATAGCAGAAGGACTTCCAAAACTGGGAAACTGTTAAGGACAGTAAAGTAGAAAGCTCCCAACTTGGAAGGGGTCCTAAGCTGGTATTTCTGATTGGAGTATTTTACAGGAATGGGGGCATGAAGTGATCATTGCAGTTCTCATGCCAGGTGTCTAGGCACCTTGAAATCTTAGTCACATGTTCCTGTCAAGTTTTTAAGGTAGAGGACTCCTTTAGGGAAGGATAAGGAAAATCCACATCCTTTGCCATGTGTCCAGGTGCCTTGTAATCTTACTTACATATTCCTGTCAGGTTTCTAGGGAATGAAGACTCCTCTAGGGACAAAAAATACAGACAAACAATATTTGTCTCTTCTGCCACAGATTCAAGGACACTCCCCACTTTTAGCCAGGAGAGAGAACCTTTCCCTCTGGGGTCCCTGTTAACTCTCGTCAGCATCATTCAAGCTGAGAAGAGGCCAATTGTTTGGAAGGTCAGGGAACCATGCTCTACCAATAACAAGTGGGGTGGTGCTGGTGGAGAATGTCTCTCAGTGCCCAGGGGTACCTTCAAGGTAAACACCAAGGTGCTCTTAAAACCAAAGAGGTCATTTCTGTACCTGCTTCTAGGTTGGTCTTGTTCGTAACTTCCCTAACTACCTTCTGAATGCTTCCTATACTGCCAGCCACTCCTTGGGCTCATCCATCAAAGTCATCTTTGGTATAATAGAAGGACTTATATCTCTGCTTCACTTGTTAAGACACCAGAAGGTTAAAATAGCCTGTTGGCACATCACTGTCTCCTGGCTCTTCCAAAGTCATAGGCAAGGTCAGCACTGAGCAGCAAGTGTCTTGAAGAAGCCCTTTGCTACTCCCCCAAAGGGTCTGTCATGGTCTCCTGTCTTCTGAAGGAAGTATCTGAATTTGATATAAAAAAGAGAAGAGTTAAAGGGGTTCTACCAAATACCTTGGTAATCAGGAAAGGGGCATCAATAGTGACTGTGTTATAAGAGTCTAGGTGACTGGAGTGTGTCTACCAAAACCCATAAAAATGGTAATTTAAGACCTATCCATTTCATTGTGGCTTTCTCTAACCCCAAAAGTGGGAAAATAAAGGCTCTAACCATGAACTCTAGCATGGGTATTAAGTGCTTAGAGTCTAAAAAGGTAATGCCTATAACACCTTGAAACAGAACAAAAACTATTGGATATATCTGCAAACAAATACTAGAGCACTGGTTATGTTACCTAAAGTGGTACATTGCTCCAAACCCTACTTCTCCATGTGCTTATGCTTCTCAGTGTTAATGGAAAGCGAATAGAAGCCAGACTAAGAACTAGGAAGTCAAAGCTGATAGCTTCATGCCTTATATTTTAGCATTTACAGGAGGAAGCACAAAATAGCAGGGAATAGCATGGTTGTATGGGGCCATAAATCATCACCATAGTGTAGGAAATAAGGAAGTGCAATCTCACAGAAATAAATTATAATCATCAATCACCACAGGCGTTATGAGTAATAGTAAAATGGAAACACAAGCCACTGAATTGGCGAGAGTTTTACAGTGTCTCAGTTCTCTCAACAGAACTCGAAGCCAGTCACTCAAACCTCACTTTGTTCATTTAAAAACTCAGGCATAAATAAGTTAAGACTTAGTTCAAGTCCTGGTTTCTTAATTTACTATGCATCAGTCTGAAGGATACCCTGACTAGTCAAGTTTGGAGAAAAGTAGAATTACCCCCCCCCTTTGGTATGAGAAATACCTAATGATGTTCTACTCTAACTCTTTATCTCTTAATATCTTACACAAATGTGAACAATTCTAAACTGGCAAAACATGAAAATACCATAGCATGTTCCTTATGGTCAGGACATAGAAAATCCCATAGATCCATACTGGTCTAGTTTGCTACTTTTCTATAAATATTCTACTAGATATAATGTACCAAGATTTTTGATACAAGTTAGACATGAGCAACACATATGTTCACTTATTATCACCAGAATTTAAGTCATCACTGAATTAAAGGAAATTCCAAGTTTCCAAGAAGAAAATAACAGGGCAATGAATTGCCCTAGAGAAGAAATTACAGGTAAGCAGGCAAGGCATCCCTAGGATGTCATCTCAGCAGGTCTGAGGACACAGGGACTAGGGTAGTGGCTCAGCCAGCCTGGCTGAAATGTCCTTGTTACCACTGTTGCCACCATCACTGATGCTCCTACTCATGTCAGAGACCTCAGGGCTCCTGTGCCTGGTTGCTTCTCTCCATAATTGTCAGAAGGGGAATCTTTGAGGGCAGGTTTCCTTCTTATTGAAACTTGACTTGCTTTAGAGAAAGCATGTCAAGACTGTTCATTTGCAAGTTCATGGTCAACCCCAACTAGGTGATCCTTGGGGTTTCTAAAATTCCTCTTGAAGACATTCTTGATAAGGGTTAGAGTGGGAAGACGTCAGGTGAGAAATTCAGACTCTGGAATGTCATGGCTGGACACTCAGACATTACTGACAATGGACATGAGCTTCTGAGCTGAGCCAGAATTTCCTGGTACAGGCAGCATTAGACTTAGCATGAGCTCAGGAAGACGAGAAGAGGCTACAATGGACCTGACCAAGCAGAGGGGAGTAGTGTGAAGGACCAGTCTGGTGCACGGCTTCACATCGTATCCTTTGTAGCGGTCAGCTGAGCCCATTCTATTCATCAGTATAAAATGTGGAACTTGAGTGGAAAGATGCTTGGTCAAGAGGTCTGGGATTATAATGAGACAAGGGTTTGACAACTCATACTTCCTTAGGATATAGGACTCGGCCTTCCTGCTATCAACCACCTGAGATGGTACAAACTCACTAAGTGCCACCTAGAAGCCTGAGGCAGCCCAGCCTGAACAAAGTGGATATTTGTAGGTTTCTATAGCAGAGAGACTCACAGGTTATGCTGGGAGTATGGGGAGGGGGTGGTTTGTGAGTTCAAAAGATGAACAAAGGGTTGTCTGTACAAAGGACACACTTGACAGACCATCAGAAATGCTCTGGGGAGGGATCAATGTCACTAAGAAATAAGGTGGCTGCTCCTCTGCAGGCCAGGGCTTGATAGCACATGAGGAGCTCACAGAATTAGCTCACCAGTGCCCACAGGGAGCATTCCATATCCCCAGGCCACAGCTGAGGTCAGGAGGCGCATGAGCACTGAGAGTTGGCAAGGACTGTGTAGACAGGTGACTGAGACTTGTGAAAAATAGCAGCAGTATTTAACAGAGCACAGTATATACTAAGCAGTGGGCTGTAACCTTGATTCCTTACCCAATTCCTGGATCTGACAGGGCTTTTGGACACAGAGCCCATTGACTAAAGAGGTGTAAGGTCCACAGTCTTTAACACCAGCGTGCATTCTCATGTCCTGACCAGCTCATTCCCAGAGGGACCTGTGACTGTTTAATGGAGATTATATCCTGAGGAAAGGGGAGGACAACCACTTGAAGGATTTGCTTAAACACAAGGCATGAATTCATATTGATCCCCCCAGATCTCTTCCCCTCTTGCTTCCTGGTTACATGGAAGCATTTGAGGGCCAGTCTGTAAGTAGGAGCTTGAATGAGGTGAGCTCCCACAGGGTGCACTATAGTTGCTATGTACCGAGAGAACATTGCCCCAGTCCCTGCATCTATGACTGGCTGTGGCTTCCATGATTGACATAACCCTCATATTGGAATTCTTGGTCTCTGATAGATGAACTGTCTTTGTGGACATGGCCAAGTGGAAGCTGTTTAAACTCTACCTTCCCAAAGATCACAAATCAAAGCCACACAGCACACTGAGTTGCAGGGGTGCCCCTACCACATCTTCACTCTGCTCCCCTTTTCTCCCTCTTCAGAAACTGGAGATAATCTGCAGGATGACTATCTTCAGCCCTCCAGGAGCTCAACAAAAGCTGGGATCCCAGCAGGCCCTCCTCCCCACCACCGTAGGATTCTAGACTCTGATTCAAGGAATGCTGAAAACAAAAACAAAACCAGCTTGCAGCATTCACCTCTTACTACATGGAAGCTCAATCCATGGTTTTTGGTTGGGATTCTCAAGGCATTCTCTACTCATGGGAACTGTTCTATTCCATAAACTAGGAGACACAGAAGAAGCTGAGTGTGACTGAGAGCAGGAAAAGACTGGATCTGGGGACCATATAGTCAGGCAGATTCTAGAGTGTTAGAGATGGCAATGGTGGAAAGAGGCTTATTGTAGGGTTTGATGGTAAGCACTATGGTTTAAAAAAAAAAAAAACAGGGCTGGAGAGATGGCTTTGTGGTTAATGCACTTGCCTGTAAAGTCTAAGGACCCAGGTTCAATTCCTCAGGAACCAGATAAGCCAGATGCACAAAGTGGCTCATGCATCTGGAGTTCGTCTGCAATGTCCCTCTTCTCTCTCTCTCTCCCTCCCTCCCTCTTTCTCGATCATGCAAATAAATAGAAATGAGAAAACACAGGCCACCAGGATCCTAAAACAGGCTATGTCATGCATTTTCAGCAGCACAGAGCTGTCCTGGTAAAGCAAGGCAGTAGTTGAGCACCAGCCGGGTCCAGTCTCCAGCTTGCAAGATGTGCACTAACTAGGTTGGAGAGCTCTATCTGGCCTGCTGGGCACCATGGAATCAGGTGCCTTTAACCTCTCAAGGTGTAAGCTCTGCAGAACTCAGGTCCTAATCCCAAGGCTATGGGCAAGTATGCAGGGTCGTTCTTGCCAAGGACCCAGGTAAGGATATCATTGCACTGTGACTTCAGTCCCAGCACTTCGAACTCCTTGTGTCCAGGAAGCATTGGGCAAGAAGAGACCTTTAACCATCCTGGCTGCCATTATACAAAAAAGAACGTTTATTTGGTGCTCATGAAGTTCACTTGAGCATCCCTAGGTCTCCACTATCCCAGTTACAAATGGACAGGTGTAGACAGATGAGACAGATTTGAGGAGTGGGAGCTCAAAAATGGGGCTCTGTTTGTTCTAGTTGTATAGTAAAACTGCTCCCATTGAAATATTCTCTAAAGGGAAAAGGAAGACTCAGGAGATTGGCCAGGGAAAGTCTGGGAGAGCTGATCTTCAAAGGTCACGCAACCACTCCCCAAGGTTATAGGAGCAGTAAACAATTGTTGAGGGGCAGACTTCCCCCAGTGTTGTGTAGAAACTTTTTTTCTGAATTGAAACATTGTGGTGGGGTGGGGGAGAGGCTCGGATTCAGCAGGTCAACAAGTTTGGGGAAAAGGTTGGAAGACCCTGCCCTACAGCTACATAAAGGGAGAGACTGCCTAGCTCTGCACATTGTGCCAGGTGCTCAGAAGAGATGGAGTTTTCAAGAGCTGTCACCTATATCTGGGTGGGCCTTTCAATGATACAGCTGCCTTAGCACAAACCCTCAGCCTGCTGTCAGCAGCCATCATAAACTGGCTTTGGTGCTGTCATGTTTTGATCTGTTATCTGTGCCCCATCTGAGATGAGTAGATGTGTTCATGGCTCTCCAGGGAAAAGTTTTATGTAACACTGCCTATTCTAAAAGTAGGTGAGGGTCAGAATTCCCAAGAAAAATTAGAATCCCAAGGTGGATACCAAAGTAGCCCTGACACCAGCTGCAGTGGCATGGGCTGGAGATGATCTCACAGCCCCTCTTCCTGGCTTTCCCCTCCAAAAAGAAGGGCCCTGAGAGCCTGGAAAAGGCTGATCCCCCATGAATGAAACTGCCAAAGCCCCTGTCTGCCCTCCACCTGGTCTACTTCAGATTGTGGCCAACATGAATTCCTGGAATGACTTTTGATGGTTCACAGGAACTCTGGGAGTGATGCTAGCTAGCATTGTTCCCTTGGAAGGATGCTGGTACATTTACGTGAGTGGGTAGAAAATCCACATTTAGATTTCTGTAAGTCCCTGGCTCCTCAGCAAAAAGCCATCTACCCTACATGTTCTATGGAAAGAGAAACAGTCTGCCCCCATAAAGTGGGGTTTGCAGGGATGTGCATTTTCAGTGGACATCAGAAGAGGTGCTCCCAGCGAGTGGCTCTACAAATGTATAAAATTCTGGACTTAGGATCTTGGAGGAAAAAACAGATCACTATTTAGGCTGCGCTATCCTCCCTAGGCATCCTTACATCTAGAGAAAAAATGGTATCTTGTGACTTTGGACTCCCCTCAAAGTTTTGTCTGATTAGATGTGCAATGTGAGAGTCACTGACAGAGATGAGTTTGTTCTCATGACAACCTGTAACTGACGGGCTGAGGCTTCTTCCTGTATCTCGCAATCTCTGAAAGTAGCAAGGCCGATGCAGAAGGATGCATGTCTCAGAATGCACACTACTCACACGAGGAAAGGAACAGTACAATGCTTAGGACTGTGACAGCAGGTCTTAAATAGGCCCCACCACCACCTGTGGAGGGAGATCATTTTCATGTTTGTGTTGGGTATCTCCAGGACTCAGAACAATCCCACATGCCATACTTCCTGGACACAAAGGATAGCCCAGAGGGCACTGCAAATTGAGGAGGAAGATTCTGGATTATATCCTTCCATAAGAAAATGGATGGAAGTTGGTACTGAGACATGGGAAATACACCAATGCTAGAAGAAAGTGACCTTCACATGGGCTGACTATTCCCCTCTCTAGTGGGCACTGTGACACTCTACTCATCCATGGCTTGCTATTCTAAATTCCTTTCTGAATGGGCCATCACTCTGAAGATTGGTAAAGTTTCTCCGTGGTGCCTTATTTATGAGCTGTCTAGAATCCAATGCCAGGAAGTCTTGACTGTCATGCTAACCTAAGCCTAGAGCAACAAGTATGCCTATGTTAACACCTATTGGTGTTATAGCTATGTATGAAATTTCACCCAAAAGGCTTACAGGCTGAATACTTGATAACCAGTTGTTTGATCCAATCATGATTGGAATCATGAAAGCTCTGACTTATTAGTGGATGGATCCATTAATGTCCTTGAAGGATATGTCTTACCCCTGGCTGCTTTCTACTTCCTGGCCATCAGGAGGCAAGATTCACTCACTCCCTGCCATGTTTTGCCTCACCTTGGGCCAAAATCAATGGAGCTAGCTGACCAGGGCAGAAACCATGAGCCCAAATCTTCCCTACTTGAAGTTCTTTCTTTCTAAGTACTAGTCCCAGTGTGGAGCACTGACCCATGCAGAGTTGTCTTTTGGAAAGAAACCAGGCTGGGTAATTACATTCCCAGCATTGGGTGCATCTCACTGGTGCAACTCCATAGGCTGTTTCAGGATCACAGAGCATGTTGGTTGCAACCTTGTACATGTGTTAGGATGTTCTGACCAGCTTTGCTTCTTGCCATGACAAAATTGTCTTGTGCCTGTCGCCTGGCTACTTTCTCCATGTTAAGACATTAATAAGTTTTGAATGAAACTTGAATTCCTGAGATTATACTGTGTTAAAAGTATAGGATGCAACTCTTTGAGTCAATCTTTGGCCTCTGAAGAGAGGAAGGGAGAGCAAGCTGAAATATTCTCCCCTACATGGGCTCACTGAATCTTCTGGGCCTAGGGAGCACATGTGATAAGCAATGTCTTTGTTGCTATAGCCCTTGTGACCATGCAGTGGAAGGGAGTTTCATTGCACTATGTTGCTTTGTCTTTCCTTGCATCACTTTTCTCTCTTCTCCATCTTTACATCCCAGGTGGACCCAGAAAGGTTATTAAACCTCCCAAAATTCTATGTGTTCAAACACATTAGCTTGCAGGTAACATCTTACATCCGAAGCATAACATGGACCACAGGGAAAAGGCAGGCCGGCCAAACTAGTGGGCCGAGGCTGCAGAGCGCAAGAAAGTTCACGCACACCAAGTACGAAAATCCAGAACTTCCAGCTCCCAGGGTGGAGCTCTCTACTCGGGGATGGCTCTGCTGAGTTACAAACGCTGGCTTTACCTTCCAGTGTGCCTAAAGCACAGCCTAGAACTTGGCAACAATATGCCCACCCAAGTTGAAGGACCCAACAGTTACTGTCTCCAATGGAGGCTGGTCAGCGGGTGGGTCCAAGGCTCTGGGAAAGGGAGTCTTGCTCTGGAAATAGATGAGGTGCACGGACTGTCAGTGGAGCTATGTGGGTCATCCAAGAGCTGCTGCTCGGAGGCAGGCAGGCATAGGGGAAGGGCTTAGCAACTCGGGACACTACTTGGCTCAGGCAGTAAACACACCTCTTTCCCCAAAAGGTACCCGACAACCTGTTGGCAACCAGGGACTCCAACCTGTATCAAGCTGTGTGCATACCCACTTTAAGAAATAGAATCAATTATTGCCCTTAGCAACACCCCACATCTACTCAAACATGTTCCACAATATATGCAGAGTTGGAAGACAAGGTACAGATCAGCCCTGGACTGGCTTGGCGTGCATGTGCAGTAAGACAAACTGTATCCTCTCAAAGAACTTCTACTGAGAAGCCCATATTTACCATTGTGTGCCTATGCATGCCTATACATACATACGATTAAAATCGGAGGAATCATGGGAAGGCACATATATAGTCAAGTTTATATAACCCAAGCCTGTCAATCAAAGCAGAACCACCCAAGCTATGTCCCCCACGAACTAGCTCCATCTTTCCCTAGAATCACTCCCCAAATAACATGGAGTCCTTGACTGTCTTGTCTCTACCCCCTCAACACTGACTCTCTTGGCAGTATATCCAGATCATACACTTTTGCTTTTTCTCTTAATAAAACTTCTTGATGCTTCTGTGTGTGTTCCAATTTTTTTTGTTGTTGTTCATTTTTATTTATTTGAGAGCGACAGACATAAAGAGGCAGATAGAGAGAGAATGGGCGCACCAGGGCCTCCAGCCACTGCAAACGAACTCCAGATGCATGCGACCCCTTGTGCATCTGGCTAACGTGGGTCCTGGGGAATTGAGCCTCGAACCGAGGTCCTTAGGCTTCACAGGCAAGCGCTTAACTGGTAAGCCATCTCTCCAGCCCCTGTGTCCCAATTTTTGAACGAGGCCCCAAGACCTCTAAACACCCCAAAAACTCTGGTATTACTCTAGTCTGACCCAATTCCCAGGGGATTTTCTCCAGCAGAGCCCCCAGATCATGTCTCTAAAACACCTGTGATCTGACATTACAACCCCAGAGCCAATGAGGACTGGGTGGCCGGTCTGGGTGGAAGGTTATTCCTTGGCATTGCGCCTTAGAAACTCACAGTGATATAACACTTTCTGCATTTGTGCTCCGTCACTTTTTATCTGCCCTTGTGCATTGCACATGAGGGAAGACATCCAGGTGCTATTGGTCTGTTTGAGGTGCATTTTTCTGTATAACTTTGACTTGCTGACTCAAATCACCTGCGATGGAAGATGCAGGGAAAACATGACAGAAAAGAACAGACTTAAATATGAACTTAACAGTTTTTCTCTACAATCTTCTAGAAATAGTGACCTTCTTGGCCAGATGTGATGGTGCATGCCTTTTATGCCAGCATTCAGAAGCTGAGAGGGGATCACTGAGTTTGAGCCAGCCTAGACTACAGAGTGAGTTCCAGGGCATCCTGGTCTAGAGTGAGAACCTACCTCAAAAAGAGCTACAACCTAGGTGTTTGCTTACATAGCCTGATGGCCTGGAATCACCTCACCAGTACCCACATAAAGCAAGATACATAAAGTGGCACATGTGGTCCAGAGTTGGTTTGAAGTGCCAAGAGACCCTGGTGTACCCATGCTCACTCTTGTTTTCTTCCTCTATCTCCCTCTCCATTGATTAAAAATATAAGAGATTGATGGACTCAGCAGCAAAAGTGACACAGCTTATTTTCAATCTTAGAAGGCTCAGTGGCCCAGGACAATGTCGGCACACTGCCTCAGTACATCATAGTTAAGACTCTAAACATTGGAAACAAAGTACTAAAAGCAGCAAGAGAGTCAGCTCATTACACACAAAGGTAAGCCCATCAGAATTTCCTGATTTTTCAATGGAAACTTTATTCCAAGCCCTTCTGGCTTTTAGAGTACTCCAAACTCCAAAAAAGCTATAGCTTCCAGACCCAAACTACTGTACCCAGCAGAAATATCCCCATAAATAGGAGAAAGGAAAACTTTCCATGATAATAGCCACCTCTGTGAATATGAGCACAAAGCCAGCCCTACAGAGAATACTTCAGGGAATTCTCCACACAGAAAAGTCAAACCAACCAACCCCGAGAACTCACAAGAGGGAAAAGCAATAACCAAAACTAAGACGTGTAAATGTACAAAGCTCAAGAAAGCACCAAATCCCTCAAAGCCTTCAGCATGAGAGGGATTACATTGAACCTCAGTTGTGACTTTATAAACCTCAATGATCTCAACTTCTCGATCAAAATCCACAAGTTAACTGGGTGGATCAGAAAACTGGATCCATCTATCTTCTATCCTCAAGAAACCTATCTCACCATTAATGATAGATATCTCCTCAGAGTGAAAGAAAAAGTAGATGTGGATATACTAATATCTGACAAGATAGACTCTAAAAGAAAAGTAGTCAAAAACAAATAAATCCACTTCTTATTCATCAAGGAAGGAACCCAACAAGAGGATAGATACCACACTCCTAAGTATATGCACCAAACACAGGTGTACCATAGTTTATAAAGCAAAATCTACCTGATAACAAATGAGGAATAAATCTTAATACCATCATAGTAGGGGGACTTCAATACCCTATTATCACCCACAGATTGATTGTCTAAGCAGAAAATTAACAGGGAAATAAAAGAGCTTAACACCATAGGTCAATTAGACCCAACAGACATCTACAGAAGATTCTACCCTAATTCCACAGAATATACATTCTTCTCAGCAACTCATAGAAATGTCTCTAAAATAGACCATAAACTAGGGCATAAAGCAGCATGCCTCCACAAATTCAGGAAAGCTGATATAACTCCCTGCAGTATATCTTACCACCATGCACTAAAACTAGAAATTATCTCTGTAGTCATCCTGGCTAGTCTGCATATACACTTTAACCCAAACTGTTTCCTCTTGGCTGGAGTATCTGCTTCATTTTACAGATGGCAGAGAAAAAAAAACGATAATTGTCTACTCACCAGGAGATTTTGCCACCTCTTCCACATCTGCCAGGACCCAGGAGAACTTGCAGGGGAAGTGGTAACATGAACACTGCCCTTACTTGCAGCCTGACAACCAGCTCCAGGGGGATGGTGGCAGACATGGTGACCAATCAAAACCCAGCAAAGCAGAAATCCAGAGGCTACAAAAAAACCCCTCAAAACTAAATCAGACGCCAACAGGCCTACCATGGCCCAGGGAACATTGTGTAAGAAAGAGCAGAAAGATTGTAAGAGCCACAGAGTGGGTAGGAATGTCCTGAAGCATGGTACCCCCACTACCCCAAGAGACTGACTGAGGCCTTCATGATCCCATAAACCCACCAAGAAGGGCCCTAGGAAATGAGGCCGGGGTAAGAGTATAATCTGATATGTGTGTTTAAAAAAAAACTAGAAATTAACAAGTGATAGAAAACATACTAGCTTATGGAGTCTAAGCTGTTAAACACAATACTAAACAATGAATGGGTCATGGAAGAAATAAAGGAAACTGTAAAATTTCTAGAATAGAATGATAACAAAAACATACCAGAACTTATGGAGCACAATGAAGACAGTCCTAAGGGCAAAAATTATCGCAATAACAGCCTTCATAACAAAGACAAAGACCTCAAATTAATAACTTAACCATCTACCTAAAGGCGTGGAGAAAGGAAGAGCAATCCTACCCTGAGTTCCAGATGGAAAGAAACAATACAGATCAGAGCACAAGGCTGGAAGGAGCCGTGCTGCATGCAGCCTTCAGGGGCAGAGAAATTATCAGTGATGTTGAGCAGCAGTGGACCCAGCAAGCCTTAATATTCACCAGCCAGGCCAAGTGTGCCAACTGGTTGCAATAGTGGCATGTCTGTCTCTGTAGTCCTAGAAAATCCAGAAGGACTCCCGACCTCTCCACTCGGGTATCTATGGGAAGTGTAATGAAGGAAATAGCTTCTCGGTTGAGTGCAGAGAAATACACTTCAAAATCAGGTTCTAAAGCTAGGTTGGGGGATGAAGGTGAGGTTTATTATCTTAGTTATAGACCAGGCACTGCAAAGCCCACACTCAGTCCTTTGACAGGCACTGGAGGTGAGGAGATGGGTCCCTGGTCAGGGGTGTGAAAGGAGTTCTTAGGGGTGGATGCGGCCTGTTACAGGCTTCCCAAGAGCCGTGTTCTATAAGGTGATGGAACTCAAGCAGGTTTGTTAATCCTTAGAAGACGAACTGAACTTTGTAGATTTTTTTGACTTTTCCTTGGCGGGGGGACAGGGAATGGATGTGAACATACATCTACTCAGGGCACTAATGATAGGCCAGAGAAACAATTCTACCCAGACCTACCTTAATGAACCAGTGAGTTTGTGGATAAGGGGTTACATGCATGACTCAAAGGCAGCTTCCTCAGAAAGCTCACCACAGCATGGGTGACGATTCATGACAACTGCATCTCTGAGGCTCCCTGTGCACCCACAGCTTACAGGAGAATTGGGGGCACACTCGCCAAGGTCTAATGCATGCCATGTCACAAGGAGCGCCCCCCACACACACACACACACTGGATACTGTAGCTTCTGATGCCGTGTGTGTTCCTGGGACTTGACAGCTTGAATCTGATCCTGCTGTTGGTCCTCCATCTTAAGGCTCCACCTGCTCTTGAAGAGAAGTTTCCCTTCAGTTGTGTGTGACAGGAGCTGCCACCCCTCCCCTGTTGGCTTCCTCTCTTCTACCTTGCTCTCTGGCAGCTGTGGTACATGGCTTTAGGGTTCTTCAGGATGCAGAGGCATAATCAAAGGAAGCCACTCCTCTCAGCTCCCCGTGCCAAGCCCTATGTGGCCAAGCTTCAAACCCATGTACTATTTATGTTAATACCTGAGTGATGTCCTTTAAACTGTTTACCCCATATGCACCTCACATGCTTTCTCCTGTGCCCATCTCATCATGGTGACCAGACATAAACAGCCAAGCCAGAAATACATAACTGTAATTCCTCATCTCACCACCCACACAAGCCTAACCCATGGCCAAGTCTGGATCATTCCAATCAGCTCATGAGCTTGTCTACGTTATTTTATCTCTCCTGCTGAAAGCCAAGTTCATACACATCTCATCTCTCCTTATTAATGGCAGGGCACCCTAATGTAATTCCCACTTTAGAGGCTGATCTCCTTCTAACCTTTGATTCTACCTGTATGATATTGGACCTAGCTATATTCCTTTTCACTTCATTGCCTTACACCAACCTGTCAGCTAAGATGAGCATTAAGAGTTTTCTGTGGTTAGGTTGCCTGGGCTCAAACCTTAGCTTTGCTTTAATGGGTATGTCTTCTGAATAAGTGGTTCACATTTGTTATCTGAAAATTGATAAGCTTCACAATAACAATTCTATGCATTGCAATTTACACATATTAAACCACACAGTATACCGAGACTAGTGCCTGGAACATATTAAGTACAGAGATGTCAAGTTATCAGGCACTATCTGCTTCAGATGCAATGGTCTTCCTTAACACATTCCCATTAATTTCTTTATTGATATATGCTGCTTTATAAGTATTAAATGTTTTAGATAATGTTTCCAAAAAAGTTGCAAACAGGAAACTCTCTAAGCTGAGCTTCTTAGGAGCTATCAGATGACTTTAGAAACCAGCAAAGAAAGAGGTAAGAACACACATAAAAGGCGAGACATCTAGAAGAAACAGGCAGTCAGGAACACTAGCTGGACAGGAGTCAGGATATGGAGTTAAACAACACAAACAGAAGCTGGTGCTCTGTTCCCCTTCTGACACTCTCGTGGGATACATGGCAAGAGACTCCTGGCTAGGAACGGGAGAACCAATCGGGGTTGCAGGCCAACCAAGTTCAGAAAAGGACAGTTAATAAAGGAGAGGAGACAGCCCTGGACCCTCTATAATACCCTAAGTCTGAGCCTACACTGAGGACCCCCAGGCCTGGGCCCCATCCATTAGGAGCTTTCACTTACAGGACAGAAATGATAAAGCAAAGGAAACTATCTTTATTGGGGTGGGGGAAAAGGAACCCTGTGTCTCCTAGCTGCTACATTTCTAGTGGCCCAGCACAGGGAAAAACCTCAGACTACTGCCCCAGGGTTTGCATATCTGAGCCAGAAACTGCAGAGGAAGCACCAAGTGACACGGTTGACAGTCCAACACCTGGAAAAGCTTTCCTGAGCAGGGAGTCCCTCCAGCCAAAAACAGCTTGGTCAGTTTCAAACTTCTTCCCTTCCCAGGGTACAGAAGTGTAGAGGACCTAGTTTTGAGACAGTGTATTCTGAAATCAAAAGGGCTCAACAGATTTCTTAAGCAGCTCACAGCTGAGAACCAACATGGGGTTACACTGCCTCTTTTAAGCCAAGAAGCTTTATGTGCCTACCCTGAGACTGATCACCACCCCCCCCCCCACCAACCAGGTGAGATTATGTCTGGCTGTTCTACGTGTTCTCGTGGGTCATGGGTGACTTCTTTTCACCACACATGGCCCTGATCTTTGCCAGAGATCTGGTTTCTTGTTCTAATTCTCTCTAATGCTATCCTCCCCACCCCACCCCCCGCCGAAATGCCACTTTTGTGACCCTCATTTTGAGTGGTGCCCTTTAGAGGGCCCTACTTTTACCTTTCCTTTTAACTGTCCTCTAAGATACTACTCTCACTCTCATCCCTTTTCATGGCCCTGCTATTCCCGAGAACTCGAAGAAGGGAAAATATTGTTGAGGTTGACAGCAGCCTTCTGTCAGAAGTACATCATGCCTGGCAAAGCATGTTGGGTACTGAAAGTCCTGAAATCAGAGGTTTTTAATCCCTGGAAATTTGGCCACTTCTTTCCAAGGACAGACATACCCTTTACTGCCAGGAATGGGTGTGAACCTTGTTCCCAGAGACACCATTTCTGAGGATCTTGTGCTTTTGAAAACTCCTTGAGCCCTTCCTACAAAAAACTTGGTGGCAAATTTTCCATTTTGAGGCGTGGAAATACCAAAAATGTTCAGGATTCAAAAGGGACAATAGGGGACCTGTCTCTTTAGCCCACCTGGAGGTGTATAGGGAAAAAGGTCCCAAGGAAAAGGAAATAGTGACACACTTTGTCAAGTAAAAGCAGATAAAGTCTGCAAATCAGACCTGAGCCATGGGTGGGTGTAGAAATCCCCTACTCAGTCTGATCTCTTCTCCAGACATTGTATGCAATCTTTGAAGATTAGAGGTGCTACTCTACTAGGGCGAAGGATGAGGGATGCTGAGAGGGCAGTCCCTACCCAAGACTCCTCCATGCTAGCCCTTTCATCTTATTGCACATGGAACAAACCAGTTCCAAGATTTCTTCAAATTCAGTGCTTGGCTGCCTACGCAAAAACTGGACAAACTAGGTCCCCAAACCTTTACACCAAAGGGCCTCATCTTTTTCTGCCATAAAGCTTTGCCCCAGTACTTCTTGGGAGATAATGAAAAGTAACCACTCAAGGGAAGTCTCACCCACACCACCACTCACCAATTTATTTTGCACCAAAAAAAAGGAAACGGTCAGAAGTATCTTACATGAAACTTTTTCTATCTCTGATCAACAATAACTTAAGGCTGCATTGACTCGGGATCCTGCTTTGAGATTACCTACCCAGCCCTGGGTTTCCCTTCGTGGCTGAGAGAAGGGGCATTGCCCTAATCTAGCTGATGGGGACCAGTGCCCCAACTGATGGGATATCTCAGCAAAGAGAAATAGACTTGATGACCAGGATGCCTATGAGCAATTGCAGCTGTGGGACTCTAATCACCAAGGCCCATAAGTTGACTTGGGAAAAGCCCCTTACTGCATAGTCATCACGACATCAAGGGTATTCTTGAAAGGGCACCTGTGGCTGTCCAACAGCTGGATGATAAAATATCAAGCCCTCCTGATGGAGGGACCTGAGGTGACCCTGAAGGATTGATCTTCCCTCAACTCCACTAGTTTTCACCCAGACAGGGAAAATTTGGAACAGTCATGTTGAGAAGTGCTATTAGAAACCCATGCTGCCAGGCCTGAACTGAAGGAGCAACACTTAGAGAATCCTGACCTTCAAATGTTCAGACAGAAGTTCCTTTGTCCAACTGGGGCTAGGAGGGCAGGATATGCTGTGGTGAGAGAATCTGAGACTCTTGAATCTAACTTCCTCCCAACTAGCCAAGCTTATAGCTCTTACAAGGGTCCTGATCATTTCTAGAGGTAAAAAAGGCAAACATTGAAAGACTATAAATATGCTTTCCTAATCTTAACTCTCAGCTATCTAGAAATAAGGGGAGTACTAATGGCCACTGGAACATCTGTAAAACATTCTAAAGGAATTCTGAATCTCCTAGAGGTCATCCTGCTCCCCCAAGGTAGAGCATTCAGGGACATCCGAAGAGAAAAGACCCAGTGATCCTAAGCAACACATAGCCAAAGCCTGTCCTTCAGCTTTGAGGATTGAAAGAATGTTTCCTCTCTTATGGGAAGCTTCCCTCCTCTGTCCAAGTGACCACAATATACCCTGGTGGAGGTTGAAGACGAGGAGATGGCTAGTTTAGACCACTGTGGATGATGGGTTGCCACCAATGCTATCTATGGCTGCCTCATTCCTTACAATGGAAAGTTTTAAAGTCTCTCCACCAAATGCATCACCTGGTGGGAGATAACATGTTTCAGCTAATGAAAAGAATGTTCACAAGAAAAGGAACATCCAATACAGTGGCTCAAGTGGTCCAGGGGTATAAGGTTTGGTAAAGGACTAGTCCTCGCAACACCCACCTTCCCCTCCCAAGGCCCAAAGACAAGGAAAATATCCAGGGGAAGGCTGGCGAAAGATCACACCCACTTTCCAGGGGTCCTCAGACCTGCCTAATTGTAGTCTCAGTCAGTACCTTCACCAGATGGGTTGAAACCTCCTCTTGTAATCCAGAAAAGCCTAAGAAGTGGCAAAGGCCCATTTATTTATGTGAAATGATCGAAAAGTTTGGAATATCCAAGAGCATACAGAGTGACAATGGACCAGCCTTCTAGACCGAAATCACCCAGAGAGTGTCACAGGCTCGGGGATATAATTGAATCTCAATTTTGCCAGGCACCCCCAATCCTTGGCAAAGGTAGAAAAGGTTAATGACCTAGATAAGACACTGGACCAAACTAACACAAGAAGTTCAGAGCTCCTGGGCCAAACTGCTACTCTTGCTTGACCTTAGTATGATTGAGGAGTATTTTGGGACCACCAGGACTAACCCCTTGGAGGCACTGTATGGTAGACCCTTTACCTCCAGAAACCTGTTACATGACCCTGAGACCACCCAGTTAATATCCCAGCTGGCTATGTTTCAGCAAATCCTTTCACAGCTAAGTCAGACAACTGCCGAGATGAGACAAGGCCTTTCTCGTTCTGTTCCAGGTACTTGGTTTTGAAACAAAGACCCCTTCCTTAGATCCCAGCTGTGAGGGCCCTTACCCAGCCAACTTGTCAACCCCTGTGGCTGTTAAAATGGCAGGCATAGACTCTTGTTCCAGCACACCAGGATCAAAAAGTGACATGGCTCTAAAGGGACTCCACAGGAGCCCACTGCTAAGACTGACTCCTCCTGGAAACCCGTAGAAGAATGCAGGCTTTTCTTCAAACATTCATCTCCTGCCTCAGAAGCAACCAACTGCAAATAATGTTTAACCTTAATGTCTCCTTACAAGAACCCTTACCTGTGGGTCCTCCTTACAGTGGTACTGGGAGCAGCCTGTGGGATACATCTCCCCACTTCAGTTTTGTACAGGTTCAGTGTGATAGAAAAGAACATATTGTCCAACGAGTGACAACCTGTGTTCTCTCTGCTTCTTCTAATTCTTATCTGTGTAATTTGATCAATCAATGGCTTACAACCAGTCCTCAAAATGTTATCTGGAGCACCCTCCCTCAAGGGAGAAGGGTTGGAAACACCACCCAGGTAAATGGATTACTTTTCACCAGGGAGTTTCCTCTGCTAACTGTCCCCAGGTTGGGGGGGGGGGGAGGGTACCTCTTCTATGGCTCTAACAAAGGATGAGTTTGGGGGATGCAATGCTTAGAACCTGAGTCTGCAGAGGTAGCTGGGGCCTGGTCCAGTTGAGCCCTGAATTAAGAGGCATTCAAGATTTAACCAGTATTATAAAATGACTAACATCTATCACTTTAATTGCTTTGGGTATCACTGCTCTGGTGGCAGCTCTGGGAGGACTGAATTATCGGATAATAGCCAACACTGCTCAAATAAACACTGTTTCTTACACCACTGCCCAGCTGGTCCTTGAATTAGGCAGTAACTTCAAAGGCCTTCAGCTTCTGTAAACCCACTGGCTGGTATGGTCCTAGACTACCTTCAGGTCCTGAACTATTGAAAGAATGGCATATATGTGTAATCCTCAATGGGACTTGTTCTCTGTGTATCAATACATTTTAACTAGAGACTCAGGCTCAAGTAATACTTCAGAAAGCAAAATGGTTGCAATGATCGGTCTGTCATCTCAGGCCTGTCCACCCAAATCTTTGATTAAATCATGGAATAGTATTCTATTCTTGGCTATTTCCTTTACTAGCCCCTGCTGGCCCTGCCTACAGTCTTTCTCCCTCCCTCTCTCTTTCTCTTTCTCTCTCCCCCACCCAATGGAATGGAAGCAATTACACTTCAGATGGTCCTATACATGGATCCCCCATGAATGGTTCATCTGAGTTCTTCTGGGGGCCTCTTGATTGCTGGAATCTGTGGACAAATACTCCCTCTTCTGAGACACCAGTCTTGGCCTACTATTAGGCCTTAATGGAAACTGAATACATAATGGCTGTCAAGTTACCATGTGACCTGAGCCACCCATCATGACCTGCTGCTCTCTGACCCACTGAGTTATAAAGTTGGGTGTGTGTATGGAATTCCATCAAATGGAAGTGGTACACGTGTGCTGGGCCCACACAGGTCCTGAAGGTATAAGTAAGTTCCGTGAAGTTGCCCAAATGCTGAAGGCACCTGTGTTATATCTCCTTTTGTCCCCAAGCATGCATCTTTGGTATCATGGGGTGTGCCCTATGATTGAGAAGACTGGGCCCTGGTTCACAGACATCTCTGCATGCTCAACAGGCATCTCCTAGAAGTGGACAGCCTCAGCACTTCAGCCCCTTTCTGGTATGACGCTGAAGGACTGTGGTGAAAGAGAATCTTAACAATGGGCAGAACTCTGAGCAGTGGACATAGAGGTACATTTTCCTTGGAAGGAAAATTGGGTGGAAGTGCAATTCTATACTGATTTGTGGACTGGATGGTTGAGGACTTGGAAGGGGCACGAATGGAAAATTAGTGAGAAAAACTATTGAGGTATGTGGAGAGATCTCTCTAAATTGGCTAGGATATGGATATTCATATCTCATGTAACCCACTCACGGAAAGGTGACCTCATCAGAGGAGGATTTCAATAATCAAGTAGGTAGTATCCTATCTGTCAACACCTCTCCCTGGCCACCCCAGTCACTGCCCAATGGACCCATGAACATACGAGCAAGGATGGGAGGTTATGCATAAGCTCAACTTCTGCTCACCAAGGCTGACCTGGCTGTGACTACCACTGAGTACAAGTCTTCCAGCAGCAGAGACCAACACTGATCCCCTGATATGGCACCAATCCATGAGTGATCGACCAGCCAGCAACCTGGCGGCAGGTTGACTACACTAGATCACTTCCACCGTGAACAAGGCAGAACTTTGTCCTCCCTGGAAGACACACTTGTTCTGGGTATGGATTGGTCTTTTCTGCATACTGTGCTTTTGCCAAAACTACCATCTGTGGACTTATGGAATGCCTTATCTACCATGGTGGTATTCCACACAACATTGCTTATGACCAATGAACTCTCTTCACAGCTAAAGAAATATGACAGTGGGCTCATGATTACAGAAGTCACTGGTCTTGCCATGTTCCCTTCCATCCTGAAACATGTGGCTTGAGAAAATGGCCTTTCAAAGAAACCATCATGGTGGCAATAGCCTTATAGGCTGGGGCAGGGTTTTCCATGAGGCCATATGTCATCTGAGTCAGTGTCCGTTACATGGTACTATTTCTTCTACAGCCTGGATTCATGGGTCCAGGAATGAAGGTGTGGAACTGGGAATGGTACACCCACCATCACCCCCAGTGACCCATTAGAAAAATTATTTCCTATTCCTGTGACCTTGCGCTCAGCTGCCTAGAAGTATTTGTTCCGTAGATGGGGAATGCTTCTATCAGGAGGTACAAAAAACTAGCTACTTCATAGGTGAACTAATCGTGTCCATTGGACACGAAGCTAAGACTTTACCCTGGGCAATTTAGGCCCCAGATGCCCTTCAGTCAACTGGCTAAGAAAGGAGTAGCATTGCTAGCAGAGGTGATTGGTACAGACTAGCATGATGAAATTATACCGCTCCTCCCCAATGGAAGTAAGGAAGAGTATGTCTGGAGTTCAGGCAATCCTTTAGGTCACATCTTGGTATGACTGTAATAGGGTTCTCGGAGAAGGACACTGAAGCTTTTCTACCAGGGAGCCACTTTCACGGTTGTCTGTTCTGTGAGCCCTCACCGCATTTCCATTTTGATGCTTGAAACCTCTTGAAGCCAAAGAGCACCATCTTGGTCTAGGGATTCATATTTATAGAACATCATGATGCAAGTGGACAGTTGTTTAGGGGATGGATTCACATGCAAGATAATAAAGTTACAAATGTCATTTGTTAACCTGTTTTTATGAAAATTATAAAAAACTATAAACCCCATGAAAGATATATACAGTACAAAGCCCTGAGAGAACACAGAAGACTCATCCAGATTTCATGAGGTCAGTGGACCTGCCCTCAGACGTATCTAGAGGAAACACTTTGTCCGCAGCATCCCCAGAATGCTAGTATTCAGGAAGAGGGCCTGCCCAGCCACCTGTGATGTGGTCACTGCCATTGTATTGCTTGGTTCTGTCTACTGTCCCTGGTGAGCACGTCTGTAGGCTCCTCTCTGAAATGGTCTCAGACCCAGAAGGGAATATATGGTTTCTAGGTGTGAGTTGTTGATGCAGGTGCCAAGACCCACAGGAAGGACCAGGTTGTTTCTTCCTGCTTTATGATGAGAAGGGACTTGTTGAACAAAGATGAGTGGAAAGGTCATTTCAATGAAGTGAAGGAGCATGCCATACAGACTAGGACTACCAGGGTCTTGGGGTGGGGGTGTCAGCCCCTGTCATGGTTTTTTCTCTGTTCCTGTTTGTGAAACATTCATGCACACAGATACCCACCTTCACACTGCTGTGTGAACCGCAATGTGACTTGGGTCTGTATGCTGTGTCTCTTATTTATGGCAGGAAGGTTAAACGACTCAAGGTCTCTAGGAAAGAACTGGGAAAATGTAGGATATTCAAGATGCCATATAATGTAGAGAGTCAACAGCACTAAGCCAGCAGGGTCTGTTTTGGCCGCCAGCTCAGGTGCGTATGCATGAGGCCATGAGAGGCTTCCTCTGCCATCTCCTTTCCTGGGCCTCCTCCTCCCTGTCTCTGCAGCCCCGTCAGGAAGGTGCAGGATGGCTTGGGCACTGGGCATGGGCATGCTTTTAGTCAGAGTCAGAGTTGGAAAATTCCTCTGCCCTGTGTGCTGTAGTCTCATCTGTGGAGTGCACTTACTTGAGGCATTTGGCCTTGTCATTAAAGGTCAGGTGGAACTCAATTGTTAAGCTTACGGTGGCAGGAGAAAAAAAAAAGCCAAAAACCTGAGTACTTGGCAATGGCACTGATGGAGATGACGAGGTAGACGTGAGCAGTGGCGACAGCTCAGGAAGGCCATGCGCGATCTGTTCCTTGGTCAGCCAATTCAAATGCTAATCTCATCCAAAAACACCCTCACAGAAACACCCTGCGAAATGCTTGGCCAAATGTGGAGACGCCCTATGGTTCACTCATGGTGACACACAAAATTCACCACTCATGCTATCTCTTCTGAAATATTAATGGTGGGCTCAGTTGCCCTTGTTAATCCTGAAGATATATATAATCTGTTGAAAATGGCTGTTTCAGTCAGCATAGCATTGCTGGCAGAAAATACCTAACCAAGAGTAGCTTGTGGGAAGAAATGGTTTATTTTAGCTTACGGACTTGAGGGGAAGCGCCATGATGTCAGGGGAAGATGATGGCATGAGCAGAGGCTGGAAATCGCCTCCTGGCCAACATCAGGTGGACAGTGGCAGCAGGAGAGTGTGCCAAACACTAGTAAGGTGGTGCTGGCTATAACGGCAATAAGCCCTCCTCCAACAATACATCGCCTCCAGAAGGCTCCAATTTCCAAATTGCCACCAGCTGGGGACCTAGCATTCAGAACACATAAGTTTATGAGGGACAACTGACCCAAACCACCACAATAGCCAAGTCCAGACCATGGGGCTGGGCACTGTGGTGTTGTCCTAAGCTATCCCATTCTTACTCGGCAGACTGCCCATGACACATCCATGAAGACATATGTCTACACCCTCTCCTGTGGACTAACTGGAGGGCCTCCCCAGATCCCATCCTAAAGCAGGTACAGCCTGTCTCCTGTTCTGGCCTCATTGTCTCTACATCTAGTGAGTCAGTTTAGGAGTATCAGCGACCTGAAAGCAAAAGCAAGGAACGTAATATCCTTGAGCCTACCCTTGCAATAAGGAGCTGCCTCCCTGTGTCTGTTTGTCCTTGAACGCAACCTGAGTCCTTCCCTAGAAATAAGTTCCCAGGAAAAAAAAAAGCAATTGTCCCCTCATAAGAATAGTTACACCCTTCCTGGAAGACTAAGATTCCTGACACACCGCCCTGAAACCTGTCAGGCTGATCAAGTCAGCCCCTTTCGGAACCTAGAAAAGGCTCCACTCTGGCTGTGTAGGTGGGCTTCTCAAACCTCTTGCCTCCTTAGACAAGAGCTCTGCATTCCTTCTCTTAAACTCTAGGCTTTTTTCTGGGAACCCTTCTCATGTCTCTTGGGCACAAGCTCTGTCTGCCTTCCTTCTCTTCAGTTCTATTTATACTCTAACAAAACCTATAAACTTTGCCTCTACTCTGTGGATGTCAGTTCTTTGAATTCATAAGAATCTGGAGGCCACTGACTTAGAAGTTTTTCGGGACTGCTGAGCAGCATGAATTACCATGCAGGAACAAGGTCCCATGACTGTTTTCAGGAAAGAAGGGATGGCTCAAAATAAGGGTTTTTCTCACTAGCTGTGAATAGGTGGGGTAAGCAAACCAGTCAAGTAGATATTTCAACTTCCTGAAGATGGCTAAACAAACATGTTAACCCCCTGTGGGTGGGTGGCTGTCTGGAATAGATGGCTGGAAAATGACATGCATGTGATTAAAATAATGCAGGTGTGAAACTGCAAGCTCCAGAGTTCTTCCTGTCCTAGGTGTCCTGAGCTGAAGTCCTTAGTGTTAATGCCCCTAACCACCAGGTGAGCCCTATGTCTTCCTATAAACCCCATTGGTGACGTGCTCCCCACTTCCGTGACATGAGTTTCTGAAAGTGGAGCACCTCGCACGGGCTGGGCGATGTCCCTGGCTCAGGTGAGTGACGGGGTTGCAATCTGTGTGCATGTTCTTCCCCACTGAGATGGGCCCCTTCCATTGCACGGGCTAATGGAGCTTTCTGCCCCTCTGTCTCCATGGACACGGGATCTAGGATGCCATACACAGTCCTGCAAAGACTCATGCTCATAGATGACCTGACAATACCCTAAACTTTGGTCCTGTGAAAGTGAGAAATGAGAGGCAGGGCAGAGTTGAGAATGAGAGGTCAGGTATTGATGGTGTACTCAACATGGCAAAGTGAACTGATCCAGAGAGGAAGCTTGGATTTGCTCATTGCTTCTGGCTTTTGGGTATTTCAGCTAGAGACATCTAAAGAAATCTGTCATCAGCTAAAGGGATAGACTGTGGCCCTGTGTGACAGAATGCAGACTCTGCAAAAACGGTTCAGAAAAATCACAACCCACAACAAGAAGTAACAACAAAACCATGGGAAAGGGGGGGGGGGTGGTAATCTTAAGTTCATACTTGAAGTACGTATTTTTAATATAATATCAACAAACTAACTAGGTACTTAATGAAAAGTAAAAAATAAGAACTGTATTTAAGAAAGTTCAAACTTTAGATTGACGAAACAAAGGCTTTAATCCAATGCTGGCTTTTACCAGGAAGACATAAGGAAGTGTTCATCACCCCAAATGGAGAAGACACCAGTAGGCCAAAAACAAGTAGTGTCCAAATCAGCTTGGAAAACCAAGGGGTTCATTGGAGTTAGCTACAGGATACTTACAGAAAAATGAGTGACCCCCAAGCAGCTGCATCATTGAAAAGTCAAACCCCAGCATGGCCAACTCACAGCCAATTAATTGTACCAGTGAAGAGGTCCACCCCCAGTGAACCGTTTGCCTTTGATATAATCTCAGGAAGTACCTTATGTCCCACTTTTTTCCATGAGAATTTAATAGGTTCAAGATGATAAGGGTATCATGAGGCAGTAACAGCTGCTCTGTTTAGAGAGCAATGGTCTTGCTCAACCAAGAGAAAATGTATAGCAACTATACAAAATACGTTTGGAGCTAAACTGAACAATGGTTAAATCACTAAAGAGAACTAAGAAAGAAATAGATAATACACATGAATCAATGTTTATAAATTGAATATCAATAGTTTTGAGGGTGTGCATGAGTGTTCCAGGGGTTCTTGTGTAAAATGAATGCCTGACACATGTGCCAATTTTTGTACCCAGTGTATGTGAATGGCTTTGAATTGAACCTGGGCCAGCAGGCATTGCAAGCAAGTACCTTTAAGTGCTGAGCCATTTCCCCAGCCCCAATAATAAAGATTTTTAAAAGTACAAAGATATCATGGGGGGGGGGAGTACAATAACACTCTACTGTTCTATAGACTTGAGCAGGAAGGAAAAGCATCTGGGGATTTTGAATAGATTGAGATCATCAGTCTAAGAAATGGGAAAAAAGGAAGATGAAGTGTTATGGGCACCACTGAGCATGGCAATATATTGGGGGCAGAGGGGAGGAGGCAGAAAGACATCGGTGAAATTAACAGCCACACACTTCCAACTTTCAAAGACATCAATCTACACAGGCATGAATCTCAATTTAAAGTAGGATAAACTACACCACCTTCTGAGTTGCTTGCCCTCGTCCTTCTAAGCCATCCCTCTACCAAATGACCTATCTCAGCACTAGTTGTCAGCACATGTCAAACCCTGCTCACTGCACTGCAGTGAGATTGCCTGATCAGCAGGAGTGAGTGTGCACTGCCATGCATCATGATGGGAGAGCTAAGCGCTGCTGGCTTGTTTCCTCTGGGACTGGAAACAGGAAGCCTGTAACTGGTCTCCCCTGGACTCAGCCTTTTGTTTATGGCTGATTATAATCTACCATTTTCATGTAATCAACTGTAATTGTGAGCATAGGCATTCGTCATGGACCTAAGGATGATGGGGACCCCAGGTTTAAACCAGTGCTGGCTCCACCTCAAATTAAGAAAAATATCAGTCACTCGTTTTGCCCAAGAAGGGGGGGATAGACCACCATGTGATGGGTTTGGCAGAAGTCGATCATCCGGAGGCTGAGGCAGCTGAAATCTGTTGGTAGCCACCAGAAGGCAGGTACATTGGGCCTACAAAGGAATCCTATAGGGGCAAAATTAGTGCCCACTACAGTAATAATTTTTCTGACATGACTTCAGTCCACTTCTTCTAGCTTCCCTCACCCCTTGATTTCTCCTGGAAACTTTCATCCATCCTCCTTTCTGCTTCTGGGAAAGTCAACTTAAGGTAACTGCAGCCAGAAGTTGTTCTGGGAAAGAATTCCAGAACACAATCATGTGTGATGGGTGTGTGTATCAACCTAGGGCCTCGTGTGCTAGGCATGCACTCTCCCATGGAATTACATCCCTAGCAAGAAATGGAATGTTTGAAGGTGGCCTACTTAGCAGCCAGATACAGGGACATAGCAATAGACAGGTGGGGTACAGGTCATAATGATGAAATGAGAGCAGTGGTTCTCAAGGTGTGTCTCCAGTGAGCAGCAGCAACAACTCCTGGGAACCTGCTATAAATGCAAATTTAGGGATCCCATGTCAGGCCTGCTCAAAGTCTGGAACCAGGCCCAGTAATGTGTTCACATGAAACTATTAGGTGTTACAAGTGAAGGACAAATTTGCCCTGGTGAGCTTGGATGGTGGAACGGGTGGCCTTGAAGGATATTTCTGGCATCTCAGTGACAGCAGGGAAGACAAGTGAAAGGACCACAAGAGCCAAGCGTGGCTGGGTTGGCCACCAAGGTGAAGACTCAGTGTGAATGTTGAAAGGGCCCAATAGTGATTTTAGGGAAGCCTTGAACCTGTTACGTCCCTCAGCTCCAGGGGGACCATGGCTCATGCGCTGCTGCTCATGCGCAGTTTAGAATCCTGGAACCTTACCTCTGCGGCTCCTGCACGCCTGCCTCCAAAGAAAACGCCTCACAGGACACAGCCTCATTCCCGGCTTTCTGCGTGCTGCTCTGCCACTAGAGTTTCCTTACCTTGATTTAAGTATCATGGGAGAATTAAAGACGATATAGACTGGGATTGGTTTCTGTTTTGTTTTAAATTAAATAGGTGTTGTTGGTCCCACAATGACTCTCGGTCTGATGATGAAAGGAGAAACAGCAAAGCAGGGATTTTTCACATCAGCAGTCTAAGATGTCTGAATTGTTCATAATTGGTCCCCAATTTATGTACCACATTTACTTTCTTGGCAGTATTTCTTTCCAACCTTGCATTACTTCTATTGAACATTAATTAAGTTAGCGCGATTTAGTTCAGTCCATGTTAATAGAATCGCTGAACTGGTTTGTGTGACTCTACTCGTGTGTATCCAATTTGTGTAGTCCCTTGAACTCAGCTGCCAAATATTTCATGAGACATACTTTTAAAATCATTTGTTTCTCAAATTTAAATTTAACTGAGCATTCTGATTTTATTTACTAAGTCTAAAAAAAAAAACCACTTACCTTTAAATACTATGACTATAAAAAGAGGGTTTCTGCTGCCTTCACACAGGAGCATCATTTATTTACTGCCAACAATAAAGCCAGATGTCTGCAGCACCATTAAGCAAGGATCTGGGATCAGAGGCTATCCTCACAGGTACAGTTACTCTACAACTCCACCCCCTCCCCCGAGGATCCCAGACAGGTCTCTCTAGAAACGGCTGTCCTGTGCTCGATTTCAGTTGGAGTGGTCAGGAGGATGCCAGGACTGACATGAGTTGAGAACCACTCTCCTGGCTTCAACATTAACTGTCAGCAGCAAGAACATAAAGGTTAAGTCCTGGCATCCATCCTGGGTCTAGAAAATTAAATGGTACTTCTTTATTATTAGTTATGTACTCCATGTGTATACAGTCATGTTGGTACCTTTGTTAGCCTCCTCCCTGTCCTCCCCCCTCCACAGGGGCTTGTTGGGGATTGTGGGTTGTACATTGTGGGGTTAGCCATCAGTTATGGGTAAGAGGCAAGGTCTCTGTGCATAATGACCCAACGTGTGACTCTAACATTCTTTCCGCCCCCTCTTCCACAAATTTCCTTGAGCCATGTTGGGGTCATTGAGGTCTGCTTCAGTGGTGAGGTCTTGGGAGCCCCTGTGTCTATCTCCTTCACCCTTGTGTTGGAATTTCAATTTGTGTATCCTACATTTTCTCTAATCACCATTTCATATTTATTCCATGATACCCCTTTCACTTGTGTCTGGGAAAATCAAGCTTACTCCTACATGGTTGGATTAGTTTGGGTTTATCTCTTCAAGGACAGGCCCCAGTGACCTGCTTCCTTAGATCCCACCTGTGAAAGGTTCCACCACTGCAAACAGCATCATATGCCTGGAGGCCAAATCTTCAACACATGGGATGTTAAGAGGCATTCAAGATCCAGACTATAGGAAATGATTTTCTCAGGATTTGACCAGCCAGGTGGATGTGGTAAGGAAGAACAGAGATAAAAGTATAATGGAAACACACTATGTAAGGCTATATTTATTTAAAGGCTTTGACCAGTAAATTTCATGCATCTACCATCACAGTATCACACAAACTTTTCACCCCTAAACTCCCATATTTAACTTATTTAACCCTTCCCTGGGAAGCACAATCTTTTTTGTGGCCGCAGCAGTTTTCTGTTCTAATGAACATTATATTATTGGAACCATACAGAAATCTTCTAAGATTGTCTCCTTAACAGCATGCATTTATGTTCATTTTGTGCCTGTGACCCGACAGCTCACTTCTCTCACTGCTGAATATTACTGTATTGTATGGGTGTACCATTGTTTATTCATTTCACAACTATGGTTGCTTCCAGTTTGAACATAGTTTCTATAAACACTCACATGCTAGCTTTTGTGTGGATAAATTTTCAAAGCAAAATGCTTATGAGGACAATCACAAGTGGTCTTTTATGCATACCTTTGTAAAACACTGCCAATATGCCCCACAAAGTAGCTCTACCTTTGCCATCCCTTACTAAGAGGTCCTTGCCTGTATTTGCAAGTGTTTTAAAATTCCGGTCATTCTTTTAAGTATACTCTCATATATATTTCTGTGTGTGTGAGAGAGAGAGAGAGAAAGAGAGAGAGACGGGGGGTGGGGACAACTCTTGGCTCCATCTTCATTTGAGGCAGGGTTTCTTCAAAGTGCTGTGTGTGAGCTTCCAGAAAATACTCCTATCTCCACTCCCTTCCTGCCACAGACACAGTGGGATTACAGATGCCTGACACAGCTTCCAGCTTTCACAGGGGGTCTGGGGATCTGAATTCAGAGTTGTATGTTTGTATTAATCATTTTAATAATGTCATTGTTTTAATTTACAACTCCCAAATGACAAATGCCTTGGTCAATATTTCAGATAACATGGAAAATAAGCTTTTTTTGATTTATCAATTCTCTGCAGAAGCATGTGTTCAGGTTTTGTCAATGTTTGGATGAGCTACTTGTTTCAAAATTGAATTTTAAGCATTCCTTATATATGTTGGATGTCAGTCCTTTATGGGTTAGGTGGTACCATATTTTTGCCAGATTGTGGCTATCTTTTCATCTTTCCACAGAAACATTTAAGAAAGGAAAGTTTATTTCAGCTTATGGTTCTAGAAGGTGGAGTCTGTCATGGTGGGGAAATCATGACAAGAACAGGAAACGGCATCCTGTTGTCACATCAGTGAAGAGGATATAGTGATAAATACTGATCAGGAAGCTTTCTCCTTTCTAAAGCTATTAGACCATTTTAATCCATGTATTTGGACCAAAATACCCTCCCTCTTGTTTTGCTCCCTCCCCCACCCCATCCCCTTCCTAGTAAACCCTTTTCTTTCTAACTAGTCCTTCTATTTTGATGTCATCTTTTGCCTTCCTCCATCATGCATGACAGCTTGTCAGTGGGCCAATATTATGCAGGTCGTGTACAAGTAATGACAACCACTGTGAGGTTACAAAGGTGCCAGTCACTTTGTGTCTAGGACACAGTGTTCAAAGCTTCCCTCCCCACCCTTTGGCACTTACGTTCTTTCCCCCACCTCTTTGGCAATGGTCTCTGAGTCTTGGAGGGTGTGAAAGATGTCTTACTTAGTGCTGAACACTCTACTATCACTTCTCAGCAGGTTGAGCTTTGAGTATCCCAATAGTTACTATCACCTGAAAAGAGAAGCTTTTCTAACCAAAAATAAGAGTAGACCTAATATATAGGCATAAGCATAAATATTTAAAGGGCAATTTGATGGGCATAATATATCCATTTAGGCAATAAACAGCAGTGTCCTCTCCACAGAGCTCATAACCTTCCTCACCATAGGATTTTGACTAGGTTTGCAATACCAGACATGAATTTCCTCCCATGGAGTGGCCTTCAAATCCAATCAGAGTGTTTGGCTACCCCTATAACACACATGCCACTATTGCACTAGTGGACACATCTTGCACAGCTGGCCAGTTGTGTAGCTTGCAGTTCCACTACTTGTTGTTCATAACTTTTCTTCCCTAGCAGGAAGAACCATAGTTTTTAACTTAATAGTCCAATTAGCTTTTCAGTGTTATAGTTAAAACTTCATTGTAGACTCAATATCATCTTGGTTTTTCTCCTGTACTAACTTCTGAAGCTTTTTAGTTTGGCACCTGACATTTAGGTCTGTGACACATTTAGGATTTTTGTTTTTTATCTAGATGTTCCTTCTTGCTGATTTATGAATGTCAAATTGTACCTACCCCATTTATTAAAAGATTATCCTTGTCTATGGATCTGTTTCTGAATGGTCCATTTTGCCCCATCCATTGTGTGGACTGATCTCTCACAAATAGATCCCTGTCATGATTTTATACCAAGTAGCTTCACACCAGGTCTTCAAGGTGGGCAATGGTAGAATTCCCCAACACTTGCCTTCAGGGTTTCACTGGCTATGTAACATTATCTTTTAAAATTATGTTTCATTTAATATACTTGTTTACTTCTAATTTATGAGCAGAGAGAAGTGGGAGAGAGAGAGAGAGAAAGCAAGATAGAAGGCATACAGTCCCTTGTGGCAGGAAAATGTATGGTAACAAATGGATCCATGGTAATAGGAACATTCAAAGCCAGTTTCTCACATCTTATTGGGCCAGGAATTGGAGACTACATAGCATATGGGGCTGAGCTATAGACCTCAAGGCCTGACCCTAGACAACCTTCCTTTAGCAAGGCTCCACCTTAAAAAGACTCTAAAACTTCCTAAAACAGCATTAACAGCTGGTGACTGAGTGCTCAAACATATGAGTTGATGGGAGACTTTTCACATTCAATGTATGACATCATCCAAGAGCACTTAGGTAGTATAGTAGTATTGTATTATGTTCAGATATTTCTAATTATAAATGAAGAACTGATACATGATTAAACTTCTCTAGAAAAGAAATTCACAGCAAATATTCAAATGTTCAATCAAAGAAAATTAGCCTTATTGCATATATTCATCTTCATCATGGCTCATAGTAGAAAAATCCCTATAATTCAATGATTTGGTTTCAGCAGTTTTGTAGGTGCTGCTACAGTAAAGTAAGTAATTACCACTAAATCATTGAAGCCCATTAAAACCTTACAAAAAAAATGTTTTCCCTAATGCAGTTAGCAACCTCTGACTAGGAAATTATCAAAGTGAAAACTTAAATTTCCCACTTGTATTATATATTTTAATCACCTTCTGATTATTCACATTTGTAGTATTTAATATTTTCACAGTTACATCATTATAGGACATAAGATGAACTAAAAGCTGGGCCTGGTGGCACAAGCCTGTAATCTCAGTACTTGGGAGGTGGAAGCAGGAAGATCAAGAATATAAGGGTCTTCAGCTGCATAAAGTTTGAGGTCAGCCTGGACTACATACAGTCCTTTCTCAATCCCAACCCCATCAACAGAGAGAGAGAGAGAGAGAGACAGAAAGAGAACACTAGAACAGCCTACTTCCTCCTCTGCAAGAGAGAATATAGCCTTTTTTTAAAAAAAGTCTTGAGACTTACATTTTTACTTTTCCTTATTTATACTTAACCCAAAGCTTTTATGTATTTATTTTAAGCCCATAGTCATTTAAGACAGATGGCTCTATAAAAAGATTTCTTTTCCTTAATTGGAAATTAGGTAAGGAATAAAGACAATTATAAATTAAATGATGTAACTTACATGTTGAAATTCTGCAGTATATTTTGCTCGAGAGTACTTAGAAATCATATATTGCTGATTTTTATAAGTGAATAATTAAACTCATATTTATCAAACATTGACAGAAGCATATTATAAACAGGAGCTTCTAAAACAAACCCCCAGCAAGTTTAGCAGCAGAAGTTCCATGTTGCCAATTCAGTTATGACTGATTGAGAAGACATCTTCCCAAACAAATACTTTCAAAACTTCACAAATGCTCAGTGCTAATTTCAACCCAACTATCTTTCTATATTTCTGAACAAATACAAGTTCAAGATCAGTGTTTTTTAGTAAAAATAAAAATAAAAAACATTTCCTACTAAAGTCCCTTGACAAATTTTGGATTTTTTCCTCACCATTTCAGAACTTCTGCATTTTATATACAACAGACTCCAGAAGAGTGTGTGTGTGTGTGTGTGTGGTTTATTTTGGTTAGAGTTTTTGTACTGGCTCATGATTCTCTCCCCTGGCTGCAGGAACTGTGAGCCTAGTATCTATATCTGCCAGAACACCTTACCTCTGGTTCAATTTATGCTTTTTGGATGGAAAATACTCATGCAAAGCCTGGATACAGAAGACTAAAACCAAATATTTCTTCATCTCTGGTGGTAAATTGCCAAACATAAACTTTTTCTCCTCAAAGTTCTCTTGCTTTCCTGCCTTGGGCCATGAATGGAGCTCAAAATTGTCAGTGATTTCCTTAAAGGCATCAGCTCCGGTAGCAGCTGCCATCTGCCTTTGCTCTCGATAGCAGTGAACCTGAAAGTTCGAGTGGATTCTAACATCTGTTCCTTTAGATGCTTGGGTGGGAGCAGAGACCGGGGAAATGCTCAGTCTTGCAAAACGCAGCAAGCTCTGGTATCAGTAAGAGACTCTGGCTCAGACAAGAATAGGTAGAAGAGAGCCTGGCAAATGGCTTAGCAGTGAAAGGCACTGCTCGCAGTCTGTTGGCCTGGGTTCCGTTCCTCAGCACCATGTAACGCCCGATGCACAAAGTGGCACATCTGGCATTTGTTTTCAGTGCCAAGATGCTCTGATGTGCCTATTCTCATTCTCTCTATAGCTCTTCTTGCAAATAAGTAAATAAAAATATTTAAAAGAATGGGAAGATGAGTGACAGCTGACATTCTGACCACCAGAGGCAGCCCCCATCCCATCACAGGTGAGTGCGCAGAGTGCTGCAAGGAGACATACGCACAACACACGCACACACGCACCACGTTCCATACACGCACAAGCAAAAGAGGAAAGTTTAAAATCCTCAAGTACAGAGCAAATGGCATCTGGGTCAGCATAAGGCCAGCAAGCTTGAGGAGAAACTCTCCTTGGTCATCAGTAATGGAGGAAGCCAAAGCCATTCTGCTATTTCAAGTACACGAGGATTTAAAACAGAACTCGGGGCTGGAGAGATGGCTCAACAGTTAAAGGTGCTTGCTTGCAAAACCTGACACAGCCTGGGTTTGATATCCCAGTACCCACATAAAGCCAGATGCACAAAGTGGCACATGCATCTGGAATTTACTTACAGTGGCAATAGGTCCTGTTGTGCCCATTCTTTCTCTCTCTCTCTCTCCCCCTCCCTCTCTCTCTCCCCCTCCCTCCCTGCAAATAATAAAAATTTAAAAATATACTTAAGCCAGACATGGTGGCACATGCCTTTAATCCCAGCACTCAGGAGGCAGAGGTAGGAGGATCTCCATGAATTCAAGACCATCCTGAGACTACACAGTGAATTCCAGGTCAGCCTGGGCTAGAGTGAGACCCTACCTTGAAAAACCTACTTAAAAGAGAACTAGGCATATACCAAGCATTTGGGAACCTGGAACGGGTTTAGGGAACCCTCAGACTTTTCCCCCAGAAAATCCCGAAGGCAGAATTTCCACCCCCAGGCCAAGAATGATAAGAAACCATCATGTGTGGTCATTCCTTGCAGCTGGAAGCTGCTAAAAGGTTGATGAATCAAGGTCCTCAAAGACCCGACCCTTGCCACTTACTGCAAGGGGAGAATCATTGGATTTTTGCTTCCAGTGCACTTCCAAATATTGCTTGAGGTGAAGTAAAAGTCAGTGTAGTTCTACAAAGGCATTCTGAAAAATTCAGCTTCTGGGTACCAGTGTCTGTGAAAGAGGGGGGACATGGGCAGGAAAGGAGAGAGCTGAGTGCAATCAGTAATGTCACACCTTAAACAGAAATGGCGCATGTGTCTGTCATGACCAGCTTCTAAGGCGCTGACTGCCACCTGATGACAGGGATCACCTTCAGAAAGCAGGACAGACTCTCATACCCACCAGCCTGATTCCAGAGTAATAAATGTGGCTACTAAAAGTAGCGACCTCAATACCCCCACGATCCCAGGGGGGAGTACTGATCTTTAAGTAATAATCATACGAGTTCACAACAGTGCATTTATACAGACACTCTTCACATGAAGATAGCAAAGCTACGCACCTTAAATCTAAGATTTCGTTGAAGTAACTGAACATTGTACAAAGCTTATGCGGCCACTAAACATAGCGGGGCGTGCTTCTATTTATTGATGCATGACATCTCTGTGTGTTCCAGTTTAAGATACAGTCCCAAAAGTTCTCTGCAGATGTCTGGATGTGATGTCCCTGGCCTGCTTCTCCAATGCTATCTCATGTTTCTCTTCCTCAGACCAACGTGCCTCAGCCACACTGATATTCCAGTTCCTTTCTCCCAGGCCCATCTTCACAGTCCTCCTCTACTGGGAACACTCTCGATTATTTGTAACCTGGATGAACATTTAAGTAAAGACACAGCTGAGAACAGGCATAAAGACAATGGGTTTTAATGAACATGGGACGTGAGGACAGCTCCATAGAGGGGCACTCCCTAACCTGCGTGAAGCCCTGTAGTCCATCCCCAGCACCACAAAGAAGGAAGGTATTCTTGTTTGTATATCAGGGTCTGCAGTTCTCCTTGCAATTCTATGGCTCAGTAAATTACTTTGTGACTTTGACAGCTAATTTGAAGGCCTAGAGGAAATCATACATGTAACTTGGGACAGACTTTAGTGTCTGGTAGAAGCACATGCTTTTCTCGCAAAACATTTTAAAAAATAACTGAGCATGAGGGAGAAGAATCAACAGACTCTCATGAAATTTTCTTGAGATAGATTGTTTTAGAACAGTTTTAAGATCAAGGGGGATGTGTGTGTGCGCATGCGCACACACATGCATGCAATTTTCCATGCCCTATGCACATGCATGCAAAGAGAACTCTTTGGAGCTGGAGGCCATGCCATTTTCTGGTAAGACTGGCTAACGAGCGAGCCCCAGTGATCCTCTTGTCTCCACCTCACCACCTTGGTTCTGGGGTTATAGCCATGTGCAGTCATGCCTGGCTTAAATTTAAAAAAAAAAAAAACATGGATTCTGGGGATTGAACTCAGGTCCTTATGCTTGCAATATAAGCGCTCTCTTTCCCACTGAGCCATCTCTCAGCCTAGAGAACCATATTCTTTAAAAAAAATAGTAAATTTTTTTGTCCACAGAAGAGTGTTTATAACTTACATGGGCACCTCAGTTTTCTTTGAATACATATTTGCATCCAGGTTAAAATATGCAATGTTAGCCAACAGCTTGGAAGCCTTCCATGTGCTTTTCTTTTCTTCTAACACCCAGGAGATTAAGAAAAAAGTTAGTATAGGATTATGACTTCCTTAACTTTAGCAATACATTTTTCTTGATTTTTTTTTTTTAGTTGGACTACAGGGAGGCACATATAAATAGGTATGATATAATACTGTAAATTATAATGAAAAGGCAGAAAGACCCAAATTTTTAATCATTTTTATCATTGCACAGGCCTTTAGACCTAGAACACTCTACAACATGTACTTTACCATACCATGAAACCCCAACCAAAGAGTTTTCTTTTTATCTCATTGTTGACACAGGGTCTCATATATAGGTCAAGCTGGTGTTGAACTCAATGTGTGGCCCAGGCTTGTCTCAAACTCACAATCCTCCTGCCTCAGCCTTCAAGTGCTGGGATTCCTTGTGAGAACTACCTTGTCTGTCTAGAGCTAAATCCTGATCACACTGCAATGCAGAATGTAGGCCCCCTTCCCCACTGTGAATCATTGAACTGGGAGCAGTATTTTGTTTTTCTCAGACTCGTGCTGGGAAATAGCTGCTTGGGGGTCTTCGCACAATGGCTTTTGTATGGGCAGGGGACGGCTGCTGCAGAAATGCTTTGGATGTATCCCCACCTTACCTTAGTTTTCAGCACTGTGGTGCATCGCGGGCCCATGGCTTGCATCGGAAGCTCCTCACGCGCACACCCTCAATCTTGGAGAAAGGGGGTCTGGACAGGGCATACTTGCTCTCACCAGCTTTGACACTGGGCAGTCATTTCTGCAGCTCGGTCTTCTCTCATGATCTTGGGAATGTAGTTCAGACTGTTGACTTCATTTCTGGAAAGTTACTTCAGTGTGGGAAAGTGGGCCATGTTATTTATTCCTAGCTGACTGCTTCTCCCAGAGGTGCCGTTGGGCTAGGAATGCATGCATGAGGTCCTACGCGCTCCTTGGTGTGAGCATCCTTGGTGAGACAAGCTTGTGGTATTGAGCAGCACTGTCATGTTAGCTGTAAGAGTCTAATCCATGATGTAGCCCTTGGGCTCAGCGGAGGAACAGGAGGTGTCCCCAGGTGACATGAAGGAGCCCACTCCTTCTACCTCTTAAGGAGCAGCCCCCAGAACCCCCCCCCAGCCCTGTGCGGTACAGAAGGCACTGGCCTGGCTGTCCAGTTCATGAAGCACGGTGATGAGCACAGGAACGTGTCCTGTTCAGAGTCCGTCCCGCACCCATGATATCCTCCATCAGTTGTTTTTACGTTTGGTTGTTTCGTTTGTTTTTGTTTTGTTTTCCGAGGTAGGGTCCCACTGTAGCCCAGGCTGACCTGGAATTCACTATGTAGTCTCAGGGTGGCCTCGAACTCACAGCGAACCTCCTACCTCTGCCTCCCGAGTGCTGGGATTAAAGGCCTGCACCTCCCTGCTCAGATCTCCTCCATCTTTAACTTCTGCACATGTGCAACTCTGGGTCAATAACATTATGCACAAATTTGAGATCCCATAATTATATGAAGACAATTCCTTTTAAAAAAACAAAACCCTCTTTCCCTCCCTCTTTGCCTCTTACCAGACACACGCACGCTGTGCCCAGACAACTCCCAGGACGAAAGAGAACCTAAACTGCTGCCTCGAGCCCCAAACGGTTGTGCGGGGAGGTTTAATAGTGACCGACGTCTGGGTCCCTGAACACATCTGGGTCCCTTCACTAAAAGTCCAAAGGCTCCTCGCCGCGTGTTCCGCTCGGCCCCCCGCTCGCCGCTCTCCTTCCCCCTGGCAGCTCTGGTGTGGAGCCCGGCCCTCTCTGCGCTCTCGGTTCCCTGCATAGCTCAGCTGCGCGTGAGGGTGTCTGCGCCACTTGTTAAGCCAACGCTCTATTTTGACCAAGACATTCAGTATCCGTGTAGGATCTTAGGGCCAGGTGGGTGAGGAGATAGACAAAAGGTGAAGACCCTGTCGGCACCGGTCCTGTGACAATTCCTGCTGCAACTTTACAGTTCAAAAGGGAGCGCTAGAGTTTTCACTCTGCTAGTAGGATGGCTGTGTTATCCCAGGAAGGGAAAAGTCTCAGGTGAGTGTAAGTTGGCATTTCCAGCACTTGGAATATATTCTTACCTGTGTACATATGTATATGAGCATCTGCCACGCTGCCTCCGTTGTGAGCTGGAGGTTTTCAGTGTAAACAGCCCTTTATCCCATTTCGTGCTGTGCCAGAAGTCAATAAATCCATCCCAGCATTCTGTTTACATCGTTCTGAAATAAAAGCAAGATTAAATATAAAAAGCCAAAGGATAAAAGTCGGTGTGCATCTCTGGAAAGAAAGAGTGCATGTGGAAGAACACCGTTAGACAATTCTGAGAGCCCTGCACTGTGTGTGTGTTGGTGGGGAGCCGAGGTTCCGGTTTCATCACTGTTTTGGTGTTTGGGATCAGGTCATACCCACGGCTTTATGCGTGTAGCTGAGCACCCTACCCCTGCGTCTGCCCCCCGTGTTGCTGCGGCTGCCCAGTGCGTGAGTCTGAGTCCTGTTCCCTTTGTCTTCCCTACGGCGGAGGCGCTCTCACGGCATTGTAGAGCGCGCTCAGTGCCGGCTGCCTGTGTGTGGCCTTAGAAGTGACTGCTCAGAAAGGAACCTTTGGTATTAAAAATGTTTCCATTACCTTCTTGTTGCTGAGACAACATACCAGACAAAAGCCAGTTTAGGTAACAGGCGTTCTAGATCAAGGCAGTCATGTCCATGGCCATGGGGGCGTCTGCCGCACCTGTTGCAGGTCCACACTGGGCTGTTTCAGTGCCACGGCTTCCCTGAGGGAGAACGTCAGCTTGCTCTGCATGCTGTCCTGCCTGGCAGTGGTGACCTTGGTGGCTGCAGTATACAGGGTAGCATTAAGATACACGAGGGCAGCGGACCAACACCTCTGTGTGTCTCAGAAGTGATAAAGCTATTGCTAAGTGCTAGACTTCTAGCTAAAACACAAACATCTGAAGTAAAAGGAATACAAACCAAAAAGGAGGAAGGTGATGTATCCTTACTTGCAGATGGCGTGATTCTATACATAAGAGACTCTACTCCACCAGAAACTAGAGCTGATAAGCTCTCCCCTCACCCCTCCCCCTCTCCCTCCTCTCCCCCTTCTTTCCCTTCTTCCCCTCTCCCCCTGGAATTCACTACGTAGTCTCAGGGTGGCCACCAACTCATGGCAATCCTCCTACCTCTGCCTATTGAATGGATTAAAGGCGTGCGCCACCACGCCCAGCTTTAACTTCTTTTCAATAATTTTTATTGGGAACTTTAATGAATGAACATACTGTAAATTTGTCATATTCTCATCAGGTTATCCTCTTTTGTCCCATTCCACTAGGACACCTCCTCAATGGGGGTTTTAAACTTATAACACGTTTATAAATGGCTCTGTGGGACCTGAGCTACTCCACAGATGTATCAGCAGAAACATCTAAACCCACTGCCACTACCTGCGCCTGTGGCCTCTTAAGAACAGGAGCTGAATGCAAAGCAGAAGTCAACTTGTGTGCACGCATGCGCGTGTGTGTAGACGCCAGCAGGTGACCTCAGGCGCAATCAACCTTTCCTTGAGACAAGTTTTCTCATCAGACAGAAGCTCATCAATCAGTCTAGACTGGCTGGTAGCGAAGTCCAGGGACCCTTCTGTCTCTGCCTCCCCAGCTGTGAGATTGCAAGCACAGGCCCCCACACTGGGCCTTTAAAAAAGTTCTGAAGCTCACACTCAGGTCTTCGTGCTCACAAGGAAAGCCATCTCCCCAGCCAGACTCAATCTTCCTCTTTATTACCCTGGCATTTTGCTTTTGGTTCACGTATGGCCTTTGAGTCACTGTTTGCCAGTGGCAGCATTGCTGGGAACTTCATTTACAATGACAGCACTTGCTGATCACAGTGAACCATTGATGGTCAATGGAGAGCTATTCTTTTGGGTGAGAGATGATATAGATAGGCTCTGTAATCTTTGTCTGCTTAGAAATCAATTTGGAATGTTGTGTCCACCAGAAAAGAGACCATCCCTGTGCTGTCCAGACAGGTGAGTTGGTGTTTGTGTTTGCCCTTGACATTGTAGAACTGAAATTCACCTTCATGCTCTCTCCACCAACATATAGGTCTGTAATTCAGAAATTCCCTTACCTCTGATTAAGATGGTAATGTTCTGTGTCTGGATGGGGCTAATAAATTAGATTACACTGCTGCTCAAAGCAGATGAGCGCTTTTCTAATTGGCTTATAGAGATAATGAAGCACTTGTATGAGCAGAATATCCTCCCAAGTATTCCAGGAAAGGAAAAGATTAAATATAATACTTTAAATGTACCCAGTGAAGAAAAATGTCCTGCAGAACCAACTCAAACATAGTGCAAAGGCAGCCCACAGCCTGGGGGATGAGCCCTGCAAACGGTATGTCCAGGAAGAGATGTGTACTCCTTACAATTCTGTAATAAGAAGTCTACCCCATTACAAATGGAAAAGGACTTAGGCATCTCTCCAAGTTTGAACAAAAGGTGTTCAAACTCATGACTCATCCGGGCAGTGTAAACCACAGTCACAGTGAGACAGCACTCAGTACCCGCCAGCGAGAGTGGGCATCCAGGTTAGCAAGGAGGGAGACTGGGGCTCAGCATGGTGAGACTGGAAGGGGATATAGCCATGTTGGATGCTAGGTCATCACTGTCTCAATCTTTATCACACTTACCTATGACTCAGCCATTCTCCTAGGTCTTACCAAAAGAAAACAAGGAGCATTTCTGCACAACTTCACATGTGTGTTCATAGCAGCCTTGTTCATGACAACCCCAATGGAGAAACAACCTTGATGTTCATCCACTGGTGAACTGATGTTAATGTACATGCAACAGAATGCTATTCAGGAAGGAAAAGAAGGAAGTCCTAACACAGGCTACTTCACAGATAAGCCTTAAAAGCAATGCATGGTGGGAGAAAAGAGATGGGAGATTATCCAGGGCCGATGGGAGAGCCCACTGGTGTGGGTGATAGAAAAGTTCTACTGTGGTCATTTTTTAAAAAAAATTTTGTTTGTTTATTTTATTTATTTGAGAGCAACAGACAGAGAGAAAGAGGCAGAGAGAGAGAGAGAGAGAGAATGGGTGTGCCAGGGCTTCCAGCCACTGCAAACGAACTCCAGATGCGTGCACCCCCTTGTGCATCTGGCTAACGTGGGTCCTGGGGAATTGAGCCTTGAACTGGGGTCCTTAGGCTTCACAGGCAAGCGCTTAACTGCTAAGCCATCTCTCCAGCCCCTACTGTGGTTATTTTTATACCACTCTATGGATATACTGAAAATCTGTTGTGCACTTAAAGTAATGAATCTTATAATGTTATAAGCTATTTCAAAGCTAATTTTAAAATGTCAGTTCAGGGTCTGAGAGATTGCTCAGCAGTTACAGCACTTGTCCATAAAGCCTATGGACCCAGGTTTGGTTTCCCAGTACCCACATAAATCAAGATGCACAAAGAGGTGCATGCATCTGGAGTTTATTTGCAGTGGCTGGAGGCCCTGGGATGCCCTTTTTTTGTCTGTCTCATCTCTCTCTCTTTCTCTCTCTCCCTCTTTCTCTTTCCCTCTTTCTCTCTCAAATAAATTATATTTTTTCTTTTTTTTTCTTTTTTTTTCTCCATTTTTATTAATATTTTCCATGATAACAAAAAAATCCCATGGTATTACCCTCCCCCCTTTCCCCTTTGAAATTCCAATCTCCATCATATCCCCTCCCCATCTCAATCTTTCTACTTACATATATACAATACCAACCTAATAAAAGCCCTCCTCCCTTTCTTTCTCTTCCCTTTCTATCTCCTTTTTTAACTTACTGGCCTCTGCTACTGAGTTTTTTCCTTCTCACACAGAAGCCCAATCATC